>JAWWMO010000001.1:50579982-50607743 GCA_035047845.1 Dendrocincla fuliginosa
TGCGAGCGCCCGGCCGAGCCCGAGGGGGCGGCGGCGCCGCGGGGACAGAGGCGGCACCCCCGACCGCCGCCGCCGCCTCGGGCACCCCTTTCTCCTCAGCCCTTGTGGCTCGGACACCCCTTTCTCCTCAGCCCCCGTGGTTCGGACACCCCTTTCCCCGTGGCTCTCCCGGCTGCCCAGGTGAAGCGCAGACCGGGGGACGGTGTCGCCTTCACGCCTTTCAGGCTGACGGGGCTTTCCTGCCCTCTGTGCAGCGAAACACCCCGCGTGTGGCTCGGGCAGCACCAGAAGCTGGTGGGGAAAGACGCGGTACAGTTTGGGTCCAGTTACAGGGTGCACAAAGTAGTTTGTAAGACCGTAACTTAAGGCAAATACGCGTGGAATAACCGGGTCTTGACACTGATCGAGTCAATGGAGTTAGTCAATATATAACGGCAAATATTTTAATTCTCTTACCCTTGGTCTGGATTCATGCTTAAAAATGTTTGACCTTTAATTTTTAAAACAAGAAATTTCGGATCAGTTCATGGCATTCTCAAGGCAATGCTTTATGGAGTGGGCTGAGTTAATGTAGCAGTTCAGTGCTGCAATAGTGCCATCACCTCTGTAGGTTCTTCCTGCACCTTCTCCTGTCTGCTCCAGTGCCCACTCTTAGCACTTGTGTGGCTCTTGTACAGCTCTTGAAACCTTGAAAACTTACATCACGGGGAGTGTTTAATGTTTGCAGTTTCTGTTGGCTGGTGAGCTGAAATGGCTTGCCAAGCTGCACAGAAAAGCACCAGGCTTGATGCAAGGGACAGAGGGAAACTAGGAGTGATTAGTGCGCTCTTAGATCAGATTCATGGGATCTAGTGCTCACTAGAGGAATTACCTGCTCACTTTCTCACGAATGAGATGGACTTTAATTTTCCTTTACTGGTATACTATGAAAAAACGAAGGGTGTAGTTTTTCAGTTGAAGTAAGTCTGTTGCATGAGTAGCAAGCCAAATGTAATAGCCCTACCACTTGTTGGGTAACAGAGGCACTGCTTTGAAAATTAAAATATGAGTTATGTATCACCATTATTTTAACACGACATAAATCAGTACTGCTACCCAAAAGCCAGCCCTGAAATGTCGTGAATTGTAATTCTAAGGTGGTAGTGTGTGAAACTGGAATGGGCCAATCTAACATCTCACTGATACTGCAACAAGAAGGCACTAATCCAGCAGGATCTAATGTCTTGGAGTAGGATGCTGAGTGGGAAGCTCAATTCTAAGAAAAAGTAATTTTAATTTCACTTGTCTGATGTATATTAGAGCAGGAGATGATTTTTGAGTCTCAAGTTATACCAGATGCTATCAGCTAATCAGTGAATTATCACTTGAGGTGTGGATTGAATTCAAAATTTCTGAATTTAATCAGGAAACAAATTTAGAAGAGTTCTGCACCGTAACGGCATTTAAATTTAGCTGCTCATTTTGCCTTCATGTTTTACTGAGTGCTACCTTTTTAAAACTCATATTGACAACGCATTTCATACCAAACCAGTAATTTAAGTAATGACTTGGACCTACGTTAGCATTCATAACTAACTCAGTGTATTGACTCTTAGCAGCAAAGGTGATAATTCATTTTTCTTGTTACCAGTCTTTGTGAACAACTGCTTCAAGATTAATTTAACCAGGCTGATGAATTGTTCTCCACAGGAGGGCACATTCAGAAAGCTCAGAAAGAGCCCTCGAATCATAAGGAAGTCTGAGAACAGAGGATACAGGAAACTGAGAGCTGTTTCCCAGCTACAGTGTACTCCCTCTGCCACAGGAGACCTTTATTTGACCTCCTGTCCAGGATACTTTCAGGTCTCAGCCTAAATGCAGGGATTACCAGGTGTCTTAACTAGGTAAGCTCTGAGAAACTAGGTCACTGGGTACATAAAGATGAACCCAGATCACACTGGTTGGGTTGGCACAGGACAGCAGGTCTAACTGGATGCTTCGCCTGATGGTTTGGGAACTGCAGTGGAAGAAAATCAAGTTTCTTGTGAACTGAGGTCTGGTGTTGAGTGTGTAAAACTTGAAACCTTCAACATTTTTAACAAGCACAGCAGTAACATAGTGACACTTGCAACACATGAGAATTTTTCTCCATTTATTTATTGCAAATAAATCTGTTAAAATTAGATCTATGGCTACCTCTAAAGGTATTTTCATCATTTTAAGGCTTTTAGTGTTATTTTTGAGATTAAAAGTTTTAGTAAGAAAAGTTAGGAAAACTTGGTCACAACAAAATGTGTTTTGAGAACAGCATTTTATACTTAAATATGTAACTTCAGATTATGTGAAGGCAATAAATAACAAGATTTACTTAAAAGTAAGGTAGACCAGTTGCTGAAGACAAGCATTTGGATTGTGACATAAATTAATTTTTACAAAGAAGTTGTTATTTCTGTAGCACCAGTAACTAAAGTATGATGATGGGCTGTGTGGGCAAGGGGAAACTTGTGGATATTGTGCATTTTGCCTTTACAAAGGACTCTGATATAGTCTGCCACAATATCCAGATTGGTCAGTTGTAGACTGGAAAATTGGATAATGACTGATGAAAAATTGGCTAGGCCATCAGGCTTGAAGTGTGATGATCAGCAATATGACTACTTGACTTTGGGATCAATACCTGAGCCAATACCCTTAATTCCTCATTAACAGCCTGGAAGACTGAGTAGCCTCTCAGCAAGTTTGCTGATAATGATGAATTGAGAGGAGCAGTCAGTATGCAGGTGTGCAGGGCTACCATTCACAGCAGGGTGTACAGTCTGGAGAAACAGGCTGCTAAAAGGAACCTAATGAAATTCAACAAAAACCAAATGCAAAGCTCTATATTTGGGATAGGAAAAGGCCATGGATGAGTACAGGCTGGAGGCAGTATCTAGAGCACAACTTCTTAGGGAAAAGACACAGGGGTCTCTATTGAATAAGCTGCTATAAGCCAGCAACGCACCTTGCAGCAAACAAGGCCAAGCCTGGGCTGCCTTGGCAAGGCCTTGGCCAGGAGCCTGGGGAGGTGGTCCTTCCACTCTCTTCAGCACTTGTGGGACCACATGCTGGAGTGCTTAGCTCTGGACTCCCAATCGCTGCCTTAGGTCAGGGATTGGCACATATGGCCTATGTTCAGTCTGGAGAAGGTACAAGGCGATCTTAGTGCTGTCAACAGCTATTTAAGAGGAAGATGTCAAGAAGACTGAGAAGCCAGACTTTCCTCAAGTGTGCATTATGGAAGGATATGCAGCAATGCACCTGAATGCATATGAAAATTTTGGTTTAGTGTAAGAGAGAAATATTTACCTTTACCAGAGTCAAGCTGTGCAAAGGTTGCCTAGAGGTGCCATAAAATTTCTCTCATTGGAGATAATCAAAAAGTGAGCAGAATTGGCAGAACACTGTGTTCCAGCTGGACCTGTTTTGAGGAGGAGAGTATATTACAGATCTCTGGGGTCCCTTCCAACACCATTCACTGGTAAGTTGGTCAGCATGTTTTAGTGGAAGGTAGTTTTACCAATTCTTTTTAAAGGATTACAGATTCAGTCAGGGAACACTAAGAAACGGGCTGTTCCAAGCTGGTTTTAAACCAGGATTAAACCTATCAACCCGCTCTTGGAATCTAGAGGAATCTATTCAAATACAGGGGCTTAGCTTGAGGTAAAAAAAAGTGGTTTATACCTAGAGAATGATGAAAATGTCAAAGACAGGAATAGCTTAGAATGACTTAGAGATCATTAAAAGTAATCTTCTCAAGACAAGATTCGAGACCAATATTATAGCAGAAAAGACTTTTAATAGATTTTGAAATAGGAATGGATTAGGAAATCAGGTAGTAGTTCATGCAGTACACAGCTTAGTAAGACTGCTTTTAGGACTGCAATACATCAAAAGATGTTCAGTGTCCAAACAAAATGAAGCTGTGAATGGAAAGCAAAGCTAAGATACAAGGTTTAAGGAGCTTAGTGTGTAAAATTGAGAGCTGAGGTAAGGCACTAAATGTGAGACAATTGTTGTACATGGTAGAGGAAGTGGGGAGAAGCCTATGGATTTGCTACACTGAGTCAAAATAGTGACAGCTGAAGGCAAGGTAAGTTCAGCAGCATTGTATTCAGCAATGAGAATTAACTAAACTTTGGAACAATGTAAAGGGGAAGATGATGGATGTATCACATTACTAACTGTAAAATGGGATAGGCATCCTTAAAAAAAATAGTATTTTTCTGCTTTAAGACAATTTTGAAAGACTGGGTACACAGAAAGAAAACAACAGCAGGTTGAACAGGACAACAGTGCTTGCCTGATACCGACGGCATTTAAACCAGTTTTTACTCTTGGTCTCTTGAAGATCTTGACCTTAACTGTTGGTTTACAACAACTTGTTGTTTTGATTGGTTTATAGATTAAATAAAAGGGCAGAAGCTACATGCAAAACAAAAATGGGAGGGAGAAGGAAGACATAAATAAATACATTTCTATTGTAAATGCAGTTCATAGCAACAAAAATGCGTTTGCTAGTGTGAAGTCTTTAGTAGCCTTTAATTGGTTACACATGCTGGCAAGTGGCAGACTACAATAAGAGAAATTGTTGCAGAGTACTTTAGATGGACTTTTATAGTTTGAAGTATTTTAAGCTCTAATTAATAAGCATGTTTCTGTTGTAGACATACCCCAATACTGTTATTTTATTACTTCAGAAGTCTTAGTCTTTCCACTCACTGACCCGTACAGTAGCTTTCTATCATAAAAAGGTCAAGCACAGATTAGCCAATTTTAATTTCATCTTTATTTCCATAAATCAAAGTTAGACTTTAAGTGGTTAGATCCTGTGTTTCACATTTCTCACCCTATGCACACACCTACAGCAGCTACCACAAAATATGCACCCATGACCGTTTTAATAGACATTAGTTGTTACTGTATTTTTTTCAATCTGAAACAAATATCACTTGCTAACAACCATTTATAGTTTTTTTCTCCATTTGCATGAAATGGAGATAAATTGATGGTGTTCTGTTTGTTGCAGGTCCACCCAATATTAGAAAGTGCAGCAGCTTTAAAACTTAATAGTGAACTGTTAAATAAGTAGCAGTGCCAAAGCATCTCAAGGATTTGACATACTGAGTTATTTTACACTGTGATACAAACAGGATGACAAATCTGTACAGTAGTGTCCATTCTACACACCACTCTTCATTAAAAGGACTTGTCTTTGCACCCTTTTTAAAGACTTCATACCCTTGTACAACTATGAATTTAATGGAATAAAGATGATGACTATTAGAACTACTTGTTCAAATACATAGTGTCTTCCATTAGGAGGCCATGATATATAATCTGAATTCTTTCTGGATTGGCTGAAAAGTACAGAATGCATAGTTCTTAGTGCCCTCTATAGAATATTTTCACAGAAAAATAATTTATGCAAAAACATACTTATCCTCTCTACATAAAACCCTGAATTTCAAAGAATCTTTGTGTATTCCTTATAGAGTCAACTTTTTCTAGAGCTGTAAATACTCCTTTTAAAATAAATGCTTGGTGTCTTTGGTTTACTTATATGCTGGATGGGAGAAAAAAAAAGAAGTTTTAAAGGGAGTAACTACCTAGTTACCTGAGGTTCATCTTTCATTTCTCCTAGTATGAGCTTTGGATAAAATTAGCTGTTTGGTAGCTGAAAATATAAATTTTCTATAAAACAATGAAACTATGCATATTTTAGTAGTGCATATTAAATAAGACAAGGCTGGGTTAGTAAAACTAACTCTAATGGATCCTTATAAAACTGAAACTAATAATTCTACTTGTTCCAGAATTAGTAATCCTACTTTTTCAGTATCGCCACCTTCTTTATAAATATAAAGTATTACAAAAATATTCACAATATTATTACTATATTAATCTATTATTCCATATATTATTTTGAAAAAGTGCTTACAGAGGCAAGTATGTGAACTGCAAACTCATAATCTTCCAGTTGCCGATAGCCCTGGCCCAGTTGTTTAAAGTCCTTATTCAGTATAGAACAAGGAGTTGACAACTTTCATTTTTCCTTCTATGAATGCTCTATTTTTACATTTTCATGTCAAATTAAATACCAGTTGCTTGAAAAGTACAGTGTGATTTATGTTCAATTGCAGATGAGCAATGTAGTTACTTCTAAATAGGAAGTTTCATCTCTAAAGTAAGGCTTTGAGAAATATTTTATTGCTTTCATTTTTTACCTTTCTTCTCATTATCCAATACTTTGTATTCATCTAGCACAGCATGGCCAGTTTCCTTTGCAGTTCTCTTTACAACAGCTTTGATACCAATATTGTCAATGTTAAAGGCTGTCACACCAACATTGATTGCAGAATTCATAGCGTTGTCTGTAGCATGGCCAGCATCCTCTCCATACCTAAAGAAAGAGCAGTTTTGTGACTTTGTACACTTAGTATTTTAATCTTCACTGGAATTCCTTTGAAAGCAGAAATTTAGGCATTATCAAGAATAAATAATAAGCACAGAGCCTGCATGTCTAAGGGATAAAATTTGAAATTACAAGGCCATTTCAGTATGGGCTGCTCCTCTATCAGATGGATTGCTCTTTAAAAACACCAATATGCTTCTGCCCTTTTTCCTTAAGAAACCTTCCAGTCTTTTTCCCTCTTTTCTCTCTATTTTTGAAGAGTAGACTTATCTATAGAACCATAAGAAGGGGAAGGGGAGAGAAGTGAAATGACCTCCAAGTTCTTCTTCACATAGGTTCTTCGGTAACATTCCCATACCCCCTATAGAGAAAGCCACCCATATCCTGGACTGCATCAAAAGCAGTGTGGTCAGCAGGTTGAGGGAGGTGATTCTGCCCTTCTACTCAGCTCTGGTGAGACCCCACCTGGAGTACTGTATCATACAAAACCCCAAAAGGCTCAACAGAGCTATCCTGAGGATATAATGAAAATTACAAAGACATAAAAACCTTTGGTCTCTCCCACGGGGTGTGGGTCCAGCTTCTTTATGCTTAAGGGGGAAATCGTCAGTCTCATATTAATTAACTACTTAATATACTCAACTGTATAGAGAGAGCATACTGAAGGAGGACAGGAATACAGTGAGCGCAGTAACTCCAGCTGTTCCGGGCAGCCAGACATTTCCCCAGAGAGCACTGCAATCAGACAAACCAGGCCAAAGGGAAGTGTTCCTGGCAGCATCAGAATCCCAGCAGTCAGCAGTTACTTTTCCCCTATGCTTGTTATGACCAGAGATTTTTTAAGAACCTCAAGATAAGGCCAGAATCAAGCACAGAATACCAAAGAAACCAAAAATTTATAACATTATCAGTACAGCAGCCAGAGCATATGGCTGGAACCAACAATGGAACAGATTCAAAAGAGTTAGTGGAGGGGTTTTTTTTGTTTAATTCTCTGATAGAGCAACAGCCTTGAATCATCAGCATTGGATTTGCAGATCACAGAATTAATCTAACAGCAAAGTGCAGTTATTGGTCAATTCAATTAGTTATTTTCTCCTCAGGAACATCATAATCCAGTATATAATATCAGTAAAATAAGTAACCTCATTTAAAGTAAGACTGTAGATTATCCAATGCAGTAAAACTTAAAACTTCTTAATAACTTCTTAATTTTTCAGTTTGTTTGTCTCAGTTGCATAATTTCTAGCTTTTTTTTTTTTAAGAAAAATGTTGTGCAGAGGTATACACTGCATTTATTTAAATTGTTTACAAAAAAGACAGTAGCATGGGACTTGAAATATTACTTCTGAAGCTATGTTTTCCCCTCCATTCCCATCATGCAAATGATCGTAGCATGCAAATGATGAGCATCTCTTTATAATTCCGAAGGTACTGCAGCTAAGTTTTAGCCAAGTTTTTTGATTTAGAGACATTGGGATTGTGCTCTTTTAGCTTTGTTTTGGGGTTTTTTTGTCATTAAGGGTAATTTAGCTTATTCACTGGTATTTTGAATGACAGAAATCATTGGCACTGACAAAAAACAGTTGCCCAAAGATAGGTTATGTGAATTTTAATACAGTTATAAAGATAGATTTTAAAGACTACACATAATTTTCAACTGTATTGCAATGAGCTGCAACATTTAATTACTTATTGTTTTTCACTCAGTGTCTGTTGTCTGCTGATCTCCGTATTTTCTCTTTTATATCTAGAACAAAAACATTAATTTGAATTTATGTGAAATGAGTACCAGCACAATACCTCCTAACACTCCTACTGAAAACAAACATTAGCCATAAAGCACTACTGACTAAAACTTCAGTATCTGACCTCCTATTTGAAATGCATCACAACACAACCCTGAATGCCAACCTGCTTAATACTGTATGCTGATGTTTATCTTGTTACCTTCTGCTAGGAGCCTGTATGTACTTTCAGCAATTCTTTTTAGTATCTCTTTTGCTACGATTATCACCCATTCCATTTAACCTACATGCTTTTGCTTACTCTTCGCTTCCTATTAAACTTACTGCACCTTTTTTGCAGGGTGAATTTTCTAACTTTCACTGTTATATCAATATATTCCCTTTTCTCCACAGCATTTTCCAGTACATGCACTTAGATTTCATCTTTCCATCATCTTAGAAATATAATCTTAATCCCAAATATTACTGTCCTCTTCCCCCTCTTTTTTTTATGAATATCTGTATTTTGCAAGTCACAGCTGTTTTATTATTGCAATTTATCCCTTAGATTTCCTTACATAATTTTCTTTTTTTGTACCTCCTCGCTTTAGCCAGACCTGCTGATAGATGAAGGTCTTTCATTTTTCTTAACTTTAGCTAAGTTTGCATAAATTCAGGATTAGAGCTGAGAGTTTTAAACCAGTAACTTTTTTCATAATTCCATTATACTGTAGTGCGAAGGTAAAAATCTGAACATTATTTGTAACATGCCCTGAAGCTGTAATACCTCTACAAGAGAGCTAAAAAAATACTTCACACAATCATTCACTCATTTCGTATTTTTGCTTACAGAAGATGCTCATTACTGTGCACTTAATACCTTATCATGTGCTACTTAATTATAGCAAAGCAGGTATTTCAGTTAGTTTCCCTGCACTTTCATACGTTCTTTTTTTTTTTGCCATTATTCAAACATGACAATGTACTGTAGAAGATAAAATTCAATAAAAGCATAACTTACTTGTATTTGACAGTTTTTACAGTCTCAGTTGAAACACTTTTAGCAATGCACTTCGCTGCACTTTCTAAACCTTGCCACACTGTTGAAAACCCTGTAAAAACAATCAGCTTATTTGAGTTCATAGCATTGAAAATAATGCAATTTAAAAAAGTATAAGGAATTTTTATTACCTTGAACTCCACTTGCCGCTACAACAAGAGCACCATCAAAAGTGGATTTGCCATCTTTATCTTTCTTAAGAGATTCTGGAACTAATTTGCTGCCATGCTTCTTCACATGTGGAGCCAGCTCCTTTCCAACACAGCTTGCTATAGAACACACTCCCTCAACTGCCATAAAACAATAGCATGCAGATTATTTAGTAAGAACACAAAACATCTTTCTTTATAAATTTTTACTCCTAATTAGAAGAAAGCTTCACTGAAGTTTTAAGTGTTGCTCAATTTAAATGTGCTTATTTGAAAGACAGACTTTAATCCACTTTTACGTACCCAGCTCTTACAGAGCAACCTTATTTTTCAGATTCTTCACAGCTCTAAATCCTAAGAAATAAGTAAAGTCAGTCTTATGTCTGGACAGTGCTTTACAGGAAATGTATACACATCTCACACTTCAAATTTCAAGAAATTGCTTCCATTGTTT
Organism: Dendrocincla fuliginosa; assembly: GCA_035047845.1. Classification (NCBI taxonomy): domain Eukaryota; kingdom Metazoa; phylum Chordata; class Aves; order Passeriformes; family Dendrocolaptidae; genus Dendrocincla; species Dendrocincla fuliginosa. The sequence continues at coordinate 50,589,803 of JAWWMO010000001.1, forward strand.
TGTTATCCCCAACCTTCAGAGAGGGAATAAGCTGTTGCTTTCCTGACTTTTCTGTAGAAGTCTTTCTTACAATCATTCCAGTTCTTCCAAGTAATTTTATAACAACCAGGACAATTTGCTTTTAAACTTGGATGAGTCACTAACAGTAAATATAAACATTATATGTAAATAAATAACAAAATGAAGTTACTGAGAGCTGTTAGGGTTGCCAAGCACCTCTGAACAGCAGGCCATTTCTATCTGGAAATGAGTATGTAGTCAAATAGACTTGTTTCAGGTGTGCGTGTTTAAAAATATACACAGTGCCAGTAGGGCTTTTAAAATACATGGTTATCAACTTAAGAAGAGAGACAGTACTCAAATGAACTGCATGAAACTTTCAAAACCATGTCAGACTTAAGACTACACAGACTGTTCTTTTAGGAAAGAAAAAGATGTCCCAAGGCCAAGTAATAAATACATGCCCTTAAGCATGTCTCTTGTGGGAGATTACAAGGCACAAACTACTGATGTCTGGATTTCATCAGGTCAGTATCTCCTCTAGTTAGATGGCTGGAGAAACGAGCTCTAATTTTACAAATTATTTATTATTTAAGGCAAAAATATATATATTTTGAGATGGAAATTTTTACCTAAGAATTGGCTGACTTTCACAGCTCCTCCAGTAGCCTGTTTTGCTACATGAAGTCCCTTTGCTACAGTCGGGTTGACTTCCACAGGCTTTTCTTCTGGTTGAATGTGTTCCCGCAGTTTAGATGCTCCTTTGTGAATAGCTTTACCAGTATATTCTGCTCCTTTCATTAGGCCCCAGCTCACCCAAGATGCACCTACAAGGCAAAAATTACTTTTCTTAGAATGTAGAATTTTAAAGACCATGATTCCTATAGCTATCCCTCCTCTGTCTCTGCAACACAGACTTTAGAAACAGTCCTGATTACACAGTCTGCAATTATACTCTTCCCTGAACGGTCTAGCATGAATTCCTACAGTAATTTCTGCTCCTACAGCACTGCTTTTTAAATTAATTTTATTTAATACAGCCAGCCCTCATTCAAATATCAGCTCAATACAGATACTCATTTTTTTAATATATATCCAAGTCCCAGCTGGGTCAGAAGTGATAGAACTGCATATATCAATCCTATTAACACTCATGAAAACATGCAACCAAACCCTCTAGCCATCCTTGCATTTACTACAATCAGCTGTTGGTCATTAGTATATTTCAAAGGTTCTCAGAGGAAAAAAAAAACATGTTTATCTGCAGAAATCACAACAGATGCCTACTGTAATGCAACTGCTCATACAGGGGTTCTGTCACAGTGGTCTGAGTCACAGGGAGTGATATCCTAACAGTATCAAATAAGGAGCCAAACTCATTGGCAATTAATAAGACTGTTGGCAATGAATTTCTGTTCTTCACTGCTTTTACAAACCTCATCAAGGCATCCTGGAACTAGTGAACAACTCCTTCTGACCACTCAGCTTCTACTGACACATTTGGGTGAAAATACTGTTTCAACAACACTCACGGAGGTTTATATTCAACACAGTCCTCTTATTACAACAGTACCTGACAAGATGCCATGGGCAACCTTCTCACTCCATTCTGGCAACTCTTTCTGCTTTTCTGCTCCTTCAGGTTGTGGTTGGATGTGTACAGTCTGAGGCAAGTTAACTGCACCACTAGAGGCTTCTGAAGGCTGACAAGTGAAAGCAAACATCTGAGAATCTACTTCGCAACATATGATCAAGATTTCTGGTTTAGATCATACATATCCATTATCAAATAATGCTAACATTGTGCATGCCTTGGGTAAGTATACAGAAACTCAAGAGAAATTCAAGATACTTTTGCACAGAAATGCTGCACATCCAAAAAAGTTAGCATATAGGTCAGCATTCTTCCTACACTTTCTTCATCCATCTACAATGAAAAGATATGCTTGCCAACACAGATATATGGTCAAATAGCTAGGCAGGGAAAACGTACAGTACAAGTTCACTAGCAAAATAGATTAAGAGACTTGTCCATTTATAATTTTTATCTTCTCAGAGAGAAGTGAACTCTGTTGTTATTCAGCGCAGGAACTGCAATCTTTGGTCAGAGAATGCAGCTGCACTAAAGGAATGCAGCTGTCCTGGTTGTTTTGTTCCTCATCTTTTCCTCCCAAATTCAAAAATAAAGGAGATTATTCATGCTGTGTGCTGTTGATGCTTTTGCAGACTGGCACAGCCAAGGAACACACCATGCTGTGCATGATACTGCTCCCTATTTAAAGCCGGGTGGACAGGTTATCTGTGATTTCATGTCAAACACTACAGTTCCTGCAGTGGATGTTAATCATTCAAACACAGCAACCACCACCACAGGCTGCTTAGTGTTTCTAAAAAATGTAACATCACTTTACACAGCTCACAAACAATGTATAATTAAACTTTAATTACAGAAAGCAACGAAATTGTAAGAGATCTATGTTTTTGTTAAGATTCTATTTTTAGAATTTTTCCAATGTAAAAGTAAATAAAATCCCAAAACATTAACTGCTAGTCAATGATAGAAAGGAAAAATGTTTTTGTTTAGTTTAGAAGAGTATAAATTAAAGCATTTATAGATTAAACCCACAGGCAGAACAGAATACTCAATATAGAATAGTATTTGCTATTACATGGAATTCTTAAATTCCCCGGATACATTTATTGGACATAAAAGCATTGCACGTAGCTGACTGCTGCAGTAAAACAAAACCAAATCAACATTAACAGAAAAGTGCAGATTAAAACTTAGAAGGCTTAACCCGGAAGGTGAACACCTTATCACTGACATGTACTGTATCACAATTACTGCTTGACAGCAGTGTGAAATCTCACATTCAAGAAATGTCTTCACCATGTGACCAAATTACCTCAATAAACAGCTATAGGTAAAAACCAAACAAATGAAAATACAGTTAAAAGATGCAAACTATGCTCCAGATGTAATTTAGTTACACCACAGTTTGGGCCACTATAGAAAAACAAGACTCCTAAGGACTATACTAAGGAGCAGAAACGGATTCTCTAATAAAACAGGTGATTCAGTACTATAATTATATTAAATATAGCTGCCAACTAGATCCTCATGAGTACCCTGTAAAACAGACACATTAAATGGCCATCAGACTAGACTTTGAAATATTTGTGCTATACCAGAGTTTTTAAAACTCCTGAAATACGCTGGTTTGAAAAATGTGGTAGCCTGCAGTAACTGAATCAGCTCTTAACAAAAAAAAAAACCCAAAACCAAACAAAACAACAAAAAAACCCTGAACTCAACCGAAAAAAAAAAAAAAAAAAATAAAACAGGCACAGGACAGAGCATACAAATTGCTGCTGTCTATCAAATCAGCAGTTCTAACATGTATTTCAGTGAATTTTTTTTTTCCACTTTAAAATGTTGGAATCACTGTCCTGGCATTTACCTGGACTTTGTGGCCAGACATCTGTTTAAATTTATCTTCAAAAGGCACTCTCTCAGTTGCTGGGAGCATTGATGATAACCCTACTCTCTCATGGGATCCTGGCACCTGCGACATCGTATCAAGGAACATTAACAAAAACATGGAGTTTTAGGAGAATAAGGAACTAATGAGATATGAAATTTGAACTACTACTATGCAGGAAAAATGACAGGATTTATACCATAACAGAACTCCACCCTCACGGCATGCTCCAAAATGGTCCTTCATCATCACTGCATTCAACTCTTGGTAATTCAACAAAATTCTTTCATGAAAACATGTAATCTTGCTATGAGCTTTTAAATAGTTATGGATTACCACTCTTCCTCAAATGGTGCTTCAGTGCTCTTACAGTAACATTTTCCACCTTGTTTCCAGTCACTGTATCTTACTGCACCTTTGTTAAGACTCTGGGGTTTTTTTTCCTGTTTTCTCCACCTGTCAACACCTTACTGCAAAAAGGTACCAGATTTATCTATTTTGAGATCCCGTTTGAAGGCAGATTTTTGAGGCAGCTTAACATTTTTGAACTGTAAATACATTTGGGCACCATATATTTTAAGAATGGTATTATCCAAACTTGTGTGCACGCACACACAGGGAAAAACATGCTTTCTCTCAAACCCAAAATTTTATGTTGGGTTCTTTGTTCTTTTTTTGAAAAAAAAGAGAAAATATACAAAATGGTCTCCAATTCTGCTCTGTGCTTACAAGTTATTTAAAAATTCTGTTCTCCCATCTCACAGAGCCTACAGTTTCATTACAAAGCTGCTTAACATTGGCTACTTTATCTATTTCTCAGTGGTCAGTTTACCAAGCAAGACACAAAAATTTGCAATTTTACACAACTAAATGTAAATTTGAGAGCATATTGATGATTTACACCTTTTCTTATTGGTATAAACAGGCAGCCCAGAAATTAACCTGGATTCGAAGGTCAGACATCTGTTTTAAAAGATCCTCAAATAGCTCTCGGTCAGCTGCTGGAAGTTCTGAAGACAGCACTACTCCCACGTAGGACCCTGGCATCTGGGACATTGTGTCAGGGAACATGTAGACTCCAGTATTGCAGCACAGAACGGGAGACTGGTTACACATTAGAGGATACAACCAGTCACAAACCTAGAAAAGACAAGTACATGAAGGAATTAAAGGATGCTTTTAAAAAGACAGACATGCAGAACATACTGGTAAGGACCACAAACTTGACTTCCCATAAAGTTTCTAATGGAACTTCTAGTGGAAGGTTCCCTGCTGATGGCAGGAGGATTGGAATTACATGATCCTTAAGGTCCCTTCCAACCCAAACTGTTTTATGATTCTATGATGGAAAAAAAAAAAAGCCTCATGCCATCTTGAAAATAAATAAAAACAATCCCAAAAAACCACAACCCACATGACTCTGGAAATGTAACTCTTAGTTCTGACAGTCTAATATAGAGAAAATACTAATTTTCACAGGACTGTAATTCAGGCTGGTACCCTCTTAACTGAGGTCTAGCCTTGAGGCTCAGGGGGAGAAGCTGACGAAAAGAACTGCCAAACAAGTTAGGATTTACAGTGCCTGTACCATCCTTTAGATCTCAGGTTTATATGGTAGGATAAACAGAACATACGGCTGTTGCTGGCCTACTGTTGAAGACTGCTAACACAGGTGGAGCTGAACCAGCAGACCCCAAACCAGGAAGCAGTTTTTCTCTGTGAGACTCTCAATAGCCAATATTAGCAACTACAAGGAGATCTGGAGTCAGAATACAGACCAGAAACACAGTATTTGTTACAGAACATATAACAAAGTTAATTTAATGAAATGAAAAGATACGTTCAGTCAACTCCTTTAGAAATTGGGTTCAGCAGAAGAGCCAGCACTTGGTAACCCTGGGAAGACACGGAGATACTTTTCCCAGAAAAAGTCATAGAAGTGTATACTTGCAGAAAACCACTTCTGCAACACCTATAACATCCCTCATATTATCACAAAGATATTTAGACTCAGAAAAACAAGAACTTAAAAAGATTGCCTCCTAAGGGTTTCATGACAGTTCTTGAAATTTTAATTAAAGGAGAAAATTATTTTCCTGTTACCTGAAGAAATGCAGGTGGACGATTCTGAGCTGCTTCACTATCTGTATCCAAGAACTTCACAATGCGTAGATATCCAGGATATGAAGGAGCACTAACCTGCCCATCAGGAGTCACAAAAAATATCTGTACTCCTTGGGGAATCAAGATCAGCTCATCTGCATCCACTCCCAGGTTTTCCAGGGGAGGTGGCTGCGTACACTTGTTGTAATAGTCCTCACCTACAGAAGAAAACTCCCCAGAGTCTGTGCCATAAGACACAGTAAAATGGCCATTGGTAGCTTGAGGAGTATAGGCAGGAGGTGCTTCGTTTGGCAGACACAGAGGTTTTCCAGATGATGGACTCATAGCTGGAATTTGCCCCTGGCTCACAGCTGCAACACTTCCATCTGCTGCAGATGGCTGACTTGGTACAAACAGAGAAGTCGGGGCAGGGGGTCTTTCGGGCTTTTCTTTGGAAGGAATGGATGGATATAATTTGGGCACCCCAGCAGGGGCATCCATCGTAGCAGGACTTGCTTGTGCATGTGGGGTGTTTTGCTCTAGACTGCCCAGTCGAGCACAAACGTTTTGCAGGGTCTCCCTCATCTTCTGCTGCATTTGCCTGGCAGACTCCCACTGGGACCCTACACACGCAGGACCCTCTGATGGAATGCTCACTCCTCGGAGCAAGTGGTCAAGCCCTTGCTTGTAGTAACTTGTTGCCTCTTCCTTCTGACCCAGTTCATCTGTATTCAGTCCTTTATTGATAAAAATAAAGGCTTTCCTGTACTCTTCATTAATAGCTTTAATATTTGCATCTTCTTGCGTAACTGGATCCTGCAATTGTTCCATTACTGCAAAATGGAATAAAAATCAATAAAAATATTCACAGATAAGGCCAAACAATGTTTACCTTAGAATAAAATGTGTTCTTAATGATGACCATATTGCATGTATTAGCAGAAATCTACCTAGTTGCTTGGAACAGCATCTGATACGTTACGGTTATCTCCTAATAACATTCAGATTGACGTGATTCCAAGACAGCAAGGAACCTACAACCACCAAATCTAGTTACATCACAGACATTTATTTCTTAAAAGTTAAACATCAGAAGAACATGGACATGCCCGATATTAAATTTTTCATCTTGAAGATCAGTAGCAAACAGGAGTAAACAAATAACTTTAAAAAAAATCTAACTTTTCCAAAAACATCTCTAAGGTATTAAAAAATTCAGTTAACATTTTGTCTATTTAAATAAAGGCTGAACTTACAAACAGTACATTTCTATTTGAATAATTTAAGAGAAAGCACTGAACAGATTTAAACAAATCTTGATCAGCTTCAACTAACATCAACACACAGAACTGGGAAATACTTTGAACAGTGAAAGTTGTGCTATACAAAATGAAAGCAGTGAATTACTTATTTCCTTTGCAGTGTTTATTGAGTGAGAAAAGACAATAGGTGTTTTACACTCCGTGCTCTGAGATCACAAAAATCGGAAGTACCAATATGTACAAAAGGTTGCAGGTTCTAGGTCCATTTTGGAATGTATTCCTCAAACTGCCTCACGTATTTCAACAACTGAAGAGCAGAAAAGAATCCAGTAAGTTTATTTGAATTCTAAAATGTGTAAAATCATTGTTTTAATGGTATGCAGATCGTCAATCTTGGCCAAATGCAGAAAATACAAATCATTCTTGGACTGAGATAGTGCTTACAACATACAGTGTAAAAAATTCCAGCAATTTGGGGTTTTTTTTCCTGGCAGCTTTGAGATGCATTGTCAGTTCAGAAAAATCAGGTAGTTATACTAGAAGAGAATAATGATTATGGACAACAAAAATGGGATACTATATAAAAATTAAAGAGCATATATTTTCAAGCAAAACCATGATTCTTTGCTGTAAAGTAGACGAAAGAAAGCTGACATCTGTCAATCACAAAAATGTCAAGCTACAGGAAACACGGGGGAATAAAATCCAAGTGCAAAAATAAAAACACTTCCATTACACATTCAGAAGCACTAATGCCCCTGTGCACAGTACTGGTGAGAACTTGCACAACACTGAGCCACACTCAAGGAACCTGCATCAGAACAGGAAGAGTTGTGCAGAAGGTTGCTGATATTTCCTGATGAATCAATCACTTTTCCCTAGAGAGATGTAGATTTGGCTTACCAAGCCAATACAATAAAGGCTAAGAGATTGGATTAGTCTCTACAAATACAACGGATGAAAAAAGTAAAAAAAGTAAATCAGTAAAGGAAAAAAAATTACTGAAATCCAGACTTTTAATAAAATCCTGAAATAATACCTACATTTAAGTTTATTTAATCTCTGTTCTTGCTTTAGTCTAACTATCAACAAAGTAAAAATAAATAAACATAGTCTGGAAAATATTGTTCCTCTACTCCAACAAAAACAGAGAAACTTAGGAAGTGCAGGTCATGAAAAGATTTTAAAGAGGCAAAGATGGAATGCTTTGCTCTACTCCCACACCCTTTATAATCAAAATGCAGACAGCACTTATGTGACTGATGCATCTGCAGTCACAAGACAGAAATGCCAAGTAATCTGGAACTCATCTGTTTTTATGATATAACAAAATCCAATATCGTGCAAAAGGCAAGATGTGTGGTTTCAGTCCAACAACAGACAAACACAGCTAGGAATATGACAGGGATGGCCTGAGAAGGCAACCCCTGTGGAGGCTCACTGCCCAGTCCCCACCACACATCAGAAAAATGAATCTTGGGCTGTAGGAGATTTTTCTGTTTAACTGCAGTCACTTACTGCCAACAGGCTCAGCATCTTTGATTTATACACTGGCCTAAGTGTATATTTAATAACCACAAAGGATATCAAGTTTAGAATTTACAAGCATGCTTCTGACCAGCACAACAGCAAACAAGTATAACAAAAATAATTGGAAAGAACTCTTACACATTTGTGAATATAGCTGAGTCCTCACACAAAAGACTATACTCAACCATGTAATATATTTTATGATCTACACATGAACCATTTAGATATGCATAGCTGAATTATTTGCTAGTAAAAAAAACCCTAGCAATCACACAATCTTATGTCAAGATTTGCATTTACTACTGAAAAATCCACTTTTCCTTTTAAGAAGGGCATAAAGGTGAAAAACAATTTAACAGCAAAGACATCTGATTTCAGAATTGTAGATTTCCAAACAGAAAATGTTTAGAAAATTGAAAGAGACAGGCAAGTTTCTACTGTCATCAGAGTTTCCTTATTTATCAGCAAAATTTAGTGGTTTGAGATTTTTAGTGCCTGTATACCCAATCCTGCATAAAGACTTTCCTTAAGGCTTCAAGTAAATAATTCATTTGGAAACAATTTCGTGCAGTACAATAGTCTACTTTGCCCCATGTTTATTGATTTAATTTTTCTGGGTGAGGCCAGAGCAAAGATACTTTACAGAATTCACGTCTTTTTCTAGTGATTGTTAGTATATAACAAGAAGAGACATCAAGTAAAATCCTTAAGTCATAGCTATATTTCAACTTCATAGTTAATGAATATACTACTCACTGTACACTTGTCATACTGTCAGCAGCACTGTTCTTGCTAAAGCTCAGTCTTTATTAACACTAGAAAAGGTCTGTAAGAAAATGGAGGTGTCAGCATGATCAGTGTCTGCACAGCACTAGTACACAGTGGGGATACAAAAGCTGGCTCAGCAACTTGGAAAGTGGGATTGTTGCAACTCATCTCTGATTGTCTGAAACATCCCAAATTTGCAGTATATGCACAGTGGAGTTACTACCAAATGATGCCTTTGGGTGGCAAAGCACTCCGGAACGAAGGAAAACACAGTAGATTTTAAGTTAAATACAATGTAACTAAATGCTCAAAGAACTGAATTTCATTCATTCTCAGTAACTTATTAACACTAATACAAAGTAATGGATGGTATAAAATAAACTTACCTAATTGCTCCCTCACAAGACAAGAATAAATACCCTCTGAAACAGAACACTTAAGTAGCAATCTGATCATATGCAAGGAATATCCTAAGTCACTATTATTTTCAGTGCATGATCTTAATGTAGCATTTAAGTGTTCTTCATGTTTTAATATTTGTCTGTACTCCATTTCTGTACAAAGCAGAGTCTCATTTCCTCTGTTTTAAAGCTGTAATGAATACCAAAGTGCATATGAGAGCACCACGAGGCAACCTTTGGTCCTGCGGCCAGTTCAGATCAGCCCAGATCTGTACTACTTAGTGCCAAATAAGATTTAGAGGAACTTGTCTTGGAGAAAGCAGGTCCAAAACTGAGCTAAGAAAAGAACTAACGGGCACTGTAGATAATCACAGATCAGTGCAACGCTTGAGCTCATTCCACAGCCCTTTTAACAGTCCAGATGTACTCTGTGGTTTTAAATGTCTAGACCAAGGGAGACTACAGTGCAACAGGGAAACTTGAGTTTGATGCTGTAACCTACCTTCTCAATTATCTGGTTAACCATCCCTCCCCTGAAGCAGCAATCCCCACGTCATTAAAATGTGCCAGAAGGTAAACATGAAGCCTAAGGCTTATTCAGGGCATGAAACATCCTGACTGACAGAGGTAAGACACTCTTTACAACTCACTACCTTTGAAAGGTGGGAGGTATAGGGGAGAAAAATGCAAAACAAACAGAAACCCCACACCATCCTTAATCCAAGAGCTCTGCCTATTTATCAGCTCTTTTCTATAAGACACTGATTAAAGAGAACTACCATGCAGGCAGAATTGTTTAAGCCTTACTTCTATTGGGAAGAAGCAATTAAAGTATTAATAATTTTCAAGAATTTAAAAAACAAACGGAATTAGAGCAAATGTTATACAGAATTTAAAGTAATACAAGCCAGGTACTACCTGCTAAATTCACCGTTTTATGCTTTTAGTTTGTTTACATTGTTTAAAGAAGCCATCAATTTTCATTAAGTGGTGGCCTACAGTTAGCTTTTAAGCACCTAGGGCTAGACAGTATCACAGACTAGACAACAAAAAAAAGTCAGTAATCTGATATACCAGAGTAATTCTTGCTCTCAGAATTACTGAGCACTTCAGTAAACTCCCATCCTCTGACATGTCAACCCATTCCTCCTTCTCAGGCTGGTATCCACTCAGCCAGCATGTCTTTCCTACCCTCAGTACTACTGCTGCCTCAAGCTGTGTTACATCCAAATAAATGAACTTCCTTCTCGACTCCTTGGTCTGTATCTCCACCATATGCTTTCAACGCAGAGCTTTTAGACTACTTGGCACTTCTCTAACAGGGAAAGTGAAAAACCAGTCGGGCAGGCAATTCCCTTCATCCTGTTCTGCCCAGCACCGACATCCAAATCAGAGCACCGGGGTACGAGAACGCGGCCTGCCATTCCGTGCGCGAAGGTTTCGAGATCATAATGGGAAATCTAAGTGTTACGTAAGACTGCTGTTCAATGTTTTTCATTAGCTGCGTGCCTGCCACTGCCCAGATTTCTACACATTCAGGCAACTGAACGCTGTCTAAAATTAATCCTTTGAAAAAAAAAGAAAAAAAAAAAAAAGGACGACAAAATACAAGGTCACCCAAAGCGTCCCGACAAATAACCCCTCATTCCCATACGGAGGCACTGAATGCATTATCTGTCATCATGGCTCCTTCAGCCTGCCCCGGGCCGTCCCTCCCGCAGCCCCGCGCCTGCCCGGCCTCGGACCGCGGCATCCCTGCATCCCTCCCTCCCGTCCCAGCCGAACCAGGCCCTGCACCCCACAGGGATCCCCGGCCCCGGGGCAGCGCTCACCGAGCCGAGCCGAGCCGAGCTAGCCCTGCCTGCTCCTCCTGCTCCTCCTTCCCCAGCCGGGCCAGGCGGGCGGTGCCGCGGCCGTGTCATCGCCCGGCCCCCTGCGTGCCCGCCCCTAAAGAGCCAACTAGTCACAACTAGCATAAGTTATGCAGTTTATCCTGCTTTTTGGCGGCGTTTCCGTGGTTTGAGGGCCTTTTAGTTGTTTGGGGTTTCTTTGGTTGGTTGGTTTTGCTTTTTTGGGGGGGAGGGGGCGGGGTGTGGAAGGCTACGCAGAAGACGAAAGGTGCAAGATTGGAAGCGCAGAATTAGAAATCAGTGCACATCATCCTGCACCCACTAGTAAGCAAACACGTAAAGCTCTTGAGGTTTGGGAGAAGCAGATGTCTGCACGGTGATTTCACTTCCCCATAAATTAATTTCGCTGGGAACATGAAAGAGAACTTCTTTTTGGTGCTCTGGTTTTCGCGGCTCACATCACCATCTCGCCAAAGTGTAAAACTGTAAGCTATAAGCACAAGTGTTGTTTTTCATATTGCTTTTCAGTGGCCGAGTGGCTTGGCCTTTGTGGTGAATTTAGTAATTTGATTGCATGTAGTCTCTTCATCTTTTAATTAGAATCTGTAACTCTCATTAGCCATGTGTGAGTGTCCGTGTGTGTACAAAAGCACATATACACAGATTCTGGCTATGTAATTGATACCGGTATCCAAAATAGGAAAAATAAAGCCTAAAAGTTGTCATTCTGAAAATTAAAAGTTGCCCCTTTCATGTCACATTCTCAAATTTCATTTTGACTGTTACTTTAATTGCGCCAAGATGATGGGCTGCGCTGCTTGGGGAGGTGCTGTGTTTCCAGAGGCGCCTGTCTAAAGGTGAAACTCATTTCCCAGCATGGGCAAGGTGGAGCTGGCTGCCACCCAGAGTATGGGGCTATGGCTTGGGGGAGCTGCATTTGTGCACTTGTGGTGTGAAAAGCCGCCAAAAATTATCTCAGTAAATTTCCAGCACTTGCCTTAGAACATGAATACTCATCAATGAAACTTCCAGCTTCTTGGTGAAACAACTGTTAGAATTTCTGAATATGATCTGACAGCATATTATTGATTTACAGCTTTGATAATCAATGCTAAAAATCTTTTGCAGCTTGACTTCGACATAGAAAATTTCTAAACAGGTTAAATGTTCATTCTGTGGTTCATGACTCTTTACCTGAGCTAGGTGTTCCAGAACTTGCTGGGTCCCAGCCTTACTGAGACTCATTAACTTGCTTTCTCAGATACTGTGATGTGTATGCTGACTGGGAATCAACCTTTAACACACTCAGGACCACAGACCATAGGAAATTCATAGTAAACATGTTTAGGTAATGGAAGCTCTCTCCATCACTGGGTTGGCAGATGGATTTGCCTCTTAGCTTCATTGAGCTCTGAAGTATCTCTGGAAATTTGTCACAGATTGTAGTTTCTAGCACAATATTTATCTAGGAATTCTGTGTTCCAAACTTCTTGCGTGCCAGCTCTTCACTTCTTTTCCTGCTGAGAGGAAACAACCTGGAGAAGAGAACAAGCTGTCCACAAATCAGGGAGAGTTTCTCTCTTCAAACAGTAGTGAGGATAATATAATGAGGATGATGTTTATATATGAAGCAGTATGCAGACAGATGAGGGTTTGGACTAGTGTGGAGGGCCATAAACATTTGTTTAAACAGATGGTAGGAGGGGCTTAGGTCACTAGATGTCACTGAATTATGTTATCTGCATATATGCAAGACTTACAAGGAAATGAAAACCAGTTTTGTGAAGTAAAGTGGCACTCTTGAAGCAGTGCTGCAAGCCAATAGAAGTATGTTTTAAATTTTTTTAAGCATGCAGGGGATACCTTTACCAATATTGTTTTGTGGGAGCAGGCCTTGTGAGGTCCAGAAGTTGGTAAAGGGCACAGTAGCACCACAAGCAAGGGGAGAGTGAGCTGATCAGGTGTGCACCAAAGCCACCTGGCTGTGTGCTCTGAGCTGTCAGAAGCACACAGGCACACGTGCCCTGACAACCCCTCCTTCCACCAGATACTGCTCTGCCTTATCAGCCCCTCTCACAGGGCAGCTTGTGTCTGCTGTGAATTTATATAAGCCTTAGTACTTTTGCTTTAACTCAGAATTAGATTGAGGGCTGAACTGCTTTTACTACATGTTCCCCCTTAGAGTTGTAGAAATAAACTGCTTCTGCCTCACCCAAATCTGCAAAATTTAAATTGCATGTTTATTCTGCAAGTCTTTGACCTCATTTGTAAATGCTAACTCGGGTTGTGGTAAGCTATATCCTTAGTGATTTCAATCTTAACAACCATTGTGGGCTTGGTTAATTTTTGTCTGCACTTTCACAAAAATTATTTTCCCAAAATATTTCAATTTTTTTATGCTTTAATAACATAAAGCTCTCCATAAGCTAGGCAACAGCTGTATATATATATGTATTTAGGTTTATAAGCATGTATATATGTATATCTAAGTTATTTAAACATCACAAACAGTAAAATCATTGAGGGCTCTCAAACTAACCTGTCAGCTTTAGCAAATGTCGGGGGAGGGGATTGAGGCTGAGAATAAAAAATATGTGATAATTCTCCAAAACCACTTACTAGTATGCAAATAAATTTGACTCACACCAAATGTCTGTATGACTGTAACCTAGCTACACATCTGACAGGAATCATGCTGTGTAGACAGAGTGCTTTTAGCCAGCAGACCCTGAAACACTGATGGAAGCAAAATAAATCACTGTTGTTTGGGTAGAACTGAATATATAATTATTCCACAACTTGTAACAATAGCCAAAGCTTTTGTGGCAGATGATCTCACTGTGATAATTAACTTTTTTCTGACTTCAAACTCCATAATCATTTCCAGATAAATTGTCCTGAGCCCAAGCAAGGAAATGGCAATAACAGCTGTCTGACAAAGGTAATATTGCACCTGTTTAAGATTATGCCAGCCACTGACTTCAGAGTGAACTGGCACTTTGTTAAGGTGCAAGAACATGTCTTCAGTGTGTATGTGCAGTGTTGATAGCCTTGAGCTACAAGCACTTAAGAACCTGGACAGCAGATAAGTGCGAAACATCTGGAAAGGCACCTACCTCCCAGGATGATCTCATCCAGAATGCCCTCTCCCAAAGGGTGATGGAATAACCTGTCTGTTAACAGTACTGTCTTGGGAAGGAAGAGGTTCTACCAATTCAAAGACATGGATACAGGTCCGGATACCATCTCTGCATTGCATTTGGCCACTTGCCAGGCTGCAGCCATCTTGTGCAAGGTTTTCCCCCCGCCCTTTGCATCGAACAGTCATTTACATGTGTATGTCATACTTAAAGGCCATCTCCCTAATCTGCTGTATTCTTGTGTTGAATAGGGGTACCTATAGAGTAAGCACAGAAAACCTAGGCCATTTTATAGGACCCCAGATTCAACATTTCATACCCTCAGAGGTGCTACAAGCATGGTCCGCAAGTCCAGCCTAAGGAAAACTTTTCTGGAAAGGGATGAGAGTGCTCTTGGATAGTCTGCTAACAGTAGGGTCTGCAGCAATGGGGATAGAAATGTGAGAACTAGAGGGAGAGATGATGGACCAGCTTAAACTGATTGGGAGTTCAGTTTGTTCACTCAGCAGTACATAAAGTTAATAAAGTGGTCAGAAGAGGAAATACCAGGGAAATATCTGTCTCTGTAAAGATTAGTGGTAATAAAGCTCTTCTGTTGGATGGTTTATAGCTAAACACATCCCTGCTGGGACAGACCGTAGTAAAGCTGGGCACCACAAAACTCAACTTATTCACACATGCTGATTACAATAGTGAGATGCTGCTTTTTCAGTTCAGAGAAAAGACAAATTCAAATGCTGATGGAGTGAGTATTCCATCATGCCCCTTTGTGGCACTTTGTAATAGGGGCTACTTTATTAGATAGCAACAATGTGTTTTCCAGAACGATTTGATATACAGTCAGAGTGCAGAAAACAGCAGAGGTGGTGAAATATATTTCTTTCAGCACCAAAGTTGGAGAAGTATGCTGCTGTCAAAAAAGGGAGACTGTTCAGAGGCACTTTGCACTTCACAAGTCTGGGAGTGAAATTTTATAGAATTAATAAATACTGAATCATGCAATTTATCCTAGTTTTTTTGGTTGCTGTTTTACGGGTTTTTTTGGCTAGGTGGAAGGCTACACAGGAGATTAAAAATGCAAAAACGAAAATGCAGAATTAGAAAGCGGTGCATCTCATACTGTATGTGTAATTAAACATTTTTTTAATGCTCTTGATGTTTGGGAGAAACAGATGTCTGCATGTTGATTTCACTTTACCATAAATTAACTTCTCTGGGAACATGGAAGATAACCTCTTTTTTGTGTTCTGGTTTTTGTGGCTCACACCACAACCAAGCACTAATATGTCAAACTGAAAACTAATGTGTAGGCCCAGTGATATCAAGTGGTGTTTTTTGTATTGTTTTTCAGTGGCTGAGTGGCCTTTGTGGTAAATTGAGTTAGCAGTTTGATTCCATGTGATCTCTTCATCTTTTAATATGAAGCTATAACTCTCATTAGCTGTGAGTGTCTATGTGTGTACAAAAGCACATATACCCGAACTTCAAAGTGTGCTATTTCAAAATCATGTTGTCAGAATTAAGGCTTTGTAATATACTGTATGTAATAATAACTTTCATCAAGATTTTGCTGCAGATGATGTGGAAGAACATCTCTTTTCCTAATGATTTAGATGAGGCAATATGCCACCCTGGCCACGGCAGTTCTGTCTTGTTTTCATGTAGTCTCAGCTCTTTACAATTGGAAATTCAGACTATCTTCTGTTGCTTGAATTAAAATAGGTCCGAGGGCTGTTATTTTGTAAATAACATCATGTTTTCTTGCACCTTCATTTGATGAATCTGGTATTGGCCAGTTTTTGGACTAGAGAATTCTATTAACTGTCACTGTGCAGGGATATATGTCATATTTTGTGTCCTGTTTAGTACAGATATGTGAAATACTAGCTAAAAGGCATCTGTTTATGTAGATTTCCTCTCCTTTTATGTTTAAGGTATGTCTGTCTCTGGATAAGTTTCACAGTCTAGTTGAAGTACCACTCTGTGTGCACTAGATGTAGTACAATTTATTTTCCTCAGGTGGGAGTTGGATAGCTTTCCCAATAGCTTTGAACCTAGAGACAATGTGTTTAACTAGGTGGCATGTCTGTCCTGTAATCACATCCGTTTTCTCCACCTAGGAAAGAAAATTGAAGGAATTGTATGTCTCCATTTGTTTTGGAATGCAAGCTCCTCAAATTGATGGGCAGGAGGCTCAACCAGAGTGATTCTAGTTATCCACTGAGTAAACCCTAACAATAGTCTGGCTCTGTACATCTCTGTACATAATGCTCTGGATGAAATGTGAAAATCAGTTCTGCTAGTTCCCAAGTCTAAGTGCTGAGACCATCCATGGCCCTCTCAGTATCAGGGCAATTCTTGTGCAAGTGTCTTCAGTCTCTTGGTCCTTTGGTTACCCAAAGAGGTGTTCAGTACTGTGCCTGGGGGATCAACATCTTGAGCATGCAATGGTATGATGTGTGCCTCTATACAGCCACAGCAGAACTCAAACAGTACAAGTGAGAATTCTGAGGGTTCCACGGGCAGTCTATAAACACTTCCAGATAGTTTATGGATCAAGTGTAACAATAAGGATGTTTTTTTTTTAAACAGACTCTTTCGTAGAAATACTGATATTTGGAAGATGAATCTCGAACTGGAAAGCAATTTACAACTGTGTGTTTTTATTATTAACTCCATTCAACTGAAGGCATGTAAACCTTTGAAAAATAAGGTCCTCATTTGTAAAATAGGTAATTTACAAGGAATAGTTTGTTCACCATCAGAGGCAACAATTTTAACTTTGTTGTCCTTACCCTTTCAGTTTGCAGTCAAAACAGCATTTTATAATACTGTAATTTCTTTTTAATAATGCATGCTGCTGTCACCTTTTTAAATTGACAGAAGTGAAATTGAAATTTTTGTGTTTCTGTTCTGCCCTATTCCAAACTGAAAACGTTTGCATTTAGCACAACTGGGCTAAAGGTATGTTAATGCTCTGTAGCTAGATGGCAGCATTCACATTGCTTTGAGAAAAACTATGGCTATTTGATTTTTGGAAAAATTTGGCTGCTCTGTAACAGTTAAATGACATAGTCCTGTTTTGAAATGTGCTGCCTAAGAATGTATGAATATCTAACACATCTGAAAATCTGGTCATTTCATTTAGGTGTCTAAATTGGAGGTGCATACTTTGGCCCTACAGATAATGAGTATGTGTGGCAGTGGGGAGCACACACACACACAGACACACATACACACAGACACAGAGAGACACACCGACAGCATGAACCATCAACAACAACGACCACTTTATTAACAGAAGGCTTCTCTTTTATACTTTTTCTTATTTGTCCATGCTTACATATGTCACACTCTATTAGCCAAGCACTTCTGTCCACGAGTCTTAGACCATCTTCTGATAGG
>JAWWMO010000001.1:50607843-50635815 GCA_035047845.1 Dendrocincla fuliginosa
TTTTTCTCAGTTGTTTTCCTTCTTTCTTCTACTTTCCCATGCCACTGCAAGGGCATAGACTTGTTTTTTTCCACTTTTCCTTGCTCACAGCTGCATCCTTCCCTGGTAGACGGTGTCTTCAGCCCAAAAGTCTCCAACAATTCTCCCTTTTTGTTTTTCTGCTATGAAAGCCGGGTTTATCATCCTTCTGCAGGGCCCTTTGCAAACAGAATAGCAAACATGGTAGTAGCAATAAAATCATTACCAACATTAACAAAAAGCATATGCCTGTTTTTATCCATTGTTTAACTCAGGTACTAAGATCTCATCCATTTAACCACCCACCAATGTCAAAAAATCTTTTGTGTTACCTTTTGAGTTGTTGCCTGTAAGTCTGCAATGCTTTTATGTATCTATACTGTGTTTATACCATGCATGCATGTGGAGGTGAGTGTGGTTCAATCAGAGTTCCTGAACCATCTGAGATGACTAGATCTCCGACCCAGCATGGGAATAAATCAGTCCAAACCACACCAAAACAGCTTGGTTCCACTCCATACTCAAATCAGCACCAGTCTGACCTAGAGAAGCACTCAGTATTCTGACCCTCCAAAGCTGAGTAGTGTGAAAAATGCAGCCTCGGGAAGGAGGTAAAATGATGAGCTCCTTCACCAAATGAGCTGGAATTCTAGAAAATCTGCAAAATACACTAAAATCTTTTAGGCATTTTAAAAAATACACTAAAATCTTTAGGCATAATTTTCTCCCTTTTTTTAGAGATTTAACAAAACTTATGTTTTGTCCTGCCTCTACTACTTAAACTTATCTTATACCATAAATATAACTAATACAAAGAGTTATTTTAACCAGGTCCTGGTTGGTAACCATGAAGCATGTTCACTGAAGATATTTCCAATGCCTAATGAGACATATTAGAGAATTACCTGATTTAAAATTTGTTTCTAAATTGTAGCCATATTCATAATACAAATCCAACAATAATTTTTATGACGTCTTTGACTAGGGCCAAATGCAAATTTTTGGCTCCAAACTTGTTTCATGCTTACCGGCAATTAAAACTATACATACAGAAAGAGCAATTTAAAACACATCTCTTCTATCTGTAACAGTCTCTATTGTTGCACTTGTTCCAGGAGCAGAGGCCTTAGGTGTGAAGCACAGGGTACACCTCTTTCTCCTTGATTCAGCACAGACTCAGTCCTCAGGCTGGAATAGACGAACGGGAGTGTTCAACCCTCCGGGTCTGGACAACACGATCCTCAGGAGTTTCTGCAAAATAGAATCTAAACCATTAAAGAGTTTAGCAAATCGAGTCACCACAGGGACTTATGTTGTCTCTCCACCTTGGTTGTATACGGGTGTATATGCTCTATTGCACTATGTACAAATCATACTGGCAGCCGAATCAGCTACAAGTTTGTAGGGACATTCCTTTTTAACATGTCCAGGCTGTCCACAACTAGAACATTTCTCTTCAACTCATACAGCAATGTCCACATTGTACGGGCGTATCTGTGTCAGGCACAAGCAAAAAAAATCCTGCGAAGCGAGTCCTTTGCTCTACTGCAAAATCAAGGGGTGGGACCGTGCCTGCAGCCGGGACAGGCTGAAGGGGCTTCACCCGCAGCTGAGGGGGCAAACCGGGCGGGCGGTGGGTGTCGGACAGGGGGAACGGCGACTCCCGTCCATGCCGGGGAGCGCCCAAAGCACCCCCGAGCCGGGAGCTGGGGCTGGGATGGGAGGGCGGCACGGGACGGCTCCACCGGAGAAAACTCCCCCCAGAGGGAGGAAAGGGGCGGCTCCCACTGGAGACGGCTCCACCCGCTGGGCGGAGGGAAGGGAGGTGTCTCCCTCTGGAGGCGGCTCCACCCGCAGGGCGGAGGGAAGGGAGGTGTCTCCCTCTGGAGGCGGCTCCACCCGCAGGGCGGAGGGAAGGGAGGTGTCTCCCCTGGATCCACAGGGAGGCGGGAAGGGAGGTGTCTCCCACTGGAGACGGCACCATCCACTGGGAGGAGGGAAGGGAGGTGTCTCCCCTGGACCCACAGGGAGGCGGGAAGGGAGGTGTCTCCCACTGGAGACGGCCCCATCCACAGGGAGGAGGCGGGGGACCGACGGCGCTAGGGCGGAGCGCGGGGGGAACACGCCCCCGGCCGCGCAGCTCTCCCCGGTCCAGCGACCGCGGTGCCCGCCGTGCTGGGAGTGCCGAGCAGAGCCGCGCTGGAAGGGAGGGAGGCGGCGGGGAAGAGCCGCGCCGAGCAGAGCCGCGCTGGGCGGTCCGGCGGCTGCCCCGGGCACACACCCCGGCGCCCCGAGGGGAGGAGAAGCGGGGCCGGCGGGGCAGCAGCACCACAGCAGGGAGGGTGAAGCGAGACGCGGGCAGGGACGGCAGCGCCCACAGCGCCGAGCTGTCCGCATAGCTGGGCATGCCCCGACCACAGCAGGAAGGCACTGACACCATCCCGAGCACCCATGGGCAGAGAGTTTTCAGAAGAGTCTCCCGCAGAGGGCGGGACCGGATCCGAAGGCGGAGCAGGGACCGAGCCAGGGGCGGTAGCGGGGCTGTCCAGTCGCAAGGCAGGGGACGCCTCCGAGGCAGCGCCGCGGTCCGCTTTTACTTGCTTGAGCGATTCGAGGACTAGGCGCCAAGTTGTTAAAGCACTTGTTGCTACTGAGTCCTCTCTGGAAGCAGCGTCCGCCAATAATTGCCCAATGGTCTCCCAAGTGGCTATACTAAATGCAGTCTGAGCAGTTGCATTTACCCCATTCTTTTTGCACCAAAGCAATAAAGCTCGGAGCGCCCGCTCCTCAAACTTAACTCCACGCTCCTGTAATATTTTAGTCATCTTAGTAAGGATGGATCTCTCCTCTGCGCTCATGTGCGCCCCCATGTTCGATCCCAACAGCTCACCTTCTTCCCAAGGTGTCTGCAATCTTTACGTACAGATTTTTCGGCTCTCAGGTCCGTCGGCTTCTGGCCACGCAGTGCTCTGCTGCCGCCGAACTCCACTTGGCGTTTCCTTCCTCACGTCGGCTCTTTCGATCCCTCACACGGCGGTTTCGGGTCCTCACAGGGGCCACCAATTGCGGCAGCAGCGAGCACACACACACACGCACACACACACGCCGACAGCAGGAACCATCAACAACGAGGACCGTTTTATTAACAGAAGGCTTCTCTTTTATACTTTTTTGTCCATGCTTACATATGTCACACTCTATTAGCCAAGCACTTCTGTCCACGAGTCTTAGACCATCTTCTGATAGGCAGTTCACATCTCTCCTCGTGCTGGCAAGACTCAAAACACACCTTGTTTTTCTCAGTTGTTTTCCTTCTTTCTTCTACTTTCCCATGCCACTGCAAGGGCATAGACTTGTTTTTTTCCACTTTCCCCTGCTCACAGCTTGCATCCTTCCCAGGCAGAAGGTGTCTTCAGCCAAAAGTCTCCAACAAGTATGAAATGTAGAATTTTCCCCGTTTATCTAAAAAGATAAAAAAAATTATGTGTCTACATATTTTAAGAAAGGCTAATGTATTATTATGTAAGATTCTTTTTATTTAAGAATTTTGTAAATAAGATAATGCATTAAATAAAATAAATACATTACTTTTATGTACATACTCCATTTCTTTAAAATTTGAGGCAGTATTAATGGGAAAATTTAATTGTCTCAGCAGGCATTGAATCGTTCTTAACATTAACTTTTTTCCTTGAGTAGAAAACCTTCAAAACGTAATTTATTCAGTTACAAAAGCAATTAAACTTAGTACCCTAAAGTGCACAAGCTATTGAACATGTCTATAACAGGCTAATTTGTAAACACAGTGAATAGGGAAACATATTCCAGCCTCAAATTCTAAGAAGCTACTTTAAAGAGCATTAGAGGGAAATATGTTTATGATAGTATCATGAAATTACCTACAACAAGCTTGTTTTGGTGATACACAAAATTTCTTACTTCCAGATACAGAATGAAATACGTATTCAACAAAGTCTCTGAATGTCCTAAAAGCTCCTTCTATCTATCCCACCAAACCTTACCGATCTCCCTCAGTCATAACGCTACTACCTCTTGCCTTGCCCTGTAATGGGACAAGGACACTTTTCAGAACATTATTACCTTTTTCTCCCTACTCACTGAACATGATCCAGCGTGTGCCCAGGTGGCCGAGAAGGCCAATGACATCCTGGCCTGTATCAGCAGGACCAGGGCAGTGATTGTCCCTCTGTACTTGGCAGTGGTGAAGCCACACCTCGAATCCTGTGTTCAGTTCTGGGCCCCTCACTACAAGAAGGACATTGAGGTGCTGGAGTGTGTCCAGAGAAGGGCAATGAAGCTCATTAAATGTCTGGAGCACAAATCTGATGAGGAGCAGCTGAGGGAGCTGGGGTGTTTACCCTCGTGAAAGAGGCTCAGGGGAGACCTTATCGCTCTCTACAATTACCTGAAAGGAGATTGTAGCCAGGTGGGGGATGGCCTCTTCTCCCAGGTAACAAGTGACAGGACAAGAGGAAATGGTCTCAAGTTGCATCAGGTTAATGGTCTCAAATTGCATTAGATTGGATATTATGAGCAATTTCTTCACTGAAAGGGTTGTCAAGCATTGAAACAGGCTGCCCAGGGAAGCGGTGGAATCACTGTCCCTGGAAATGTTCAAAAACTTGAAGGTGTGGCACTTGGGGGCATAGTTTAGTCATGGCTTGGCAATGCTGGCTTGGACTTGATGATCTTAAAAATGTCTTTTCCAACACGAATTACGTTATGGTTCTACTTTTACCAATTCCACTGCTGGCTTCTTAAAAATTGTCTCAAAAGTGTTTGAAAAGTTATATATTCATTTACTACTGAGATGGTATGTATTTCCTAAAACATCTCTTTCTTTGACATTCATGTGCTGAGGGTTGCAGAGAGGTAGAGAACAAAAGGGAAGCTTCTGAACTGGAATGACTTGTCTTCTCCATAAGGACACAGGGGATACAGATGAGAAGTCCAAGAAAGCCATGGGACTGTTCAGACTCACATTTGAACTTAAACTAAAGTAAATTAAACAGTTATTGTTTTCTGATGTCTTCTGAAAATCAGCGCTACTACATTTTAAAGGGTTCATGGGAATGGTTGTGGACTACATCAGACAGGTTGGTTCCCTAGCAAGGAAAAGAAGAGGAAAAGCTCACAGAAGTGGCTTTCCTCAAGTGCTAGCCACCACTACAATGGTGACATGAGTCCTAAGGTCCTTTAGGATTGTGCTGACCTAATCCAGAGGCCAAAGAAGATCCTGTCATTTTCTGGTAAGCTGTTGCTGTGGCCTCAGCCATTGAAAGAGGGCTGAGTTAGCTCTGCTATCACACTTCAATTATTTATGTATTTCAGCTAACTGTCCTTGGAATTACCACTGGAAGAACCTTTTCTGCCACTCTCTGTACTTTCTTATCTCTAGTTTATGGACTAAACTGCAGGAAGGAAAGCAGGATAACTATGTAGTGTGCAGAGGTGTCAGCCTGAAATCAAATAATACTGCAGTGAAAATCAGGCTTTGCTCAGCATTTGTCTGTACTGCAGACTATAGGACAGTATAGAGATGTTTAAGCCTATTTCAGTATTTCTGCATAACACTGAGGGTTATACTGTGGACATATCTAGTTGAAGTCATAATGTAGAGTCTAAGCATGATTTTATTAGCAAAAATGCACCATTAGATTTCTATTGTGTAATTCTGGTTTTACAGCCCTGTTTTGACTGTATTGCTTGCTAACCCACAGACTAAAAGCTTTCTTAATTTCTGCAAATCCAATGCCTGTGCTTTTTAGTTTATAGGAAAGTTTTTATATTTATCAGTTCAATAGAGAACTGCCATCAGAAACTGTCATAAAATTCCAAAGTTTCTGCAGACATAACATCAACCAAAGGTCAGTAACTCTCATAATTGAAAGCTGTATAATGTGGAACAATGGTCAGTTGTCAGTGGTCAATGTAACTTCATTAAATGTCATCATCAGAAGCTGTAAAAGATGAATGAAAAGTTACCTGAAAGTTCACAGGTCTGTTATCAATACTTAGGGAGCTCAGTGTGAAGCCTTGGCCTTGAACATACAGGTAAACATGCTAGGTAAACATCACTTTGCAGTATGATTGAATTTAGTTTAAAATTTGCCAAAACATAGAGAAAAATAAGACCATGATGCCTAAATACTTACTTAATGTAATGGGTTGATCTGCTATAACTGGACCTACATCTGTCCAGAGAGAATCTGTCTAGAGAATTTGTGACCCATTAATCACTCTGCTTATGCTAATTCTTCTTTCTAGGTTAGCAGGCTGCATCCTTTACTCAGACATCCTCATGGTTATCCTAGCTTGGAGATCAAAATACTTAAGTACCTGAAGCACAAATAAAAGTTGAACTTTAAACAAAAGCTTCTTTGTTACTCTCTTTATGTACTTCCTTACATAAATTGCCTAGTACAAGTGTTGGCATGTTGTTCCAACACTGTATACATAAATTACAGAAAAATTACTGTTTTCTTTATTCAGTCTTCTTGAATGAAGGAGAAATATATACTAAATTTAGTGAACATGAAACTTTCCTGAAATTAAAGCGGTATTTTTTAATTTTCTTGAATTTATATTAGACTTCAGAATTATTGTAATTGAAATATTTAATATCCTTCCTTTTAATAAAGATATTACAAGGAAAACCCTTCTAGGCCTAATTTAAAACAAAGAAGTCCCAATAACTATCACTGAGAACTCTTTAACCTACATGATAAAGTATGTGTACGATATTGAAATGCAAGTAACAAGGTAATATCTTAATGATTACATTTTAATGAGTTTCATGTTTTTTATTCCCTCAGTGCTTGGGGCATTATCATATTCCATCATGTTTACTTTAATACCTTCAAATATTATTGATTTATTATGATATTTAAGAAAACATACTATGCAGCCTAATTCAACTGAGATTTTTTTATGTGCAACATCTCAATACATGCTGTTAGGGAATTCACCTGGTTTGAAGTCTGTACTTGTAGAATCAATTTCCCTCTTGCAGATCAAATGAACTAATATTCACTTCACCCTTCAAAAACTCAGGAATTCATGCCATTTGCTTACTAGTGGAATGCAGAAATGCCGAGGGCATAATTAGCCTAACAGTCAAATCATCCTGGTTTAAAAACTAGCCAGACAAAAATAACCGATGAAAAACTGTTTCTTTTTCTTTAATTTGACAGGTGTTTCAATGCCACTAGTGCCATCCATAGTAGGTCCCCATCATCTGCAAATATGATGGGATGATGAACCGCACCATGGAAGTGAGGAACTTGTTAAAATAGCCCTGATGCCGTAGAAAATGCAGCACCACCAGCACCCCAAGTATCTAAAATACACCCTCTAGGCTATTTCTGAGGTGTGCAGTAGTTAGTTCATTTATTTTCTTGGCACAAACTAACAATAAGCAATAGGACATGGATCACCATTCTTTGTGGGGAACAGCGGCTCTGCAAGACTAAGGTGTGAGAAAGGCACACTTCTGTGCACAAGGAAATATGTGAATTTGGAGGATGGTGGCTTGGACCATCAAGGAAAATAACACTTCTACACAGTATCAGCTCTCAGTGAAAGGTAAATTAATAGATATTAATAGTGGGGAAGTTGGTGAAGGCCAGGAGTTCC
This sequence comes from Dendrocincla fuliginosa, assembly GCA_035047845.1. Taxonomy (NCBI): domain Eukaryota; kingdom Metazoa; phylum Chordata; class Aves; order Passeriformes; family Dendrocolaptidae; genus Dendrocincla; species Dendrocincla fuliginosa. The sequence continues at coordinate 50,615,518 of JAWWMO010000001.1, forward strand.
TCAGCTAGAAGTGGGAAAGGACATATACCCAACACCTTGTTCCTGCTTTGTGACTCACTTTCTATATAGCCCAGGAAGCGTCTCACTGTGAGACAGGTAAAATACACAAGTTTACTGTGAAGCAACTGAAAGCCAAAGTGTTTTCAACCTCCAGATGGAAAGAAGCAGGTGTGCAGGGCTGTATTCTCACATAGAGTTGTTCTCTGCACATGGATTTGTGTGGGGACCAAAAAGAGAAGAGAATGAGGCTTCCCAATCCTGGAGGTGTAAGGATATCCCTCCCTGCAGAAACTGAATCCATGTCTCATATGCAGTTGCTTTTTTTTTTTTCCCAAATGTTTTGATTCTTCTTTCTCATTTCTTTAGAGCTGAAACTGACACAGGCTAATGCCTCCAACACACCATAACAGCAAAGTACTTGCAAAGACGTGAGTGCACAAGCATTCACAGTATTAAATAAAACTACACATTTCTACAGTTTCCCTGTATAATGACTGTTCCCTAAGGAATCAATATTTTGGCTCTGTCATTTGTTGTGTATATATATTAGCAACTACATTGATCTGAGGCTATAGCCTTTTAAAGCACGTCTTTCACTGCTCTTTTGAAATGTCAGCATTCTTAAAATTATCAGATGAGGATGTCTTCATGGACAAGAACTTGTGAAGAATTAAATACCTTGAGGTTTGCTGGCTGCCCATGGCTGTAAAAGAGATGGCCTGTGCACAAGGAACTGATGTCTGGCTGCCAGCCTCACTTTTGCCCAGCAACCCTGGGCACAGCTGCTGCAGGAGCTGAGAGCTTTGACAAAGTCCAGGAGCAGTGGGGAGCCTCGGACAGGCACTCCAGCACCACTCTCTCTTTGTTGAAGTCTCTGCAATTCTTGCACAAATGACAAAAAGGACCAATTAATTTGGAAAACTGTAGGAAGGTCTGTTTGCTGTAACACTTGTACCTCTGCCAGGCCCAGGTGATGTGGGATGCCAGCTGTGCTGGGAGCAGCCAGGGTGCCAGGCAGTGGCGCTGGCAAGTGTGAGAGCACTGGGTGCCATGCGGGGTGGTGGGGGAGCCCCAGCCAGGCAGCCAGGGACAGGGACAGGAACAGGGGCAGGTATGATCCAGCTCAGCTTGGTATGTACAGATACATGAGGCTGTGCTTGTGGTGCGTGTTGTGGGAGCTCCTCCAGCAGCAGTTTCTTGAAAACTGATAAATTCCATCTTGCTTCATCCCTGCCAAGACCCACATGAAAAGTCCTTGCACTTCCCAGCCTCTCCCCACTGTCGTGGGGGGGCAGTGATCCTGCAGTTTTGAGTCAGTGTAAGCAGAAAGTCCTGTGTGTCAGCTGGAGAAGCTGACTTTCACAGTTCATCCTTTATCTTTGTTGTAGAATTTCTTGGGCTCTCCCCCAGAAATGGCTGAGTTTCTGTGATTCCTTTGTCTGGTGTATGCAGTTAATTAAAATCTCTGAGTGCAAAATTTTTTGAATTAAATGTCCTATATAAATGTTATTATCCTTGCCAAAATGACGTTGAAACCCTGCTTATCTCCATCTTCTTTTTGCTGGTTTGGTTCCTTTGGAAAAAGCCATAATAATAATGAATAAGGCGACGATACTATCTTTTCTACAGCTTTAGTTTTCTATAGATATATCGGTATTATCTGTCTCAGTGGTCATCATCATAAGGAATTGATATAAACTCTTAGTAGGAGACTATGATACAGCTTAAATTACATTTAGTGATCACTTTGAATTAGCTTGTCTGTCCTCCAAGGAAATTCTAAGCCAGAAAACCATTAGTACTCCTTAGTACTCCGGATGTACATCACCTTTACAAACAACTCAACTGTTAATAAGATAAATTCATTCCAAAAAGTAGTGACTTGTGTTCTTGAAAATGAAACAAATCCTACCACTTTACTATTTCCAAACTGAAGTTGGAAAACACTTGGTTTATGATTTGGAGACAGACAGTAAAGAAACAGTATGCATCACTCATTTACTCCTTCTTTCTGAGACTAGTATCAGCTTTATCAGCACATAAATAGTCTACCTTGATCAATAAACACATGTCAATAGGCACATAGAGAAGGTGGCTCTTGATAAACAGTCATTTATGGAAGACTTTTTGGAGGGGCTGTTACCAGTAGAAGAGGGTGACCTCCTGTATATTTGGTTTTGGTATGAGTTTCTACAAGTTGTAAGCTAGTTGATGTGAACACTAGTCCTAATTAGTATGACTGCACATCATCTTGAAGGTTCTTTGGTAGCTAATATCAGCAGTGCTACAACCAGCTGTGCAACTAAAGAAACATGTGGCCATCACTGTTGAACTGCACTGTTGGAATTACAAAGGTGTTGCAGTCTATTAGTAAAAGACACTGCAGGTTAGAAGACCAGGTATTTTGGATTTTTAGCAGTAGGGCTAAAATTTATACAGAGCTTCAGGTGCAGTAACAATTTCTTTGAAATAGACTGAGCAAGCCCATTATTTTTAAATAATAATAATAAAAAACTATAGATTTTTAAAAAAAATCTAGATACAGATGTGGGCACCACAGAAAGTACCTGGTGAATGATAAAACAAAAACCAAAGGGCCCTGGAGAGAAATATCCTTGTCATCATTTTGCTACTCTCATCTCACCTTACCTGCATCCATTAGGTCCAGAAGGGTGTGCTGTGTGTGGGGCACCCCACCAGCTTTGCCTACCTGCAGTGCCCAGCAGATGGCCCTTTGTTTTTCTTTTCAGTTACATTTCTCAGCTTTTATTTTTCAGCTTTTTCTAAGCCCTGTGGTGCTCGACAGAGGGAGATAAGAATAAACACCTTTGTTCCAACAGTGATAAAAGCAAAAGAGGGAAAGATGGCATCCTTCATCTTCCCTCAAATCAGCAAAGGGTGGTCTGAAGGAATGCTGTGTCAATTTGTGGATTAAGGAGATTTATTGAGGCAACATAATGCTGGGGTAGTTTGCTTCGTCCTCCTGGCATGCCAGCAGCAAAAGATTTGCAGGAGAAAATTACTATTGCAACAATTCCTATACATTTCTATCCAAAACATCTGTCTCTCAGTGGGAAGGAAAGCAGTAACAAATTTTTCAAGATCATGGGTAGCCAAAAGATCCTGACCCTGCAAACTGCATATCAGAATCTCCTGTAAGCTTTGGGACCAGTTTGCAGGCAGCAGCTTTCCTGGGGTTCAAGAACTTCATGTTTGCAGGATAAGGCTATGCTGGGCAAGTTGATGATGGCAGACTTAGCAGGACATAATGTTTGCTTTTTCCCACCATGGAGAATTCAAATAATCACCTTTGCATTCTCTGCCCTATGGGAAAAGGACCGTTCAAGGCCTATGAGACAATGCAGATCAAGAACTCCTGGTCTAGACAGCACTCTGAGCATAAAAATCTCAAATTTTGCTAAGTATAGCTTTATCAAAAAGAGATGTTTAACATACAACAATCAAAATGAGTATAGAGCCCTTGGTGGCCTCGATCATTAGACTGAAGTTTCTTGTCAGGAAAGGTTTTTTCCCTTTTTTCCAAAATTGAAATGTCACAGTCCATTTACACTTTAATTTTTCTCCTTGAAGACATTATTATAAAGCTCTGCCCTGGCCACTGCTCTGGAGCTGAGGTTACTGGGAGCAATCTATAAAGTGATTAGGACATAAAGGGGACAGGGTTCATGTTCCCTTCATCAAGGAGACATCTGACATGAAGTCTCCCCCATCATAGCTTGGGTCACTTATTACCTCAGCACTGTTACTACCAGTACTAACAATTTTATGAACCTAGGCTGTCATTTCCCACACTTTTCAACAGTCTGAAAACAAGTCCTCAGAAAGAAAAATTTCTTTGTTACAGAATAAAATAAATACAACCCCCTTAAATATATTTGTTTTATCTCATTACCCCTTCTTGGGGTTTTTTTTTGGTGGATTTTTTTGGTTAAGCCAGAAACGAAGAAAGGATAATGCCACAATCTTGATCTGTACTACCAAGCAGCATATGCAAACCGAGGGATGGATCTCGCTGGTCAACCCCCTTCAGGTGGCAGGGCTCCCCCTCAGTGAGAGGCTTTGGCAATGCACTCAGTGGAATGCCAAGCATATCAGTAATACAGATCTTGTTACTAAGCCTGATTTTTGTGCACTGAAGAAGTCCTGCATGTTCCTTACTCAGAGGCTACTTTTACTCTTTTCAAAACCATTGTCAAAAGCATAAAGAAAGAAAATTATTTTTCCTTAAATACAGCATATCTTATTTTTCTAATGTCCTCACTTTGCAGTGCATTTCCACAGATAATGCTGTGCATGGTAGAATATATTTTGCCAGTATTGTTGAAAAGCCACGCATGAGGGAAGAAAAGATATGACTTTTATCTCATTATTTCTAGGAACCTCCAGATAAAATTGTAAATGGGTGTTTTCATAAAGCTTTCCAGTTCTCACCACCCAGTACTAATCAAAGCTTTGTATGAATTCACACATTTTGTCACAAGCACAGGAAAAATACAGGGAAATTAAAAATGTAAGACATGCATGCGACCTTTTAATTTTGCATATTTTGCTAATTTTGTTTTGAACTTTTACAGGGTAATTCAATGCTGTTCTATTAAGAGAGCTTTTTTATATGTGTGTATTAGCTACAGCAGTACCTGCACCAGGAACACAAAATTCACACATGGAGCTGAGCTAATCCAGACACACAGGGACATTCACCCACTTCCCAGGAGCCTTGCAATAAATTTAAAATAAGTCACAAGGGAAAGGAATAATCATTGGGAAGAAAGAGAGGAGAGGACAGGATATCTCAGGTAGCACCAAGATACATAAGCCATTGTAGATTCAGCTTTAAGTCCTTTTAATTTCCTAGTAGGAAGCTTCTGGCTGGGTGGGTATTTCTGCCTGCCTCTAATATCAGGGAAAAGCAGGAGCCTGCTCTGGTGGCATCTGCATGGATGGATTTGTTCAGTGGGACATTTCTCCCCTCTCAGTCAAGGCCACGTGGTAATTCCAGAGTGCACACAAAAAAGCCTGTCTTCCTGAGACCCAGGTCGCCTTTTTAACTCAGGGCAGTGCTGGGGTGCAACTGTTTCCTCCTTATTTGAGGTATCTCTCTCGTTGAGTCAGGGGGCCAGTGCACTTGCATTGCAAAACTTGGGAGAGGCAGGGTGATATTCTCATTAAAGTAATTGTGAATCCCTTGGGAACATCCTGACTTTCAAGAAACTCAATTTGTTGTTTGACCTGTCTTCTTCAGAGAGGCCACTGGAGAACGCAGAGGAAAGGTTTGACTTACCATTCACAGACTGACACATTGGGCAGAATCACAGGAATATGTAATTTATGAATCATTCTGTATTAACTCACCTACAGCTTTACAGAGAATACAATTTGTAGAAAAAAAATTAAAGTTTTGCCTGGGGTACACCATATCAAATCAATTAATGATTAGTAATCCACTAATAACAACCAATTTCTGAAGTTTAATAGAGTTTTGTGATGAAAGGGACTACAGATTTTAGGGATGATAGATTTTATATGCGTATGTATGTGTTTGATTTCTTACTGCCTTGGATTTTGAATAATCAAATGCATATGGAAAAAAATGAGGGAAAGCTCTGTCAAGTCAGACAGATAGTGACATAGTTTGGACATTTACAGGTGACCAGATGGGTGGAGAATCAGATCCTCTTTTGCGAAGACAAGGGTGAAAGATCAGCCTCCAAAGCCTAACATGGACAGTAAGAGATAGGAATGTTTTTAGTAATTAATTAATAATGCATTTATTCCACATAACACTTGTTCTAGTGGCTTCTGAATATGTCATTTTAGCAGTGTTTTTTCTTAGCAAGTCTTAACAGATCATGCAAAAAAATGAATTGTGCCTTGGCAGTCACAACGTGAGTCTGCTACACATTTAAACAGACTGTTGAAAGAAAATTTTTTAACAGCTAAAATCCAAGCACCTGGCAAATAGAATGTTTTGCAAGGAGATTGGTTATTTCACTTGGCAGTTTTATTAAACTTTAATCACCTTCTCAATGACTGCATTGTTTAGTACCTGCTGTTCCTATGGCCTAAATCTGGAGCTTTTTAAAAGATGATGCTTATTTTTCTGATTCTCTAGCACAGTGCAGTTCTGCTGTCTTTCATTATTAACTGTAAACCAGAGACAGAAATTGTGGCGATAAAAGGAGGCAATAAAACAAAATTAAACTGCTGTCAACACTAGATTTGTCAGAAATTTAATGAGCTTTGCCATAATGTGTGTTGATTATAGCTAATATTTCACATGCCATTCATCACTCAACAAAATAATATACTTTTAGGAGACAGCTGTAACTGTGTTCTGTAATGATGGAGATATTTATAGACAAGATTGATGTGTGCTGTAAGCAGGTGACATTGCTACCATGCTCCGATTAACATCTATATGCATTACACGATGTTAAAGTTATCTCTTACCCAGTATTTGCTTCACAGAAAGCCTAAATAACAGCAACAGAACACCCAGCTCAACTGAAACTAGCTCCTGCTAGCCATTCCCATGGTTTTATGCAGATCTGATGTTTCCCCCATTTCCCTCTGATGTCCAAATCTCCATGCTGCAAGAATGCCTGTAGCATGTGCAGCTGAGGTATGCTACAAGTCAGTAGGTAAAGGTGCATGATAAGGCTACTGCCCTGTGAGCAAACACCCATCAGCAGCCGGGCCTCAGGGAGACAGCCTTTATGGGCAGCATTATGCACTGTTAAAATTTCTGGCACAGGGAGACATTTTAATTGCTCTATCATTGCCCATGGTACCTAGGAATCTCACCTCCAGTCATTTTCTAGGAAAGCGAAAAACCTGAAGAGTTTACTGAAGGACTTACAGGCAGATTTTTCAATTGGGTCTGATTTTTCAGTTGCCTTCAAAGCTTTTTGCAACTACAAATCTAGTTGTTTCCATTGATTCCTTTTACTTCACACTTGTGGGGATGAGAAAATTAAGTCAGTCACATCTAGCTGAGTGTCATCCTCTATTCATTTGCATTGGTGTAACCAGGCAGTTGCTAAAGCTGTAAAAACGAGAGGATTGAGTAGTTATCAGCACAGTGACTCACAGCTTGTGGGTGTGTGAAAGTAAGCTCAGAAATGTCTTGCCTGATGGAGAATCTGCTTGGAACTTGATCATTTGTGTCCACAAGGAGCTGTGCAGAAATGACAGCCTGAATAACAAAGCAGCTGACTTCAGTGTGGACACAGGTAATTATCCAAAAACTGGAAATCATTTCAATCGCATGTTCAGCCTTATGTTAGTTGTTACAAAAAATATTGGCAAGCTTTCTTCTTAGCAGAGGTTGAGAACATTATATCAAAAAGGGCAGTTTTAGAGGAAAACTATGATATGTCAGACCAAGTCTTTAAAATCTTTGTTGATCCTGGTAGTCTGACTCACACAACCACTTCCTCCTTGTCAGAGGCCTCTTCATCTGGTGAAGGAGGTTACCAAAAAGTCTGAGAAAATTTGATCAAGTATTACCTGCAGATGGTTGTAAGGTTCAATACATTAATATTTCTGAAGCTAAGAAAGAAATTGTTTTATGTACTAAGATTTTAATCGATACCCCGATAAGCAGTATTCAGTATTCTTCAAATATGTAGCCACTGCTTTATTTTAACCATGTTTTGTCACTGATCCATGCGATATCAGGACATAAGCAATGCAGACCAGAGCCTGCATGAGGCTATGGCAGATGTCCTGTGTAATCTAATATGGAGAGGAGAGAAAAAAGCACAAACACATAGTGGCTGACTATTACCAGTGGCTCATGCCATACAGTACACATAGGACTGGACCTGACATTTACATTGAGTTACTTAGCACTGAGTGGCCCAGGACAGGCCAGGGATCTATAAATCTGGGGCATTTACAGGTGTGCTTCTAAATGTCAGCCAAGGCATACATAGTTTTTTTTTTTTTCTGTTTTTTGAGGCATGCCAAATCACTTTGAGATTTATACAAGTGATTTTCATTCGTTCTGGGGCACTCTGAAAGATGATGTCAAGGTTGTGAAAGAGGCTGGCTAGCTGTTCAATGAAGTCCTAACTCACTAAGTGCTGCAATGAATGGAAGGCCTTATTTTTGTCCAGCCACTGTTAGATGAAGACACAAATCTCCTGAGATTCCGTACAAAATCCAAAATGGTGCAACCCAGTTCAACACCTGGTAGCCAGAAAGTTGACTTAGATAAATAGTTGAGGAGATTTTGGATCATCATTTCAGTCTGGATATTCATAGTGTGTGGACATCAGTTTGTCTTTTTCTTCTTTCACAAGCTCAGTGCCCATCACTGCACATACAACACAGCACACCTCAGTCCAGTACCTGCATCACCCCATGCTCCTCAGGGAGGAGGGAACCACCTGCCGGGAGCCACCTTCCTCGGTAACGTCCTGCTCTCAAACCACAGTTATTCAGGGTCATGCCACTTGTTTCAGCCTGTTTTTACTGACTGGGTAAATAACTCCCTTGATTACAGCAGTTACAGTTTTCCCTGGGGTTATGTTTGGCAACAAGCTGCTCACCCTTCTTTAACTGCACTGTTAATTAGGAGGTCTGTGTTTCCCTTCTTGTCAAAGGCAACTAAGCTCCCTGCCGCTGGAATTCTTTCTTCCTACTTCTCCTGGGGTGAGAGAACAGTGAGTGTTTGCTTGGTTACGCTTCAAGTCTTCTGTATGATTTTAATAAAATCTGGAATTAATACTCTGAGAAGCTTTTTTTTCCCCTGTGTCTGAGCAGATCTTGAAGACAACTTTTAAATGGCAATAAACAAAAATAAAGAATGGTTAATTGCGTTCCCAGCATGACTCTGACATTTCTCTGAACGGTGCAATATCCTTGGATGGCTAAATGTGAATATCTAAAAGATGTCAGTGTTGCATTCTTAACAAGCAACCCGATTCAATTAATTAATTATGTGTTAGAGGGAAAACACTGCCAAATCTTTTGCCGTGTTGAAATCCAGGGATGCTGGACTTTCTGGGAACACAGAGCAAGCTATTAGAGCCCTTTTCCAGGTTTTAGAAGAAAGCAGCAAGCTTTCTCTTTGGATTCAGCTGGAGTCCAGTCAAGCTTTTCGTGCTCTTTATACATTCTAACAGGTCAAAGACAAAACTAGACATGTCATTATAACCAGAAATGAGCCCAAAACATTCCCACATGGGAAACTGATAATAACAATATAAATTCTGAGTATATATTACTTATTGCCATCAGATGTCGCAGACTGAGAGTTTAGTTTTAGACTTTGAAAAAATTAGACATTAATATGCTTCTAGATACAAAATAATCACAAGAGATTGTGTTCATCTCACATTATCTGTTAAGAGTATGTCTATAGCCAAAGGAGGGAGAAATGCACCTCCTGAATCTGACTCAAGTTTTCAGCTTTTACACTCCAAGTTTAAAATAAGATGTGCTTGTCACTTAAAAGAGAACATATATTTCAAATTTCTAATCAAGAGAAGATAATTTTTCAAGTAAGACATACTACACTTTCCATATCTGGAGTACAATAATTTTTTTTTCCAATTAATAGGCCAGTGATCCCTATCAGGACTAGAAATCTGGAATATAATGAGGATGCAGCACTTTCTGTATTCACACAATGTGCACTTGAAAGGATTTTGTATTTTTCTGAATAATAAAGCATTGGTCCTGAAGTGCACAAATTGAAAAAGGGACACCATGCACTTCTGTCTGAAAATAAGATCTGAAACCCTAAAAAGCTGGTAAAAAAATAAAAACTATCTACCCTCTTGGCACTAAGCAAGTATAAAAAATAAACCAAGAAAGTCTGAATACATATGCTAGACATTAAAAGGAGATCTAAATTCAGTAAATGAAAGAGAGTTCTCTAAGTATTGTCTCTGATGGTATATTCTATTTCAAGAAAGCCATTTATTTCTCACTATTTTGTCTGTACCCCAGTGGTAGTTTGTGAGCTAGAGATAAACACAAACTTTTTTTTTCCTGTCTAACAAATGAATCTTTACAGTCCTGGGCTTTTTTACAGATAAGGACTTTTCTAAAATGGCTATAGTGTGCTCATTTCTCAAATGTCTTATTTCTTTTCAGGAGGGTATCATACCTAAAGTTTCCCCAGACCTTAGAGTCAACCTTCGGATGCTCATTAACTACCCTAAAACAGGACATGGGTAGCTCCTGGGCTGGAAAATAGGGAAGGATGAAAACAGGGAGAAGGTAGTATCTGAAGGACAGGAGAACAATCTCTTGACTGTCCAGAGTAAAAAGGGAGGAAAGAGTTTGCAGCTCTCTTACTATGTTTTCTGAGGAAAGACCTGCTTCCAGTGTAGAAAATTAGGTAAAGAGAAACATGTGGATGAAATCTTATGGGGTCATGTAGTCTCTGATGCTATAGCCCAAACATCTCTACAGGAATAAATTTTCAGCGAAGACTTGTTTTGATCTTAGACACCAAAAGGTCTGTTAGATCATCGCATGGATCTTCTCATCTGTAAGCATACCAAATTCTGGTTTTCCCCAGTTACTCCAGTATACAGGCTGGTAGAATTTATATTTTTTGGATAATGTGTATCTTAAATAAAGGCATAGTGAAAATCTTGAAAGACATCCTGCCTTCCCCTGGGGCCTTGCTACAATGGATCATGTTACGACCATTTGCTTTATGTCTAATTGGAATCTGACTGTTTTCAGGTACCTGTCACTGAATCGTATTATCTCAGTGTCTGCTAGAATAAATGGGCTTTTCAGGCTTGGTATCTTCTTCCCAGGGGAATCCTAATGCAATCCCGTCATCTTTCAGTCTTCTGCTTAGTAAGATGATAAGATATTTAAATGTCTTCCTTTAAAGGCACTTCTTTTTTTGTCTTTTTTTAGAAAAACCTACACTTTTTAAAATTATTATTATTTATTCTGTTCTGCATCCCTTGCTGCATTTGCTATTTTTACTACATTCTTTTTTATATGTAGACATTGGTTTTCCCTATTAAAATCATTATGTTTTCTACATTATGAAGTTATTCTCCACTAGATTGAATTCGGAAATTCAGACTCTATGATCTCAAAGCTTCTCCAACTTCCGAGATATAGCCAAGAATAACGTAAGCAAGCTAAAGCGCACATATGACTATGTGAATAAGCTTCTTAAATCTTAAACAATGTAAAATAGATGTGCTGAATTTTCCAGTCCCCTATTTTCCCTTCCTAATTACCCATCTCCAATGTTTAGATATAGATTTGCTCTATATTTAGTAATTGGATTATCCTATTGTTTGGATGTCTTTAATCACACTGTTAGGATTTCTTTTATTCGTACTAGTCTTTTAATATCTCTCCCTCCCACAGGGTCATTTTTTGCAGCTCTGCATTGCATTTTTATGAGATGTATACACTTGTAATTACAGGTGCTCTATAAATCGTCATCACTGTGAATCACAGACATAAATAAAACAAGGTTGATGAAAGACCTTTTACTGCTATCAGTTACAACATAAAATGGGTTACACAGACAAGCTGTGACCTGTGAGATCAGATTGGTATCTACAGTTTTAATCTCTGTTCTTGGCTGTGGTAGAGAAAAATGGCTATCATTTATCACTAGCAAAGCATGCAGTAAGCAGTAAGAATGTGTGAGCTCAATGACATTAAACAGCAGATGCTGTGTATGTACATAAGCTGTGATGTACCACACATCTACTACAAACATTAGCAGTATGCTGTGATTATGAACACAAATACATTATAAGTGACTTGAAACAGCAGAGTTCAAATAATTGCAATGGGAAAGTGTAATTACAATGAGCAAGCATCATTAATTGATTTACTTAGATAAGGGCCAACTAAAATTTCTCCACTACACTGTGGAGAAACCACACAGTGTTCCAATTAAACCAAAGGAAAAAGGCAGGGGAACTCTCCAAGTAATGGAAGAATATGGCTACTTCTGTTTCCTCTTTCAATACACTGTCCTGGCCACAAGGCTAATAATCCTGGCATATAGTTTGTGACAAACAGTGCATTGTTGCAAGTAGCCATATAGTTGTATTTTTCTTTAGTTTGAAAACAGTAAGACTTCAGTTCTTCAGGTATGATCAGTACAGTGCAGCCTATTTGCTTCACAGGTTATGGAACCCACACTGATGGCCTGATGTCTAAGTAGCTCATCTAACAGTTTTGATGAATCTAATCACTGACTTCTAGGGGAAGAAGGGGAAAGAGTGCCAGGGACACAAATCCACCAGGCAATATCTCTATTAAGCCATTTCTGTCTAATCTCTCACCCATGCATAGTGACATGAAATCATGTACTTAATATGTAACCTATCTCCCAGATTAGATAAAACACTTCCAGACTCCAGCAATGCTGAATCTTGCATGCAAAGCAACAGTTACTCTTTGAGATTCATTCTGATAAATAACTGGCAGAAGAACCTGGCAGTGGAGGTAGATGGTTATTAAAGAGAGTGATTTGAAGAATTCAGAAACGTCTATTTCTGAATTATGCAGTACCATTTCAAGGTTCTGTCAAAGTTGTTTTCTTGTGTTCTGAAATGAAAAGCAGAGTTGAGACATTACTGTTCAGCAAAGAACATTAATTTAAAACATGCACAGGGATAAAGCATGCTACCAGCTGCTCTATGATACAGAGAAGCTGGAAGGGAATAAAATATGGACAGCAGAAATTTTGATTTTAAGATTGATGTTTTCTTTTCAAATACAGTTCAATAGGGTATAGCTTATATTTCATTATTGTTTTGATACTGAAAAGCCTCATTTCTTGTACTTCTAGGTGAAATAGTAGTAACTGCACTGGTGCTGGGGATCTTACATAGTCACAAAGCTAGCAGAAGCAACCCAAGACTGCTGAGAAGCAATCTGAAAGCTGGAAATGTTTGAAGCAGTATTTGCCACTTGATTCAGAAACATTTTTGGAGTCAACTTCAGACTATTCTGCTGATACTCTCTAGTACAAGGCACTGAGGCTAGTGTATCTTATGATCCCAGTAAGAACGGCACTCAGACTCCCTAAGCTATTGCTTAAAATACCATTTTCTGGAGCTAACACAAGAAAGAGAAAGAATACAAGTAGTCTTACACCCCTTGAGGTGCTGGGAGCCCTGAGCTGTGCAGCGTCTGACAGACTTCTGCTCAGGGCATGTGGTACAGATACCATCTGTAGAAAGGTTCACTGACATTTTGGTTTTGAGACCTCTTATATAATTTTCTTAGACAAAAACTATTGTATTCATCATATCGGTTGTAAACAACAGCATGTTCCCATGAGAACTTGCTGCTCCTCTTTAAGATAAAGAAAAGGCCACACAGGTGGTGTAATCGGCAACATGGAGTGGGAGCTGGCCGCAGGCTCCTCTGTTACCATCACCAAGCTGAGTTTATGCTGTGGCCAGGAGAAATGTGCAGCCCAGCACAGGCCTGAAGGACAAACATTGGCCTATGCTTGCTCAGGGACTCCTTGTGGATCCCTAACTCTGATGCACAATGGTTAGGATTGTTACAACCCCAAAGAAAAACATCTTGCAACTGCTCAAGGCTTTAGGCTTTGCTTCCCTGCTGTGGGCATCAGCTGGTGCTCTGTGACACTTTGGTAGCTCCTTAAAGTGAGCTCTGCCTATTAGGAGACATGAGACACAGCGGCAAAGGAGCATTGCTGAAGGGTGCCTTTATTATGTAGCAGAAGTGCAATGGGATTTGCAGGCAGGCTGTGCTCCAAGGTCAGGGGACCTACAGAGATAATAAGGATGCAGAGTGCATCAGGCTTCTCCCAGCATCAACCACAGCACACATAACACAGCTGCAAGAAGCACAGAAGCAAGTGTTCTCCTGCTGTAGAGGAAATAAGATGCTTATGGCTCTGTCTCAGATGTAGGATATGTTGCTGCTTCCCTTCTTTACACAGACACCCCAGGACTTTAACAGATGATTTCTGTTTTCTGTAGCAAGTAGAGGATGAATATGTGCACAATACAAGCAAATGTCACATCTTACCTTTCACAGCATTTGCCAAGAACAGAGACTATGTACAGTAACTCTTCAGCATCTGGGGAACATCTGCTTTTGACAGCTGCTCTGGGATCATCACAGCTCTTCTTACACCATGCTTTGCATGGTTTTCTCTGGGCTCTTCTGCAGAATGGATTTTCAAGAACATTCTTCTTCCTAAGGTCCTACATTTATTGTCCTCCCTCATGCCCACTTTACATTTAATGTATGTGCTATAGTGGTATGCAGTACAGCAAGAATCAGAAATTGTCTCATAGCACTCCATCTAACAAAATAGCCTGCTTGATTGACCCTACAAGCAAAGCAATATGAACCATTCCCACTGACTGATGATTTTTCTTGAGGAAAATCAGTTTCCAGTTAAATTTCAGCTCTCAGATTTGATAATCTGCTATCATGCACATAATGAGAAAGAGTTATTAGTTTGGGCCTCTGTTTAGGAAGAAAGCTTTAAGTCTTGGAGTTAATTGATCTTAGAAAGTCAATATATTTAAAAATACACAAAGGTTTGTATGGAAGCACAGTCCCAAAAAACATAGAGAAATAATAGTTTTGCCCAATATAAAATTATTTGTGTATGGCAGTTTAATTGTTTTCTTTTATATAACTGAAAGATTTAGTGCATGAAATCTAGTCAACCTTAATAGAGAACACTGGCAAATTTGATAACCATACCATTCTAAAAGGCAAATACAAAGTATTTTTCTAGAGAAGCATAAGGAATACTGGTGCATTGCAAATTAAAGTTATGTAGATATTATTCACAGAAGCAATATAAAGGGGAGAACCAGATTTTAAAGTATATCAGGCGTGCACAAACAACAGTTTAAAGAAATATGTCCATTGGAAGAAACTACATTCTTTTACCTGTAATCTTGTAAATTACAGGTAAATACTATACATAGCCTCAGCTGACAAGCATACATGTAGCCCTAACTAAATGATGCCAATTAACACTAGATAATCAGTATAACCTGCACTATTAAGTATGGATTAAAGGTTAGTAAAAAAAAGTTATAAACTCCTCAATATATTTTCTATCTTCTAGGACTCAGAACATAGCTATTTTTCTAAAACTTTCCTAAAATATTTAAAAAAAGCAATTTAGTGGTTTAAACTCCAATTTAAAGACAGTATTCCTTCCTTTTTATTTCTGCCCTCATCTTGCCTGTGAAGTCAGAATAAATTATAGTTCTGGTTTTCTTCTACTTTTTCATTTGGGCAAGGGGAGCTTTGCAAAGGTAAGGGAATTTGGAAAAGTTAAGGAACAGCAAAAGGAAAAACACAAGAAGATGAGAGCAAACCAGGCACCAGATTACTAATCTGATTGCATCCTGACAACCTCTTTCAGTTATGGCCTTTCTTGAGTTTCTGGAAGGTGCAGTACAGAAACAACTCTTATCCTCAGACCATTTATTCTATGCTTAGGAATATAGGCTCAGAAAAAATGGCTATGTTAACCTTTGGATTATGCTCACAAATTGTTGAAAAGCACAATCTGCCATGAGCCTGAGCTGCAGCAGGGATCATATCAGTGCTGTACTAACAACTGTACAAAGGAGGTGACTGAACTGCATGGTAGTGTAAATTTTCTGCCCCTTTTCATGCACTATCAAAAGCCATGCAACACAGGCTGTCTGTGACTGCCCGCTACCAGGTATATGTGCTGCTATCTGTTTAGGTGATTGGGTAGACAGGGTTTTTTCATGCTGGGCTACAGAGTTGTCCAAACTCACTGTTCACTGTGAGCTTTCATGCAGAAGAGTACTAGGAAAGCTTGGACTTGAGTGCTGGTTTTGGCCTATGCTAAATATCCACTACAGACAGAGGAAATGTTAAGTGATCTATCTAATATGTGTGGAGAGTTGGTGGCTCAGCCAACACTGTGTCTTGGTCTTGTTTGGCAAACAACTCCCAAGCCCTGGACTCATGGGTTACTTCTTGACCATTTTTCTGTTGGTTCAGAAAAACACTGAAACTCAAGATAAACCCTATATATTCTCAAATAATGTGGAATTAATTTACTGGTATGATAATCAAAACACACTGCAGTCAGGGGACTATTCACAACCACAGGAAGCACAGCCATGTAAAAGAAGTCATGTTCTCCACCACTTTCCTACTTTAAGATCATACAACAAGGTTGTGAGGGGACCTTGCAGGTCACTGAGTCCAGGCAGAGTTTTCACTGTCAAGGATATTTGATAATCTTTTTTAGAAGCTTTCTGAGCTCAAAAACTGCTCCCAGAGCACATTTTCCGGGATGTTATGCAGCTGTGCATGAAATTTGCTATGCAGAAGGACTTCCATTGTCGCTCTGCAAGAAAGCTGACCTCAGAAGAGTCTGCAGCACATGCAGACCTGCTGTGTGATTGCTTGGTACATTGGTCTGGAGAAGGCTGCAAGTCTAGGGATTAAAACACACTAGAGACCAAAAGATGTTTCAAAGGGTGAAGAGAGGAGGGAACAGCTGACTGTGGTTTGATTTGTGACAGAGGGATCTATGCCCCAGATCATGAACTGAAGGCCTGTAGAGCTTGCTGTGTAAAACCTGGGAATAAAAAGTGGTCCTCAGAGAGGAAAGTAGGACCTAGTGCCTGTTCCCATGGCATGGAAGAAGGGAAGACCCTTTGGCTGAAAAAGGCACCAAAGGTGGAAATTTCAACCTTTGAAGCAAAACCTGCAAAAAGGAGAAAGAACTAAGGAGTTAGAAAAGATTCAGAAGAGATGGAGACAGAGCCCTTTAACACTGTCTTTTCCAGAGTCACAGAGGAAGCAAGTCAGGAATTGCTCTGACTTCTCTGTCTTCCTAGAAATCATCAGTAAGACAGCGATTACTGCAAGAAGCCCTAAGGAGTCCACTCAGGAAGGCTTCAGTTTCCTCTCAAGCACACACAAGGAAGCTCAGAAGTAAATGATTAATGGCCCAAAGCTTTATTTGATCTGCTGCTACAATTAAGCAGTGGCTGGCAAAGCTCACTGGCCTCTCTCAGGTACTAATCCATATTGGCCTGTTTCAAAAGGCTCCTGAGAAACTGGAGCTTAGATAACCTCATTAAAAGCTATTTGAGAGGCGTTTCGGTTACATTAATGCACTATATGACTCCTGAGGATACCCATATGCTGCTCATATATAAAAATATGAATAAGTTGTCAGTTGGGTAGCCAAGGTCTTTCAGGAATGCCTAAATGGAATACAGATATGATGGGCATTTGGATATAAAGGACATTGACTGACTGAAGATGAATTTAGTAAACAAATTCCATCCACACATTTGGCTAGGAGTGACACGTGATCTTTCTCTAAATGCAAGTTAAATGTTAGACCTGTAACTACGAAATTCTAACATTCCTCATGACAAATACCATATGGAGAGACTGAGCAGTTAGAAAAATAGATTTGGGCAGAGGTAAGATTATTTTTATAAGCTCCAGGCAGCTTTCACAAACAGCATTTACCTATCAGAAAATACGTACTTATATAATGTTTCATCTATCTCAGTATCATACCGAGATGCTTTTACTGAAAATTAATAAAACCCAGTTCTGACACTGCCAAAGGAAGAACCCTTGAAACAACAGCTGGTATTTTCAATGCTGACATAGATAACATTTTTTAAATTGTGAAAAATTAAACAGCACCTAAAATTACCCAGTCAGGGAGAACTAGGCCTAAAAAGACAAGGGATGACACCACTCTCACTGCCTTTCTGATGCAGTCTCGTAATTTCTTTTGTGCTGGACCTACAGTTCATCGAGCTGTCTAGAAACGAAGCTGGGAGGACCGACCCTGCCAGTAACAATGCTATGTCATTGTTGTTGCAGCTGTTTTACTCTTCAGGTGGACTTGGTCCTTAGTTTTTCTCACAACCACATAAATCCTTGTGCCAGGAGAAGGGTGGCAGCAGCAGGGGGTGGTTGGGAGCAGGGCAGTCCTTGTCTGCAGCAGGCCAGACCATGCAAACAGATGTGTAAGCAGGGCATCAGAGACATGTATGTTCTTGGGGATTTGAGTCCCAGAACCATCATCTCATTGATGTCCTGAGGCAACGAGTCTCCTGAGTAATTCCTTTACGTTTTATATTTTAACATTTTACTACTGAACATATGATTTCCATTCTTCTCAGAGTAGATTTTGAAACTATCCAACTAGTATTGATTTAAGGTCAGAAGAGTAGTGTCAACTACTTAAAATATAAATAGAAACCTGATACTCCTGAAATAGAAAATTGTTACTCAATTGTAATTTGAAGTGAAATAAATTTTTTTATTTGATGGGAAAATTTAATTTTCTTCTTCTGGTATTGCTAAAAATACCGGCTGGATCACAAGAACTCAAAAACCAATTCTGACATAAGACCCTGCTTGATATATCCAAATAACTCTTACATTTCAAGTGTGTTGGAGAGCATCTCAACAAGTACCATCACTGTCAAGGCACAGTCAATTCTGACAGAAGTTTCTTTAACTTGCTCTTACAGATTTGCAAAAAGGGAAATCCCCAAATTTCCCATGCGGTCCCTTCTCAGGCATCACAATGCTGATATCTAACTTAAATCTCATGCTGAGGTTTCAGCTGCTGTACTGCTTTCTCTTTTGTCTTCACTATGGACTTAGGGCTGTCTTCCTGTTTGTTCGTACTAGGACAGCTGTGAGCCTGGAGAATCATCCTGAGACTGAGGTTCACTACAGCCTCCCAATTTTTCTTCATGGACCTGCTCCCTACCTGGCTGTTCCCCCATCCTGCATTTCTGCAGCCACTGCCTCTGACCTTGCATTTGTGCTTCAGGAGCACCCTGATTTTCCAAAACATTTTTTCAAGGTTTGTCAACATAATTTCTGAAATCTAATCTGGTTCCCCAGCACAGTCACAGTGGTCCCAGCACCGCAGCTAGTGTTACCCACAAACTCAGCAAGCACGTGTCATTATCCACACCACTGGCGAAAGGCTCTGACGGCACTGGATGAACCCCTATATTCATAAAGTTCTGCGTTTCCACGGCTGACAGCCGAGAGCTGCTCAGATCCCCAATTCTACACCGGCATCCAGCGCTGCAGTGAGCCGTCCCGTCGCCCACACTTCATCCCAGCGCCACGGCAGTCAAACCCATGCTCAGACGAACTAAACCCTCCCTCTTCCTCGCTCTTCCTTTATCAAGGAAGGACGTCGAGCCCTTCCCACCTCAGCTGTGCTCACGAAGCCACAGCTTCAGCAGCGCAGCCGGTGCGGCCGCGGCTCTCGGGGCTCTCAGCAGCGCGGGGGGCACTCCCGGCTCTCGGCCCGGGGTACACTCTCGGCCCGGGATACACTCTCGGTCCCGGGGTACACTCTCGGTCCCGGGGTACACTCTCGGCCCGGAGTGCAGTCTCGGCCCGGAGTGCAGTCTCGGCCCGGAGTGCAGTCTCGGCCCGGAGTGCAGTCTCGGCCCGGGGTACACTCTCGGCCCAGGGTACACTCTCGGCCCGGGGTGCAGTGTGTGCCCGGGATACACTCTCGGTCCCGGGGTACACTCTCGGTCCCGGGGTACACTCTCTGCCCGGGGTGCAGTGTCTGCCTGGGGTACACTCGCTGCCCGGGGTACACTCTCTGCCCGAGGTGCAGTGTCTGCCTGGGGTACACTCGCTGCCCGGGGTACACTCTCTGCCCGGGGTGCAGTGTCTGCCCGGGGTACACTCTCTGCCCGTGGCTCCGCGGATGCTGCGCGGGCCGGGCCGGGCCGGGCCGGCCCCCGGCGGGGTCACCATGACGACCCCGGGCCGCCTGTGCCGGCGCGGCGCGGCGGGGTGGGGCGGGGCGGCGCGCCGGGGGTTGAGCCGCTGGGCTGCCAACCGGCCGCGGCCAACAGCCGCCCACAGCCCCTTACAGCAGCCCCTTAATAGCCCCTTCCAGCCGCCTGCAGCTCCTTACAGCCCTCTACAGCCGCAGTCGCCGTGGCCTCCGCGGCGCAGGGCTGCGGGACTCCCTCCGGGCTCCGGTGGCGAGCGGCGCAGCGCGGTGCGGTGCGGGCTCCCCGGCAGCGGGGCGGGCGGGGGGGTACTGCCCCAGGCGTCAACACTCCTTGTGGTGGTTTGGAGTATTTTTCGTCTCCCCCGGCTTTATTTTATTTTATTTTTGTGTTGTTTTGTTTTTTTGTCTCCGAAAGGTGCGGCCGGCGGGGCTGCGATGCGTCGCACGGGTGAGAAGAGCCGTGCGGGGCGGCGGGAGCCGTGCCCCGCGGCCCTCCGCAGCACCGGCGGGCGGGC
>JAWWMO010000001.1:50635915-50684557 GCA_035047845.1 Dendrocincla fuliginosa
CGGCCCGGCGCCCAGGTGAGCCCCGCTGCCCTGCCCTGCCCTGCCCGAGCTGGCCGCCCCGGTGAGGGCCCGCCCGGGCAGGCCGCCCCCGTGAGCGGTGCGCGCACCGGCCCTCGAGGCTGCAGGTGGAGGCCTGCCCGGGCTCCACTTATATGTGCGAGTTTCTCGACAAACCCGCGGAAATACACGGAGTAACGGATTCATCCTGGAAGGAAGGGAGACTTGTGCATGTGCCTTTTGAAGCTAGGGGCTGGTTTGAAAAGGGCTCTTCGCTGATGCCTAGCCAAAGGTCTCACTGCTGCTTTCAGGGTGCCAGAGCCTTCAAGAAGCTCAAGTTCATGGCAGGTTGTCTCTCTGCCTTTCTGTTCCTCGGGCCCTTCTGGAGTCTGCTGGTGTGGCAGGGGAAATGTAACTTCTGCTGATTTACAGAGCTTAAAATAACAGCTGGTGCATGTACACAAACTCTTCTTGGTTGTGACTGTGAAAAGTTCCTAACTCAGGTTGTGGCTTACTGGTAGGAGATGATGTGAAGCCTGGTCACATGTAGTCCCTAGGGTTTGTGATGCTTCGCTCAAAAGTCCAAACTTCAGTTTTTTAACTCTGCTTGAAGTGCCTTCTTGCAAGTGAAGTCCTTCATAGGTCTGTGGCAATGCCTGAGCACTTTTGTTAACTTGCTGCACTTGCAACTGCTCCTTGCCAAAACTGAATGTGGAGCAGACCCTGTGCTCGCCAGTCCTGTTAGAACTGAGCAGCACCCTCATTCTGCTTGGTGATAAGTGCTAACTGTGAGGCTGGTCTCCCCATTCCTAACTTTGACTCAATCTCACCTTTTTTGTGAGGAAACTGTCGCAGCAAGACAGCAGCATTGGTACTTCTGAGGCACCAGTTGTAGGCTTTTCTTGTGAACTTCTAGGTTATTGGTGTCTGTTAAGCAAGGAAAGTGATTTTCTTTTTAAAAACAAGTGGCATTTGCTGTTTGCTTCCTGAGTTGCCCTCCCACAGCATTACTGTGTGCTCTGCTTCAGGGTGCTGCGGTTACCAAGCGCTTCTCTGGCTCTGAAAACACCATCCCTTCATTTGGAAAAGATGAAGTGCCCAACTGCATGTTCAATGCTGCATCGAAGCAAGGGTTTGCTATCTACATAGATGATGCAGAAGATAAAGAAAACTACAGTTGCCAGGTGTCTGAAGAGCTGGAATCAAGCCAGTGTGAGCTGGATACTAGTGCAATGACATCCAGTATACACCTGCTGCTGGATCTGAGTTCAGGTAACTCCTGTTGCTACTCAGATGATATCCATAGCACAAGCACATGTAGGTTGGTTATGACTTATGATGCTGGTAAACTAGTAAGTAGCTTATGTTACATATATAACACCTCACTGTAACTTGGGTTGTGTCTACATGAAGCATAACACTTCTGAGCTAAAAATACCAGGAGGCGGTGAAGAGGTTAATTACACAAATGTCTTGCTGCTTCCTACTGCCTGTTAGGATCTCCTATGATAGTGGACACATCCTTTCAGTCCCAGCCTGAGGATCACATGGAAGATGTTGTAACTCTGACTGTGGGAGAGTATGCAGAAGACATCCACCAGTACCTTCGAGAGGCTGAAGTGAGTGGCTTGTAAGAAGCTTATAGGTATTTGTGGTCTCTGTGATGGGCTACAATATTGCAGAGATGTATGGCTGTCCCAGAATAACCCAAGGCTGCCACTGAACTACAAAGGAGAGAAAGTAAATAGTAGAAGTCATCTCTGAAGGCAGCATATAGTCAGTGATAAAATCTTTCAGGATTACTGGATTCCTGAAATTTCCTACAATTGGAGCATCTCTTGACTCTTTGGGATGAAGAATTCTTGCAAATAGGAATAGAATGCTGACAAAACATTAAAACAGTTTGATGTGATCTCACTGCCAGCTGTCTTGCTATAGTAGTAGTTTTTCCTACCTCTGTCAAAGTAGTGAAGTGCAATCTCCTTATAAGAAGTGGGGGGGGAAAATGTAGTTTGTTCATCTTCAGGTTTTTCTGAATGACTCATTTGTTGGATGGCAAAGGCTCTCTGTAGGCCAGGAGGTCCTTTACTGTTCTGCTGCTAATACAGTAGCTTCTATATCTTCAGTGTAGAAATACTACTTTCTAGAGATGCCACTAGCTGGTAATACAACTAGCACCATAATTGTAGTTAATAGTAATAGTTATTAAGAATGGAAAAACTGCTGCGCCTTTTAGTGTAAGTATAATGATTGTTAACAAGCTCAGCAATCCATGGTTCTCTTTGGGGTGAGCATCCTGATTCTTCAACTCTTTCCAAACAGGTAAGATTCAGGCCCAAGCCCTATTACATGAAGAAGCAGCCAGATATCACAACAGGAATGCGTGCCATCTTGGTAGACTGGCTGGTGGAAGTAGGGGAAGAGTATAAACTTCGGACAGAGACTTTGTACTTGGCGGTGAACTTCCTGGACAGGTTTCTTTCCTGCATGTCTGTTCTCAGAGGGAAGCTGCAGCTTGTAGGAACAGCAGCAATTCTTCTGGCTGCGTAAGTGTTTCAGCAATTCTTCTGGTTGTGTGTTTCATCTCCTGAAATCTTGGTGAGGTAGAACTTATTTTTGGACTTAGTCTTGTAGAAAAGTAAGGAAAGAAGCTTGTTGTAGTAGGTAGCTTCTCATGATGTCTCAACATTAGCAACTTTGCCTAACTTTTGGCACTAGCAAAATTAAACATTTAATGTTTGATGTGAGGAACTGTAGCGGGGAAACCTTGTAACCATAACAGCAGGAGTGAATACACTGCTGTGTTAGGCTCCTAGTCTGTAAGGCTGCAATATGTTCACAGTTGCAATCTGCAATTAGCCTTCAACTGTTTTAAGTAGACAAGGGAAGCAACATCGCTTAGGAGTGCATAGGTTTTTGTCTGGAGTGTGTTGTGTTATGCAACATAGCTTAGGAGTGCATGGGTTTTTGTCTGGAGTGTGTTGTGTTACTGAGACTTTCCTACTGAAAGCTTACTATTCCTCAAGTACTAGCAATCTGTGCTTCTATCTAGGCTAATGACCAGGAGTTCCTCTCAGCATATTTGCCCAAATTTGAAACTAAATTGTTAGTTAGCCTGGAGGAACAACTGAAATTAGAGCTCTACATAAGTCTTAGTCATGTCATATATGCATCCTAACCTAGGTCCAGCAGAAAGCTTTCTTTTACTATAAATTTCAAGCTGACAAATGTGGCTTCTATATCCCTTTTTCAGGAAGTATGAAGAGATCTACCCACCAGAAGTGGATGAATTTGTCTATATAACAGATGATACCTACACAAAGAAACAGCTGCTAAGAATGGAACACCTGCTTCTCAAAGTGCTGGGTTTTGACCTAACAGCCCCAACCATCAACCAGTTCCTCCTGCAGTATATTCAGAGGTGTGGAGTCTGTATGAGGACAGAGAACTTTGCAAGGGTAAGAACTATCTGCCTTTTGAAACTGAGGGGGGGAAGTGATCCTCAAAGGAACAATGCTTGCATTTCATGAAGCTGTCTCAGCAGACAGCAACTGTGATGCTCTAAGATATCATACCAAGTCTTATCTGGGACTGCAACAGGCATGAAATTGGATGTTTTGTAGCCTTTGGCTTGTGTACTGAGATTTCTGGATACATGTCTCTTGGAAGTCCTAGGTCTGGCCTATCTGTCTGGACAGGGATAAATCACTGACTAGGCAGTTATGGAGTAGGAATCTGGTGGTTTTTTGACAGTGCCTGTCTAGTGAGTCTGTCCTGCATTTGGTACTACTGCGTATTGCTACACAATGACATAGAATATGCCCGCATAGCTGCATGGCACTTGCCCTTACTAGAAACTGCAGGCTTACAGTAAAATATCTGACCTGCTGCTTCTCTGCAAAGGGTATAGGGTTGTACTGTGACTCTACTCCAACAGAGCCCAAGTTGTGCTTTTTAGCGCTGTCCATTTATCCTTAATCTCCAAGTGGGGTCCACCTATGAAAACAAGAGCCTTAGAGGATGGAAAGAGTGTCTTTATTTTTACAAAACTCAAATTTTCTAAGTTTCTATCTGTAAAATTGTCAGAGTGGATGATGGGACCAGAACTTCAGATTACTGTGTAGATTGTTTAGGTTTTGACAAAACTTGGTCTTTCTGTCCTTGCTAAAACATGCTAAAGGATCTCCTGGAAGAGCAACAGGACTAGAATACTAATTCTGCTCACAGGCATGTAACCTGTGCTTTTTTTATGCAATACTGAGACCCCTGCCAAACTGTAGTGCTTGCTATATTGGGCTGTTTGTACCACCTAGGCTCATTCTTTTTCAAAAACTTTGGATTTCTTGTTCAGTATCTTGCAGAACTGAGTCTCCTTCAGGCTGATCCTTTTCTGAAGTACCTTCCTTCACAAATTGCTGCAGCAGCCTACTGTCTAGCAAACTATACAGTGAACAGATCTTTCTGGGTAAGAACAACTGTATGCTAATAATTGGATCAAGCATTTCGTATTTTGTTTCATTAGAACTGACCTGAGAAGTAGGGAGGAGGAACTGCAAAGTACACTGAAATCCTAGGATGAGTAGCTGTTCCTGAGCTCATGAGACTATCTGATAAATAAGTGTTAAGTAAGCCTGAAATATCATGCCTCTTCTCTGAAATGGGAGGGACTTTGCTGTCTTGCTCATTTACGTCAAGTCTGTACCTAAGGCCTTGCTCATCTCCAAAACTCCTTCCCCAGATACAATATAGGAGCTTTCTAGGAGGTACGGGGTAACTGAATGTGTCTGCTTGAGGGATTACACTGAGTGGTTGCTTTAACACAAGCCTTGATAAGCTTTCCAGCTGTGTGTTGGAGGAATAGCTTCAGTGGAGAGCAGAATCCAGAAGAGATCTAACAGATGCCACATGCTTAGAGCAGAAGGAGCTTGTCAGATCTTGTGGCACCAAGGAAGACCTAGAGTGAAACAGTGGTATCAGAATACACTTGAATCTTTTTTGTGCCTAAAGAGTCTAGAGTGAGCACTGGTGTAATGAAAATGGTTTCTGCTTCCATGGGAAACACATTTTCTGGATGACTGCTGACTACAATAGAGTAACACTGTCTTTTTTCTCATCTGACCAGCCAGAAACTCTTACTGCATTCACTGGATATTCATTAAGTGAGATAGTGCCTTGCCTGATTGATCTGCATAAAGCATGTCTTGATGCTCCCCATTGCCAGCTGCAAGCTATTAAGCAGAAGTATAAGCACCCAAAGTAAGTAACCACTAAGCCAGTGTTTTGTAACTTTTAGGCTCTAAGCACCAGATGAGTGGTTTAGCAGCTTGGGCTGTAGCTGCTGTAGCTCACAAACTTCTCATAGTGGTCAGCTTCTAGTTTTGAAGCAGAAGCCTTGATTAGCCTCTTGAGGGGAAAACTTTTCTGACCAGAAAAGTAGTTAATCCATAAGTACACAGATGCACTGGATAACAATTCTTTGTGATATTGCAGGGTGGTTCTTCTCCAGAGTATTGCATGTGCAGGTGATAGCTTTAGATTTGTCAGCTAAGCTAATATCTGTAGTGATTGCATTTCTATTCCAGATACCTGCAAGTGTCTCTTCTGGACATCCCAGCAGTTCTACCTCTACAGTAAAGACTGTGGATTCTGGACTTGAAGAGTACCTTGTCTCAATCAACGAAGCTGGTCTAACATTTCAAAGAGCACTACAGGTCATGTGTCTGTAACCATAGTGATCAGAATGGTTTTAAGCTTATATTTTTTAACGAATGTCTTTTTTTAAAGGAGAATGTTAGACTATGGCTCTTAACCTAACTGATAGCACTTTTAATAAATGTCTTATTGCACTCTACTTTTGTGAATCTTCTGACTCCAGATAATATCTGCAGTAACAGTAAGTGGAATGAATTGTGGGGAGTTTTCTGGGTTTTTGTGTGTTGTTTTTTTGTTTTGTTTTTTTACTAAATCTCTGCAAGCGGGGCTTATAAGCTAGCTGGAGTGGATAAAGCATGATTTGAACCAACACAACTTGACATCTCCATAGACACAGGTTATTTGCTGCAGTCTTACTTGTTTCATCCTCTCTATGAGACCATGAACAGAAGTTATTTTCTGTGACTTTTTTACTATATCAGACCGAAAACATTCATTGTGAACTCTGAACATGTTCATAGAGGATCGTCAGTGTTGAGGTAAAAGTTAGGCTTCCCTTTGTGGAAGTAGAATAGGGGGATTGCTCTGCAGGGAGCTGGAGGAAGGGGAGACTGTGGCTGGAAGAGCTTTAGGAACGCTTCAAGCATTGGTGGACAGACTGCAGTAGAGAGCAATGCTAAAAGCAGTGAGGTACTGGAACAGTAATACTAGGACAATAGAATTGAGCTACATGGCTCCTGAGTCGTACTTGTGGTATGGAGTAGTCTTACAGCGGTCTGAGATGACCCCTTATGCCACAAGAACACTGCTGAATGTGTGAAGGGAGTGTGATGGGACAGAACTAACTATTAACTATCTTAGCCTGAGCTGCTACACTGTCAGTTCTTTGTTAGGTAACATTTTAAAAAACCCAACAAATAACCCCTAAAACAAAAAAACCCTCACTACCTTGTGTACTCTTAAACACAGTCCCTGTCCAAAGTAGTCAAAAAATCATTTGGTGATATTGGCCAACATGTAGAGAACTATAATTCAAATTCCTCTAAATGGCAAGGTGAGTCTGAGGCATTCTCTTACTGCAAGAGTTTAAGAATTTCAGTGCTTACTGCTTCCACAGAGCAATCTGTACAGCGTATTACGTGTTTTCAAGCAAGAATAGGCGTAGTGCTTGACATGGGCACTCAATTCAGCAAACATACTAAGTATCAACTAAAAAACTCGCTTATTTTAGTTTTAAAACCTGACACTCATAGCTTAGTGTGTGTAAGACCTTTTTCCCCTTGATTCCCCCTGGGCAGTCTGATGAGTACCTGTAGTAATGCAAATCCTTGTGTTCTTCCAAAATGGAAGTACTAGTTATGAGAGATTCACTTGTCTCAAAGTAAATATCCTTTAAGGGAGAGGAGCATTCTGTTTCAGTCTAGCATAGACAGTTCTTGGTGTCTTGCTTCAAATGCTTTCTAGTCAGGTAAATGAATCTGTCTTGATATTTACTGGTAATGGCAGAAGTGACCAGATATCCCATGTTCATGTTTGTGGTATCTACTTTACGGTGGGGGCTTAGTTTTGTGGATTGTGTTCATGCAGTGAATTTCATGGCTTGTGGATGTATGTTCTAAAGGTGGGCTAAAAACTTCATACCTACAACCAACTTCTTTTAAGTAGGTGCCTCAGTGCAAAGCTCTGAATCAGTGGTGCCTAGTTAAAACAGACTGTGGTGGATTTCTTGGTTGCCTATTTCACAAGAAAATGGTGAGTGTACTGAGCAAGAATCCTGCTAAATCCACATGGATTATGAGTACCAGCTTGTTTATGGTGTTTCAAACTGAACACAAGTGCCCTGAATCCCTATGTTAATAAGACTTACTCTACTTGTAAGTAATAATGCTTGCTGAACTGCAGTTACTGGAGTGTTGGGTATTTTTGAAGCAGGAATAAACATCTCAAGTGCAGAACTGTTTTTCTGGTGTTTGTAACAGTTTGAAGGTATTTGTATGGTCATACCACAATAGTAAAGGGGAAGAGATGAGTTTTGTTCTTGTGAACAGCCTATGACCACAGTGACGTGTCATGTTCCCGGGCCAACGGATCTGGTGCCTCTAACAACACAGGAGGTGTCCAGGTCTGAATTTACTAAATGTTTTAGCATGTAGACTCTTCCTAGAATCCAAAATTATCCAAAAGATATAAGCAGAACTCAATACTGTATGGGAAGGTACTGATTTAAGAACTGTGGTCTGCCTTTGCTTCCTCCTCTCTGGAGTGAGTTAAGGATGTCTGAGAGTTTCATTGGGCAGTTAGAGAGAAGGTTTTAACTGTGTTCAGAGCAGTTAAGCTGTTGATTTGTGACTGAAGGTTGTCTGCCTTGCTGGGAAATCTGTCTGTCTGATGAGTCTGTGTGCATACCTGCTTGTTGTCAGTTCTACAAATGTTTGGAATTGGCTCTGATTGCTGAGTTTGGTGCTTATTTTAGCCAGTGACCTTGAAGCAACTTGTAGGGCTGTTCTTAAAGATGAGAAAAAGGCAGCAACATCAGCAATTGTTTCCTGAAATTAAGCTTTTTATCTTGCAATTTTCCTCAGCACCTGCTTCCCCAGAGTAAGATTGTCTTTGTATATTGGAGAGCTATGCAGACTGTGCTAGGGAGATGTGAACTGGAGGAGATACAGACCCATCCCCTACCACACAAATGTGCTAGACCCCACACAGCTTTGTGTGAAGCTGAGTCTTATGAAGTTTAAGTCCTTAACTGGTTATAAAGGATGTATGTATTTTCCCATTGCATCAGACAAGAGTTTGAATACTTAATTATTTTTAGCTGTTTCATAGGGTCTTTTCTTGTATGGTAAGCTCACACTTTCTCTTGGATGTTCAGATTGCATCTACTTAACAGAAAAAAATAAAAACTTTTGCATGATGAGGTGCCCATAATGAACATCCTGAACAACAAGTTTATGGAGAATGTACACTTCATCTGACATTCCTGCAGAGACACAGAGAAACCGTGGTTTAGGAAGCCTGTGTGATAAGTAGCTAATGCAGCCAGTCACAACTCTTCTGTGCATTCCTTGTGCTTTGTCACTGTAGATGGCAGCCATGCAAACATTGAAGAGAATTAGCCCAGACAAACTTCCAGGACAGTCAACAGAAAGATACTGACCATATGACAGTCAATCCTAAAGTACATGCCTACCTGCATCAAATTAACTTGTGTTTAAGCCAAGACAAGAAAGAGCAGGCAGTCCTGGCTGTAATCCTACTTAAGATGGTAAAATAATGGCTCTGTCTGGGAGTTTTATACAGTGCTTGTCTAGTTAGGCTGTGCTGGTAGTGAAAAATAATTGTAGAGTGAGGAAGGGCTGGTTTCTGGCCAGTGTCTGTCTCCATTTGGCTTGTTTCCATGATTCAGAGGGCTAGCTCGTTTTTTAAGTAGATTTGTTTTGGAAAGAGCTTGTTGGAGCAGGACAAATAGTCAGTGTGAACTAACAGGCTGAGTGGCTGTCTGTGCTCAGAGCTCATGGTTGCTGTCTGCCCCCTTTTTGTCTTAGCAATGTGTTCAGAATGACCAAGTGTCCCTGCCATTAATACCAGTAAATACCTAGTTAAACCATAAGGGAGTCCTCTGTCCTTGTTTCTCAGCTGTTCAGACCCTCTTTATTTGAACACAGAGCATTACTGGAGCCAAGTGCTGAAAGAACAGGCTCATGATGAAACATAGAGTTCTGGCAAGAAATAGTCTTCTCCCTCCACCATCTGCAGCTAAGCTGCCTTTTCTACTTGTTTTTCATTGTTTGTGTTTTGAAGTGTAAATAGCTTGAAAAAGTAAGCAAGAAAGCCCTAGACCCCACAGTGCTCAACAGATGAGGCATTTGGTACTATTCAGTGAGCTGCTTATGGTTTAAGAAGAAACTAAAGTGAATGTATCTCAAAACAGAATCATCCTCCATTTGCTTATTTTTCTTCCTCCCAGAGAGTAGAAACATCTGGGAATTAAAATGAATGGCAAAACAGACTGCAGATGAGCACCAACAGTAGTGCAGATATTGAGGTGTCAGAACCAGGTTCCCTCTGAATCACATTTGCATAGCATGTGCTTTCAAACTGCAGCCCTGTCCTGGTGCTCTGATGTACTGTCACCTCTGTTTACTGAACAAGGAGGGACAGTGTTGGATTCAGCTGTGCAGGAAGAGACCTTGCGCTTTTTGTTGTGTTAAACCAGAAGCAAAGAGAGGATTGAGTTAGAGTAAAACTGCTGGTGACACTGTATCCTGATGATCTCTGAAGGACAGGACCAGAAGAGGGCACCAGCGTCCTTAGTCAGGGGTTTGAGGGGAAATCCAACCTCAGCCTTTCCCAAAAGTGTGCTGGGTCAGAGCCCAACAGGGCGATTTGGGCTTTTGCTCTTTTTACATGTTTTTGGGTAGACCGGCAATGTGCGCGATCACTGCAACAGTACAGTTTTGTTCAATTAATTTTTCATTAAATGTAATCAGATTTAGCAAAGCTGCAATGTAAGATTATCAGCTGTGCTGCCTAATTCTCACGCATGGTGCTCCAGGGATACTTGTGGAAAATAAATTATCTTTTCAGAACATCTGTACTCTTGTACTGTGAAGTTTGACTCTGCACTAATTTATCACACACTTCCAGTGAGATCTTTTTCCTGCAAATAAAAATCAGGCTAAGTGCTATGACTTAAAACTTTCTTCAGACAGGATAAAAATATGATGAAAGCTGCTAATGTTCATGACATAAGAGTTCTGTTCATGTCTGATGGAAGAGCATCTCTTTATATTTCAGGTTGGACAGATGAAGCTCTTGTAATTTTATTGAGCTTTTCTGGTTTGTGCAACAAAGAAGGGAATTTCTGCCAGATGATTCAGCCCTGTTTGGAGGAAGGAGGGGGGAAAAAATAAATTCTAATTTTTAATTTAGAATATGTTTCTCTTCCTCATTGAAAACTTCAGTGTTAATTCTTGTTTCAAGGTAATTTAGCTATATGGAGAATGTTTATGTATGACAATCGTTGTCCAGTTCATGGTACTTGTGTCATTCTTTTAAATCTTAGTCATGTTTTCCTTGTCCTGTCCCAGCTTGAATTGAGTTTTGCTTTCACAAGCTTCTCACCCATTCAAATTTATACTTTTTAGAAATAACTGTAGAAAATTAAAAGTATTTGCTCTCAGTTTTAACCTGTAAATAGAAGGCAGGAGGTGCACTGGTAGAGTCAGTGGAAAACTTCCATCTAGAGCAGTCATCTGCCAACTGCTGCAGTGTCCAACACTTTAATGAAAAATTTGTCAGTAAAGCATATTTTGAGTCAAAAGGAAATATATTCTCTGTGGACAGTTATGTTGCTGAGCTGTGAATATCTGGGTTCCTTACTCTTTTTGAGCTTTTGTAGATATTTATACAGATTTATTTTAAGACATTTGCTGAACCAGTTGTGATGTGCATAGAGGCATGGGCTGCCTGAGGCACTCCATGGACATTGGCTAGAGGAAAACAATTGTTTTGTTCTGGCTGACAGCAGCAGCATTCGGTAGGTGTTGCTGTATCTGAGTAAAAGAGGTACCAGGGAGAACAGAGTGTGTTCACATCATACAGACATATCTTCAGTAGGCACTTGAGCACCCATGAACAAATGCAATTTTCTGCGTATTCCTGTGCATCCACCAGCTGGACATTGTATTCATTTCTCTCTTTTTGTTGGTTTTTTTTTTTTTTTTTTTTTTTGTTGTTGTTTGGTGAGTGCTCACAATCTTCAAATGATGCTGAAGGATGATGCAGTTCTGCAGAGGTTCCTTTGCCAGCAGGGCTCCTGGCCTAAGGCAGCAAGTAAAAAATCTCCTTTCACACAGAACTGGCACACTGGTGCTGAACAGAGCACACAGAGTTTTAGAAGTATCTCCCGGCACCAAGTATTAAATGTGAAGTCGGCTCCCAGTCCTTTTTTACCTACTTGTTCTGTGTTGTCTGGTGAAAACGACAAGCCCAGCAGGGAGTAAACAGGCTCTGATGGTTCTTTTTTTTCAGCAAGTAGTCAGGGCAGAAAGCTCTGCTGCAGGATGCCAGACTGTGCATCAGTGAACTGTTCTTTCTGTAAATGACTTCTTGTCTTAGTAGATGGACTTTAGGCTATCATGAAGCTCATAATATAACCACAGCTAGTGTTCCCAGATCACTGAGCTGGGCAGTATGTAAGCAAAGTACGAGTAGTTTCTGCTGTTGAATATTGTTCTCTGGACCAGTTCAGGGGTTACTGTCTGGGAACAGCTGATCTCTGTAACTTCCACTTGTGTTAAAGCTAATGCTGACTGGACTTAACTGGGGAAAAATCCTTTATTTTATTGCCATATGAAACCTCCAGAACCTTTCATAGCTATCTTGTAAAGAGAAAAGCATTTTTATTTTTTTTAAGAAAAACAACCTAAACAAAAAACCCAATACCCACCAAACTTAGATTCACTAATCAAAGTACCATAAACACTACATTGTCAATCTTGTGTCAATACTGTACTGAATTGTCTCTAGCAATCAGAATTGGGTCTTTTCTTCATCTGGAGAAGAGGAACTTGTGGGTGCTTTGGGATGGGAAAAGCCTCCACAAGGCTGCTTGGTCAACTGAAAAAATATTTTAGAATATTTAATGTTTTTCCTTGTATGGTATGAAATGAGTGATCATTTTAAGGATGCACAAATTGATTCTGGGCGTTTCTTTGTGCTAACTCTTACTTAAAGATACTGAACAAATTCAAGATTAACATTAAGTGTAATGGTATAAAATTTGATGTAATGTTAAAGCTAAAAGAAAACCTCATTACAATATTATATGTAATGAATCCATCTGCCCTTGATCTATAAGTGACTTTGCTAAAGGATTAAAGGCTATCATTAGATTTTTGTTTACTAACTTTCTTGACTGCTGCTGTCTTGAGCTCTTGAAATCTTGGTGGAATCTCCCTATCATCAAATGGGGCCTGCTATACTACCTACTATACTGTATGTCCAGGGGTGATATTGACAAGTTCTGGTGACCTAGAACCCTGTTTGATAAAAAGCTTAGGTTCTTGTATTTTCTTCTAAAAAAAGTTCTAATGCCGCTGTAGAGAGCCAACCAAACACATGAAGCCTTCAGTGCTCACCAGTAAGCACTTGAACCAAAATGAGTGGGTAGTCTTATTGTGACTGACCCCATTGTGCAGAGGCTGAACAGGATCAAGGCTTCTTGTACAGAGAACAAGAACATGATAGCCCTTTTGCTTAATTGATTAAGTCTTATTTTTATTCATTCTGTTTTTAATTAATGTTTTATAGAATTCTCCTGAGCAGACTGCTTTTCATTTGTTTCACCAGTGATTTCTGCTCTATGGACCTTTTAAGTTACTGTATATAAACAATCTCATATTGTACTTCAACCATAGAGGAAACCTATATATATAATTTGAAACAAGTGGTATGTTAGGATACTTCTGGGTCATGGTTAACTACAAAGTCTGTTGCAGTTCAGGCTTTGGCAATAAAAACTGATTGAGTCTTCTGCTCAATATGAAGTTAAAGTGTATAGAGCCCATAGCTGATGTTGTATGTATAGATGCATAGATTTTTGAGGTCAAAACAGATTATCAGATTTTTTTAATGCCTTTTATACCTGTTTAACCATGTTTGATTGCCATTAGAACCTCTATATATTTAACTTCTGTGTATCTGACCCTATTTTTAAGTCCTTTAGTTTTTCCTTTCACCAGCTCGGTTAAAGAGTCCTTCACTGAATTTTCTTCCCATGTGAGAAGGTAACCACAGTAATTAAGTTAGCCTGTGGTTTTTCTCTTGAAAACAAAATTACCTGAGTTTTCTATGCATTTTTTTACTGGTAATAAATTATTCCTAGCTCTCATTTGTTTACAGCACTCCTTTCCAGTTACTGAACATCCTCTTAAAACATGGGCATCAGAAGATGGGATGCAGCTCTCATCATGGTCTCATGAAGATAATAGGTGTAAGCTGCAGGTCTGCATGGCCCACAGTCCCTGAGGAAAGTAATTTCCTAATGAGCACTGAGTGTAAGCACTGGCAGCTACACACTGCTGAAGATACAGCTCTTGCTGAAGCCTGCTTTTAATGAAAGCTGATTCAACAATTTTTTTCCCAGTGTATACAAATCAGAGGCAGCCTCTCTGCCTCCTGGCAAGTTACCCAAGCCATCAGTTAGTCAGGAGTTGGCCAGATGCCTTCTACACTGAGAAGCACTCCTAATGTATATTAACTGTAATTATTATGCTAGTATTAAATATCACCTTCTGTTTTTTATCTGAAGTCAATGTCACTAAAGGACTTCAAGCTTTTCAAGAGGTATAGGCATGGATTTTGATCCCTACTTTCTTTCTAGTAATGCTCACCTCAGTGGTGTGTGGATGGTCAGACAGGGCTTGAACACTTCTTAACTCTTCTTCTTTGTAAGTGTAGTGGAAGGAGGTAATTAAAATAAAGGAAGGTAAACAGTTTATGAAGGTAAAACTCTGAAAGGAGCAGGCAACTTAGTGGTGAAGAACACAACAAAACCTGAAGAGTGCAGTGGTGTCTCTGCTTTAATATTCCTGGTATCATGCTGAAGCCTTCTGTGTGCCTTTGAGAGCTGGGGGACAGCAGGCCTGCAGTGGAAGAGGATTCAGTTAGCAATCATCTAATCACATGGCTCTCCTGGGTGTCTGTGGTGAGGTGCTGGCAGTGGGGGGCTGCAGGGCGGTCTCTGTGGTGAGACGACAGCCTGTTCCAGCTGTCTTCAACCCACCCATTGCAGGGTGTGACTGAGCCCCACAGCCAGCATAGTGTTGCCTCAAGAAACTGTTTAAGTAAGGTGGAAAATACTCAACAGAAGGAAGCCTGAAGGAAGACCGAGGCTGGAGGCAGAGGAGGTGCTCTGTAGCCCCAGAGCAGATATCCCTGAAGTACGGGTAAAAAGTCCACTCCAGAACGGGGGGGAATCATAAGGGAGGTGGAGTGGCAAAGAGGAGCTGTTGCAGACTGACTGCGGCCCCTTGCAGTGCTTGGATCAGGGAGAGGAGTCTGGAGGGTGGCCAGGCATTGGGAATGCAAGAAGGAAAGTTGTTTTAAAGTTTGCCTCTTTATTTATAACAAAATCAGTAGTGAGATATTTATTTTAATTGGCAATAAGTTAATTTTCACCAATTCAAGTCTGTTTTGCTCATGACTGAGGAAGCAGGGTTTGTTTAGCCTGGAAAAAGATGGCTAAGGAAAATTGCTTTCAACTGTTTAAAAGAAGGTTGTTAGAAAGTAAGCATGGGATTTCTCTGAGTGGCATAGCTGAGGCTGCAAGGCAGCAACTGCAACCAGCAGCCAGGGAAACTCGGTCTGCACACAAGGAAAATACTTCACTATGAGACTGGTCTTAAGCACTGGTGTGGATTGCCCAGGGATGTGGTGCAACCTCTGCCCTTGGAGTTGTCCAGAGGTCAATGGAACAAGCCCGGAATACCTGTCCTGGCTGTGAGGTTAGCTCTGCTTTGGGCTGGAGGCCTTCAGAGGAGCGGTCTAACCTAGATCCTCCTGTCTTCCCACAGGATGCACTGATGAAATGGGCAAATCTAACTGTAGAGGGGCTGTGTTTCCCCTCTGTACCTGTTCAACATGAACAGCTAAATGTTAATTACAGTGATATAAAATGACAGTGAATAATGACATGGGCAACATTCTATAAAAGGTGTAGAGCAGTCTCTTGAGCTTCCAAGCAACAGAGCTTCTACTGTGTCATATGTTACTATGCGGATTTGTTTTGATATATATATGTATATATATACACACAGACAGACATATTGAGGAAAAATGATGAAGGATTGTATGTAAACTGCCTATGGCCAGTGCCTGACCAGCACACCATGACAGCTACGGCTGAGACAATGTTGGCAGTTTTGGGCACCTCTTTTTGACACCTGGAAGAAATTAGGAGTTATAGTCACCAAGAAGCAGTCCAAGTGCAAGTTACTTCTCAACAGTAAGCAATCTTTGCAGTGTTGAACCTTAGGACGCTTAGTACAGCTTGGGATATATTCTGCAGAGCCCAGGTTGATACAGCAGTTGTCTTGCTGTAGCTTGGAGTCACAGGTATGTTGCTTTGCTGCTATATGTGCCATAAATATATAGTTCTCTTAACTGTGAATCATATGCCAGTAACATTTTTGTTTCATCAATGATTATCACAACCATAAGAATTTTAAAAAAAAAAAAAGCAGACTCTTCCCAAAGCACAGGGCAATATGTTCAATCAACTTTATTTGACATGCAGTCTGGTGCCTTTGCAATCTGGTGGCTTCATTCTCAGAAGTTTACAGTGGGAGGTAGGAAATTTATTTCAATGGTAAAGTTCTCTATAGATGTGGTGTGTAGAGTGGGTCTTGTATTTTTCCTCCCTTTATAAGTACCTGTGCACACAGCCTCTGACTGATTTGAACTTGTTCTTGGTCATCTGTGTGCTGACACCCTCTGTTAATTCTGAGATGCTGCACAGAGCTTTAATGTGCAATCTGCCACCTGTGGCCCTCAGTTCTGTCACAGTCATCTCTCTCATAACTGATTACAGAGATGTTGCCATACAGTTTTCATAACCATTTTCATGCCCGTTTGATCCATTGTGTCATCTGCTACTGTGATGAACAGAGAAGTTATTTGCTAACTTTGACCTTTGTAACCTAGAAGATTAAACGAAACCAGCTCACTGCACAGCATCCATAACTTTATTAGAAACAATTTTAGGCTAAAGCTGAACGTGATGTTAGGTGTGAAAGGTTCCAGTTGACTGACCCGGGATGTGGAGAAAGTTTTCAGGAGTGCTTAAATGACCTAGAAGCCTAGGTCTTCCTCAATTTAAGAGACTTATCCTCCTGAATTATTTTGGTACTTGCAAACTGTCAGAATCAGTGGTAATGCTTGACTGAGGTTCACTGTGCAGCTTGATCTCATTTTGAAGTGCACTAAAGATGATTAACTAATTTGCTCACCTCTAATTTCTTTTAACTGATTGCACTGTTAATTTGGCAATGGGTTGTTGTAAACCCTGGCAATGTATTTTATGCTATTTAAAATATATTTTATGCTATTTAGGAAAAAGCTCTTTAGTATTGCAGAAGTTGTAGTGTTGTAACTTACCAAGAGCAGAGATGTGGCTGTCTGGAACCTCAGTAAGGGTTTTGGATTTTCAAAGTAGCGCAAGTTTTCATTGCTAACTTATAAGGGGGTCACATACTCCAATTTTTTTGTTCACCTAGCACTTCACTAAACATTGTGCCATTGATCTTGATTGCAACAGCAACCTAAAATAGTTTGTACATTTTGAAATTACTATGTAAGTGCACTTACCCAAACTTTTGCAGGAGCCAGTGCTGTAAAAGTATCTCAGCAGTAACCTAACAAGAAACATATATTCTTTTCTCCAGGATTGACAGCTCTGCATATTTACGTATTACCTCTGCATTAATAACTGTAGGTATAATTGATTTCCATTTCTGGAAAAGGCTGAATATTGCATTAGATATGTTGAGTAGATCAGCAGCTGCAGTGTTTGTAATCTTTTGCCCTTTCATATATTTTATGGGAAATGGCTTCAAGTCCACATTGGTATTACCTAAGTGCAGTAACTTCATGCATTTTTGTATGGTTTATTTTTCCAGAGATTTTCCACAGTTGTTTTGCAAAAATGCTATGTTTATAGCTTCTTAGAAACAGATGTAGTGTTTACTGGCTAAAAGGAGCCTGTGAATTAGGTTTTGAACTGCTGTGAGGCAGAAAAGTGAGGTAGGGTTTTCAAAGGCACTCAGTGTTGAGCTAATCTATATTCCCATTGAAGGAGGTGGGAGTGTCAGAACTCCTAGGCCTGCTGAAGGAATGATGTGAAGATCATTTTCTTAGTTTTTCTGCAATAATCCCTCAAAGCCATGTCAGTTGATGTCTAGTAAGAGGAACAAAACCTGTTAAAGAGTCATATAGCATGAAAACTTGTGTATTGGAAACTCAGATTTTTCTGTTTCAGTATTTGAATGGTCTAAGTTTGCCTCCCTTCTTTTGCAAAAAAATGGGAACAGAGTAACTGAGCAGACATATGAGACTGTTGACATCTGGTCAGAGAAGGGATCTATCTGGTCAAGACAAAAGACAACTAGTTAACATGCAATGGATGAGGTGCAGAGATAGGTGATTGTTTGAAGTTTGCCAAGAATGAAGGATTTGAGGAACTAGATGCAGTGAATATGGGGAGGATGAGTCTGACTCCCATTAAATAATGTGTGTAGTCTTCCCTACTTCAGAAGCCTTTAGTCATCTGAGTTAGAGCATTCGAAACTGCTTACATACCAGGAGAAGAATAAGCAGGTAGAGAAAAAAAAAAAAAAAAGAAAGAAAAAAAAAAACCAACCCAAAACACCCCCCACCAACCAAAACAGAAATAAAATCAAATCTCCTAAATCTTTTGATCTTGATGCCAGCCCTACCAGTAGTAAGGCTCTTACTGAGGAAAGGAGGAGGTTGTTTTCAGTCTGTTCTACAAGACTGTTTTGCCCTGGGGCATCTCTGGATAAAAGCTGTGGGTCAGAGACACCTGCTGTTGATGGTTTATATGCTCCAGAGCTCCTGGATTCAATTTTGTTCCTGCTAGGGCAGGTTAAGCCTCTTCAGTTGTTTGTGGTAATTGTGACAAATGGGAACCCAGGGGTTCAGCCCTTTTCCTCTGAAAATCAAACTTTCTGTATGGGTGGTTGATAAATGGAACTCTTGAAGCTTAAAATGTCCGCTTTCTGCTCTTCTGTGCTTTTATTTTTCTGAAGTGTAAAGGTAAACCTGTTTCAACATATCTTTCTGAAGATATTCTGAGGTTGTGTCCTGAAAAATTAGCAGGCATAAAAATATATATGGTATAAGAAAACAATGTTAGTAGAGTATGAAAATGTGAAATGTAAACATGAAAATATTTTTATGTGTTTCCAAAGGAAAGAGAAATCTATTTATCCCGGCTGAGGAGGCAGAAGTTTTAAATGTCTTTGCTGCTTTAACCTTCACCCTTTGGTGGTTGTAGTTGGAGCATTAACTACTGTTAGTGGCAACAAGATGAGAAGTAGTGCTATGATAGATATAATGTTGAAAGAGTGAGTCATTAACAATCCCTTCACAGAACTGAAGGGGAAGTATGTTTAAGAAAATTGTAAAAGGCAAATTTAGGTTTGTGGGGGATTTTTTAATATGTGATTTTTTTCTTGATTTTTAGCAAGGCTTTTGTCTATGATGACACTTAAGTGAGGGAAATGTGGGTTTGATAAAACTGAATAAGGTTATGGGATGGTAGGAAGGTGTACTCAGATGGTAGTTGTCTCTACCTAGTTATCTAAATGTATAGTCATTAACAAATATTTTCACTAATGACTTAGAAGAGGTAGAAAGCATGCTGAAAGTCCATGTAGAAAGTCCAGATGGCCCTAAGGTGGACAAAGATGAAGGCCTTGGAGGGAGAGCCTCGATGTTTAAAGTCCTGCCAAGCTGAAGTACTCTGAGCAGGTGATGTCCTTCTGTAAGTACAAATGCTCATTTTCATGGAGGCAGAAGTAGGGAAGCTGGGAAATACAGAGAAGGGACTAATTGCTGGGAGAGAACAATATTTCAGACAGGAGTCAGCAAGATCAGGCTGAGAGGTGTTAAGGGGAACCTGCTTTGGCAGGCATAAATGCAGTTCTTGTGTGCTACTCAGAGCTGTAAAGGCTACTCTGAAGGGGTCTGGAGGGAGCATTGCCAGCTGCCCACTGTGCACAGCTGCTGGAGGCCTGGCTTTTCTCACCTTAGAAAGAGTAAGGCATGAACTTCCAGTACAGGTAAGGGAGGAAATCAGAAGGGCAAGCGGGACTAATAGACTTGTATATAAAGCAGTGGAGGCTTTAGTTATCTCTGAAGCAAAGAGCTATGTAGCAAGACAGCTAAGCATGGAACTTGGTCATCTTGGTGGTGTTACTTTTGGGGTTTTTTTAAGAGCAAATTGGGCAGGTAAGTATCTACTGAGCAATATAGGTATGAGTGCTGCTGCCTCAGCAATGGGAAGGGCAGATATTGCATGAGGAGGTATTCCTAACACAATAGTATGATTTTTATGAAACTATATAGAACTAGTGGAGCAGAACTCATATGACACTGTTCTCTTCATATTTCCTCAGGATATGAGTAAAAATATGGCTCTTTACCTCACTTCTGCCAAATCAGGATATAGCTGGAGAGCTTGCTGACTATCCAATCAATTGTTTTTGCTCATGCTGGCAGTCATTAAAACATGGTTTGGCAATGCTGCTGATGCTAGAGAAGAGAATAAAAGCCAGCTCATGCTCTCATGGCCCTGTGGACTCAGCACTGTTCTGTGTATTCATAGTCTTTGACGCAGTTGCAAATAGCCCTGAGCAACATAGTAGCCATATAGCTAAAATGAATGTTAGCCACAGGGACTTGACCTGCTTGTACTTGCACACCAAATGCTCCAAATCAAAAAATATTAATAATGAAATCGTTTTAGGTAAACATGGGCATCTGGTAGAGGTTCTGCCTTAATGCTTATGGAGATCAGTATGAAGTGGAAACTGAAATGCTGATATGAAGTCACTGTGTAAAAGGGCAGGTGGTTTGCCTCTGTACTTTTTGAGGGAAGAATGTGACTTTTCTTTC
This sequence comes from Dendrocincla fuliginosa, assembly GCA_035047845.1. Lineage (NCBI taxonomy): Eukaryota > Metazoa > Chordata > Aves > Passeriformes > Dendrocolaptidae > Dendrocincla > Dendrocincla fuliginosa. The sequence goes on from JAWWMO010000001.1 coordinate 50,656,268, forward strand.
AATAAGCCTAACTCCATACCACCTGGTGCCTTGCTTTTCTGCACTGGCAACAGTAATAACTTAAATCTCTCAGGCTTTTGACACATTATATGTCCAAAGATACACTTTCTTGGAAGTATCAGTGGAGCACAATATTTGAAATAACAGTCTTCCCCACTTCTTTTCCCTTACAGTTGGACTCAGTGATCTTAAAAGTCTTTTCCAATCTAAATGATTCTATGTTTCTGATATTCTTTTTTTTCGTTCTGCTTTGTTTTTTTTTTGTTTGTTTGTTGTAAAAGAGGAAACTGCAGAAAAGGAGAAGGTAACTCTAGAACTTTTGATTTTGAAGACTGTTCAGCTGAAGCCTTTCTCCTGTGTAGAAAGAATGCACAGAATGAGTTCTGAATTTCGGTAGCAGAAGAGAGATGACAGACTTCTCTGCCAGGGTAATTCAGTAGGAAGGCAACTCAGGAGGTCTGTAGTCCAACCTGTAGCATAAAGTGGTCAGCCATGAGGGCAGACCTCGCTGCTCAGAACTTTATTCCATATGTTCTTGAAAAGCATTAAGGGCAGAGGTGGCATAGTCTTTTTGGGTAACAACTTCCACTGTTCACTATCCTCATGGTGAATAAGTTTCTCTGTATAGCTTATATGAGCATCCTTTTTTTCAACAGATTATTGTATTCTATCCTCCCAACATGCAGCACTGAATGGCCCAGCTCTGTTCTCTTTGACATCCTCATAGATATTGCACAGCTCTTTTTCTCCCTCACTTCTCTTAAAGTGATTTACTTTTTAAATTTTATCTCTAATGTATTTTCCTTGGGTGTCAGAAAATCATTAATGCTTCCATTTTTCACTGGTAGGCAACGTATCTCAGCTAAGCAAACTTGTTAGCTTATTTAGATGTCCTGTTGGTCTGCCAGTAAGGTCTAGCTCATCTCCAGATTTAGACCCATAAATTTAGGTTTCCACATTGTGGGTACTTTGACTAGAAGTGTCTAAGTTCCCCCTGTATTCAGTAGAGGTGAAGTCAAAACGGCCATCAGAGAAAAGAGGTCATTTGTTTCACACTTTGATCTGCTTAGCTGTCTTATTCTCTGGAGTCTACTGGCTATAGTGGCCTTGGCTCACACATAGCCACTTGCACTGCAGAGACATAGACTTCTTCCTGAACCTGAATTCCACCATGAGAAACTGCCTCAAATTGATACAGGAGGTCAGTAGCAGAGCACCATATGAACTCAGATCTCAAGTCTATGCTGGGTGTCCTATACACCAGAAAAAAACCGATTCTGTTTCAGAAGAACTGTGCAATTATGTTCTGTGAATATCAGAGGACAGGCAGGCACAGTTTGTTGAAAGCAGTCTAGAGAATGGTGTGCACATGGTTTGTTATGTACAAAGCTTGTTTGACAGTTCTGCAACAACATTGTCTGTGGTTTCCAGTTCAGGGGTATTGGGACTAAACACTGTGATTTATTATCTCAAGTAATTTACTTAAAACTTTGACAGCCTCTTTTTGCACTGACAAGTGGAGATGACAGTGAATTCAATATTGAGTAAAATTAATGTCTATTACAGAAGTGAATTCAGTGCACATGAAAGAAGAGTGACAGTTGTAATAATTTAACACTTCTTCTAAGGGATGAATAGTTTCTTTGATTATGAAAAGCTTTAGAAATTATAATTCTTTTTGTGGTTACTGAGATGAGAGTGCACTATTAAATATATGAAATGAAAAAGTACTGAAAGAAGTGGAAAATATCTTGGCTGTTCAGAGGATTTTGCTTTGTGGTATTTAGCTGTACACTGATGTCTCCCTGTCCTCTAACTCCTCAGGCTGTATCAGATTGCATTCCCCAGCACTTGTCTGATACTGATAGTTTTATGGTACTCTAAGGAGTCTCTGTCTTTTAGGATGAGGATTTTTGTTTAACCAGGCCAGACAAATGACAAAGGATCAACTGGAGTTGAACACAGGATGACACTGGGCTTTGTTACTAGTCAGTGTGGTTATTGCTCTTTGGAAAACATGTTGGTTTTGGAGTTTAGATGGTTCTTAATTACTTTTAAAAGAAAACTGTAAGGAGTCAGTGTGAGTCTTCTGTAAGTATGGGGAGAGAAGACAAAGTTTCTTCTTACATTTTTAGTGTCATGGGAAGATAAAGTTGGCAGAATTATGAAAAATGACAATACTTAAAAATGTAAAATTTTAACACAGAAACACCTAATAATTTCATAATTCTTCCCTACTTCTAAAAGACTCAGATCTCCCATTTTCTTTCCATTTCCACTTCCTGTCCTCTGTCAAATATTCTGAAATGGAAAAGTCAAAAAATCTTCAAATCTTAATATGTGTATGGCTACATACCTGCAATGAGCTTAGTGCTGCAGTAGTTTCATCTAGGTACACCTCTCGTTGCTCACATTGAACAAAGGTAAAATCTACTGAGCAACAAAGGGTTACTAGGAATGGTTGATCCTTTCTGATGAATCTACATTGCAAAGGGAACACAAACCCATTTTTTCTAGTTTATTCAGAGTGGTATTCAACTCTGTGGATACAGTATTTATTATTGTACTAATATTAGGAGGGAAACAATCTCTTCAAGCTAAGGAGCATGAAAAGATGGAACTTAAGTTTATACTGGTTCTAGACATTGTGGAAATGAAATACTGGAGCTGTCTTCCGGTAGGAGCTATGGGCCAAGAAGTAGCTTACTCCTGGATTATGAGAAGGGAGTGTAAAATATGGTAACAACTGACAGCACACTGAAAGAGTCTGCTTTGCTCAATAAAGGAGCCCAGGAAACAAGCCCAAGTTTTACACCCTTCTGTTTTTAGCTTGCTCCTTGGTGTTACCTTGGTTTATGCCAAATAGCACTTTCAAAGGTGCCATCCAGGTGTGATTTCAGTGTCTTTCAAGGCTTGTACTCCAAAAAATGATGCAAATGTGACTGAACCAAAATGGGTTCTCATGGCTCTGCATAGGTGTCCAAGGCTATCACAGGGGGATTTGCACTCATAAGCATGCTCTTATGCCACTTCTGGGGAAAATTCAGCTGCTGCATGTTATGTTGCTGGCTCTCATCTTCAAAGCCTGTCTGTTCTGTAAGAAACTGCGAGTCTCCCAAGTCAGTGCTTGCCATTCATCAGCCCCACCTAATGGTCTCTTGACCACCCTGGGGGAGAAGATCACTCATTTCAGGTAATACAGAAAGAAAATGTTGATATTGTATCATTACTAGTTGTCTGTTTTCAGCTGGTGAAGGTAAGAGGCCGTTGAAGGCTGTACAAAATCTTGGAGTCTAGTGGAACAGTTTAGGAGCCAGGCAACCTGAGGCCATATTTCCTTCAGTGTGTGACATAGCGTCTTCCACAGTTTTCCCTACTTGGAGAATTTATTGGCACATATCAGAGTCAAGCCCATATCCACACCAGGGATGCAGGGAGAAGGCACCGTGAGCACTGACACCCAAATGCTAATTAAAAAGCAGCCAAGAGTGATCACCTAGACACTGCCAGATCCCAGAAAGCTTCTTTAAATCACGTGTTCTCTCTTTCTAAATGTGGATGTTTTCAAGGGGTCTTTGGAAAGCCAGTAATACTCATATGAGGCTCCCAATGGACTGACTTAATTTCTACCTTGTCATTATGCCCAGCCCAGGCTGGGACAAGCATTGGTATGAGGAAGAGGATTCACAGAGTATCCTCTGTGGTAAGAGATTATCACACAGCATGGATTTTCCACTTTCTGAAAATAATTGCTGGTGTTTGGTGGTTGTTCAGGGCAGCACTGCATGAAAAGCCTGAGGCACCTGACTGCTCCCTTTAGCTCAAAGGGCAAGTTGTGTGGCATCCAGCTGACTGAATAGCTGCTATAGGTAGTTCCCAGATCAGTTATTATCTCTGACATCTCCTGGAACTACCTGTGAACCAATCTCAGTTAATGGACACTTTTGCAGAAATTGTAATTTTACACAGTCGTGAGCAGGAAAAGACCTACATTTATGGGATGTTTCTGTTAGTAGTTCAGCCCATCCAACATCTGGGAGAGCGTATCACGTGGGGGTCTCATATTTTACTTAATTTCAGAAAATTGTGTCTCTATTTTACCCTTATTATCTTTAGAGGGTAATGGTTTTTCTGCCCTTACATGTGTGATCCTGTAAAGTGTAACTAGACAATGAATTTCTCTATGGTTCAGGCAAAGACAGAGCTGGAGGGCTAGTGGCCAGCTCATGGAGAGTAAAAGAGGGATCTAGGGAAAGTATCTTGAAACGTTGAGTTTTCTCTTTTTTTCCCCCCTCTCCCTTAGTGCTAGCAGGTGGCACTAAGCCATAGCCCATGACGATGACTTATGGACCTGTGAGGAAGCTCAGGGGCATTCTGCTCAGACATAAGGAAATCCTTACAGGGTTTCCCATTAGCATTGACAGCAGAGCAATTGTGAGGCCTTCCCAAAGGGAAAGAGCTCCATTAACCCCTGCAATTAGGAAGGGCATGGGCTCACACTCAGCTATTGCCTGCCTAAGATTTAAAACAATAGCATGGCCTGAATTTGGATTATTTTCAGAGCTTCTGGCTCAGAAACTTAAAACAGTGAAACTCTGCAGTTCTTCCAGTGCTACATTGAAACCTTTAAGTATCGGTTGTTACCATGACCATGTGCTGCTGAGGAAGATGTGCTACTGAATTTCATTTTTGAGCAGTTTATGAGCTGATAGCCACTGAGATATGTATATATAAGGTTGTGATATTTATAGCTCACTTTCTCAAAGGCGGAAGCTTTTTCTAGAATATTTTTTTCAGTTTTTTCTTTCTCTTTTAACTGTACTAAACCCAGTATATCTATTCACTAATTTTATCAAGCTCAGTTTTTATATGACTTGCAGAAATAGAAATAAAGGCAATTATCTCCTACCCTATTTTCTTTAAAGAAAAAATAATAGCATATGTAGTTTAACTAGACCAGACATCAGGTACCTGAAACAGAATGTTTTTACTGATGTAAGGTAAAATCAGGAATAAGCTTATTAATGAAAACTGTGATTAGTGACCTATTCTGCTTTATATGTGTATTGCTTTATATCAGTCACACAGGAAGAGTGGTCATCTTGTGGGTAACTCCTTTGGGATTGAAACAACGCTTGTATTGTCTGTTTTCTTGGAGGAAAATGTGGGGGGTTGTGATTTGTGTTTACTGCAAATCGAAAAATAGATTGAGTTAGTTGATTTTATGTTTATGTTTATGTTTATCTTATATGTTATCTTCATATCTAGTCTTGATTTCTTATGTATGTATTTAAAATCTGAGGGTTTGCAGCTGATGGTCCATCTAAAGTCCTTTATTCTTCCCTTATTATTTCTGTTTCACATGAGGAAAGTTTCCTTATTGGATGATTACTGATGATGCTATCTAGATAAAATTTGCTGCAGTAAATAAATGTGTTTAAAATTAATGTATTTTTGTCTGAAATTTTATTTTCATTTATTCTGAAGTTGTAAGGATTCTAGGGAGGCTAGAGAGGAAGTATGGAGTTTTCAAGCAAAACTAAAATAAAAGCTATGTCTGTTCTTCGTATGCTAGGGCTCTTCTGTCAGTCAGGATAGAGACACTATGCAATGCACTTACATAAGAACCTTAAGAATTATTTTGCATTTATTGCAGAATTTGTTCACAGATTAAAAAAGCACCAACATGTTCTCTTTTTTGATAACCAAAAATTGAGTACTTTGTAATTATTTAGGTCATGGGACATTTTGACTATTTGTCCAGGTAATACACACAGGCCAATGATTGATTTTTTGACTTTGGGATTTTACAGAAAACATCTTGAATTTTAATTCAATTTGAACAGACAAGAAGCATGTTCTTATCTGTATTCCCAGGAGGAGTGCAGTAGCTAAGTTCCCTCCCTTGCCTTTTGATTACATTTAAACTCACTACTCATGCTTTAATTAATTTTTTATCAAATGACTTGGAGCTTCCACACAAATGAACAGAGTTTAAATTTTGTGTTTGTCTGTTAATATGAAAAGCACACAGCTATCAATTTATCTTATTTTTCTTAGGCCAATAATGTTAAAAATTCTGTCAACTTAGGCAAGCATTTCTTATGAGGACCAAATCTCAGAGCCTGGGGGCTTGTTTTCAGTATCTGTTAGCCACACGAGCATGCAGGCTAGGCTCAGTGAATTTGTCTTGGGAAACACTGGAGAAACAGATTCTCTCTGTTAAACCAGGGCTTTCTGAGAGGAAAAGAATTGAAGCAATATTGTATGATAAGCCAAACCATGCCTCTGGAATAATATTCCACACATCTTGAGTACCTTCAGCAAGAACTTAACAAGCCAGTTTGCCAAAGGTGATGATTAGGCATAAATGTTTTTCTGTGATGTTCAATGTTCTTTTTTCCTGGACTCTGCATAGTTTTTCCCTACCAGATCTGTCAAATATGCCAGCTGGGCCCTCCTGAGATTTTTACATGGACCAAAGATCCTCCAAAATCTAAGCTTCAATATGAATGTGGCTCTAATGCATAGTAAATCTGAACTGTATATAAGCATAATGTACAGGTCTTTTTGTACATTTTTTTTCATCAGTGAGTGAACCTTTTACAGCATGGAATTCATTCATTTGACCTAAAACTGAAATGTTGTGTCTAAATCACCTGCCTGATTTAGTCAATGGATGGAGAAGGGTACCTTCCAAACTTGTTACCCCCATGTCTCACACACGCACCTTAAGATGAGATGAATGACTCCCTCAAGGCTCCAATTTCTTTATGTTGGTGCCACAGGACACTTAACTTCCACCTCTAATCTTAGGCATCCACAGTTATCCCAGAATCATTAACTTTCCTTGGCATCATAGGAAGGAATGGTGATGTAATTGCTGCAGAAAAAAATTGCAGATAAAACAGAAATGAGAGAAAGGCATGGGGGGGAAAAAGAGAACAAGGCAATTTTTCTACAGACAACAAACAAAATGGTAAAATAAAACAGAGGGTACAAACAGCAGGGATCCTAAAAAGCTTTAATTTTTTCCACTGAATGAGGCAGCAAAGCACTGAATAAATAGCGATATTTAGTCATTATTTTAAGATACTGCCTTTTCTTCAACTCTGCTCATGTTCCCCCCATTGATATGCCAAGAATATACTTTGGTTTCATCTCAGAATTGAAGAGCTCTACATTCCTAAAAATCTTTCCTCTTGGGTAACTTGGATGTGTCTTTTCTTTCTTTCTTTCCTAGCATTATCTTTTATCTCTTTGCTGTCATCTCCAGAGACTGGATGTGGTTCCCCAGTGTCTGCCTCTGATATTCTCTTATTTTTGTAACTGTGCCTTCTGAAAGTATTAGGAGGTAACTGCCACTGGTTAAAAGTGACCCATTTCTCTTTACTCTCATAGTTCATCCTTGCTCATACTTTCTGAGAAGTTAAATTTAATTATTTTGCCAGAAAACAAGTCTTTGGTGCCCTCTAAGAGCACTGTGAGGCATCAGGGTACCTCAGCTTCATACAACCATTTATAATCGACCATCCAGTCCAATGCATCTGAGGAACTGATGTAGTCTTAATCAAAACAGGCCTTCAGAGAGCCAGGCTACTGTGTTCATGTCACAGAGGTAAGAGTGTGGGGCTCATTGACTGTTGTGTCTCTGATGAGGGAGAGGAAAAGAGAAAAGGCTATGACTCTTTTTAATTTCTCAGTACATTTCTAACACTCAGTAGCATTGAGAGTGACTTGAAATTTTAGAACTCAGATCCTCATTAGTTTGGAAAATTATACTTGAGCATATTGTCCTTAAGATATCTTAAGGAGGAAAGAGCTTTTGTTCACAGGCTGTAACAGTACTTCAGCCATCTCCTGTGGTGTGTGTCTGAGCTGTGCCCACACCTCCCACCAGACTCATCAGTGGTGCTGCCTGCCTTGGTAGAACCAGCGTTGTTCCTCCTACCTGCCTGAGACACTAATTTTTGCAGTTCTTCACACTTCAGAGAAAAAAAAAAAAGTACTGTGCTACCTCAGGGAAAGGTTTAATTATAGGTTATTTTGGTTTTTTTTAATCTTTCTTTATATTTTTAGGATTGTTAATACTCTTTGACACCTGAAGGCTTTGTTCTTTAGGAATGCTGGCCAGGCAATGGAAGACTGCAGGAACAAGTTCTCTGCCTTTCTCATTTATATGAAAAAGAAAGAAATACCTTCTTTTCCCATGAGTCAGAGTGGGTTCAAGTAGGCAATCTTTTCTTTACCTGACTTTGCAAGCTGACTTTCTGGGACTACTTAGTCTTGTAAGGTCCTGTTCATAGATCTTGAAATGGTGATCATTATTTTGCCAGTGATAAGTTCCTCTTCTGTCTCACTCTGAATCGAGGAGGGTTCATGGAAACCATACCTCACATCCATAATGTGAGCAAAAGGTGGTGTTTGTTGATACAAAAGGAGCCATTAAAATATGTTAACAAATTAATTAGATGTCCTCTTATGCTGCTTCTGGTGCTGAGAGTTGAAAAGTGACAGCATCAGATGGACCCTTTCTTGAGTGTACAGCACTCTGCAAAGCCCCATCTGCAGTGAGGGTAACAGGGCTTCCCCACTTTCATTCCAGCATCTCTTTTACATTCCTTCCTTTGTAGCATAAACCACTTATATAGCATACAGCTGTTTGTACAGAGCTAACCACTGCTAAATTTTTTGCCAGACCTTTGTTAACAGCCACTAGCTCCTCATGATAGCAAAATACCTTCCATGTTTCTGCTACAGTTGCCATGTCATAAATGTTATTTTCCCCCCAAAAGTTTGGTAAGTTTGGATTTTCCATTTGCACCTTTTGTCCCTCAGCTGAACCTCCTAAGACCTGTGCTCTAGACCCTTCCCCAGCTTCCCTACCCTTCTCTGGACACAAAGTTACTTGTGTTAGTGATGTTAGTTATCATTAGGTATGGTTGTGAATGATAGTATGGCAGAGTCCTTGAAAACAAAGCTATAGGTTAAGCTGTATTTTAAACATACACACTACTTTGCCTGAACATCACTATTGTGAAACTGTATAACTTCAATAAAGCTAGTAGATTTCCAGCAACAGATTTAACCTGTAGGAATTACCAAATATCAGAATGGGTGTTTACTGATGTGCCTAGGTTTACTATGTAGTTAACCAAGTCTGGATGCTTTTAGGGAAGCCAGCTTGTAGTGTATGCTTGGTTAAACAGGCTTTGTCCCAGCATTTGTGATACCTATGTCTAAATGTTTTTATCTCAAAAGTCAACTGAATGCTGGCTCCATCAAAGGCAGAGAAGCTCTGCAGAGAGATATTGACAAATTAGGGCACCGGGGCAATCACCAACCATATGAAATTGTTCAAGAGCAAGTGCCAGAATCTGCACCTGGAAGGGGATAACCTGGGATGTACTGGGGAATGAGCCTGGAGAACAGTGCTGCAGAAAGGAGAGGGACCTGGGGATCCTGGTCGCTGACCAGTTGAATCTGAGTCAGCAGTGCCCTGGCAGCCAGGAGGGCCAACCATGTCCTGGGGGGCATCAGGCAAAGCATCGCCAGCCAGGTGAGGGAGGGGATTGTCCCACTCTGCTCTGCACTGGGGCCTCACCTTGGATATTTTGTGCAGTTTTGGGTGCCACAATATAAGGAGAATATAAAGCTATTAGAGGCCATCCTAAGAAGGTCTACAAATACGACAAAGGGCTTTAAGGGGAAGCCATATGAGAAGTGGCTGAGGGCACTTGGTCTGTTCAGCCTGGAGAAGAGGAGACTGAGGGGAGACCTCATTGCAGTTACAACTTGCTTGTGAGGGGAAGAAGAGGGGCAGGCACTGATTTCTTCTCTGTGGTGACCAGTGACAGGACCTGAGGAAATGGCCTCACCCAGGGAGTGGTTGGGCACTGGAACAGGCTCCCCAGGGAAGTGATCACAGCACTGAGCCTGACAGAGTTCAAGAAGCATTTGGATGATACCCCCAGGCACACTGTGTGACTCTTGTGGTTGTCCTGTGCAGAGCCAAGAGTGGGACCCCATGATTCTTGTGGGTTCCTTCCAACTCAGGGTATTCTATAGTTCTGTGATCTTGTAGTCCCTGGGTTGTATTTTTGTATTTACACAATATGTAATGCTTTCAAATTCAAGAAAATTATCTCTAAGTAAAAAGTGAATGAGAATTAAACAGTAAGATTCCTAGAAATTGCATATTATGATGAGTTAACCCAGACTGCAAAGGTGGCTTATGAACCAATTATCAGTGACCTGACAAAACTGTTTTCTCACATGAACAGAGTCTTTGGGGATGTGCTGTTGCAATAGTTAACTGGCAACTAAAAAAAAAAAAGCTGTGTGCAGAACTACATGCAGTTAATCTTTTAAGAAGCATAATTTAATTTTCTATTAAAAGCGGTTTAACTGAAACTTTTAAATTTTCCTCAGGGGAAAAACTGTACGTGTTTTAGACCAGATTCTTAAAAGTATTCAGATGCCAGAATGACAGTGAAAATCTGGCCCTCAGTCCATGTTTCTCTGTGGAAATTCAAAATATGTAAGTTATGTTCTGTTCATATCTGCATAATTACATATCCCCTCAAGAAATAAGCTTTAGTAAGTTTCATTTTTGCATATTAATTTCTTAGCTAGAACATTTAATCATGAAGTTGAGAAATTAGTAACCTTTAATCATCATTAAAGAAGCAGGAGCTTTAGGAAAGGAGCTCTTCTAAAGGCAGACTGTAGGGACAGTGATCACCTGGGGAGCCATTCACCTTTGGATTGCTCTTTCCTGTCAAGATCTCCTTGTGAGTAACCAAAAGTGGTTCCTGTCTCATGGTCTTTCCTTGATTACTTGAGAAGAACTTGTAGTCTCAGGCCATCACCTCTGCTTCAACTGTGACCTGGCAGCCTCAGAAGACAGTCAAAATCCTGACTGGCTAAAGAAATAACAGGGCTAGCTAGAGGAACTGGTATTTCCACCAGGGAAAGAAGCTTCACCTCTCTAAGGAAGACTTGCCCCATTAACCTGCCTTTTCTGCCAACAGCCAGGGGACTCCAGTGCCCACCTTACACCAACAGTCTTGCCATGTCAGCTCTTTTTTGAGATTTATTTGTCTGAGATGCCATGCTTATAGTCATGGATGCAAAAAAACTGCTCCAACAATCACACCATTATTTTTGCCCATGGTTGGTGGTATTGACAAGTAAATGCTATTGCCTCTTGTCTATACCTGCAAAACAATAAATGGACACCCTGTCCCCTTGGGTGTACTTGCTCAAAACTCTGTAGGTTTGTCAGTATCATCCCTGGTTTCTCGCAGAAATGAAGTTTTGTACTGTTTATGTGTAGAGTGGCAGCCTGTGACTTTGGTCAAATCCAAACCACATGGTTGAAGCTCTCTCACATACAGTACTCTCCAACAGGTCTCACTAAAATAGTTGGCTGGGTGGAGAAAGTGTATGCACCCTGACTGTGAGAGAAAAGCTGCAATGTTTGTCTAAACAGATTCTGAGAGAGCATGTGAGAGAGCACAAGGGATGCAAGAGCATGTACCTGTGCTTGGTGGCACTCATGGAAAGGTTCATATCTAATGCACACTCTTTCAGTTGTCTGTATGAATCAATCTAAAGACAGAAATCCAGTGGAAAATAACTTGCATTAGTTCTGCAGCTCTTCAGCCTTCTGGTCTAATTGCATCAGTGATGAGCCAGAGACACTCTTTGATATCACTGTGCGCATTATACGAGTCACACTCTGAGCTGGTTAAGATATAAGAACTTTGCTTGGTATTTTATGAATCATACTACTTCGATGTGCTGAATGGTATCAAACACTTTCTGTCTTCAAAAAAGCACAACATTATCTTTTGATCTTCAGAAATAGCAGATCCAAGGGTAAGTAAAACAAATGTATTTTCTTAATTACTGCAGCTGAGCAAAACGCTTTAAAGGCTTTAGAGCTAGAAGCAATAGTTGTATGAAGTAGAAAAAATTGTTCTGTCATCTTGGTTGTATGGGTATGTCAGAAACTCAGATGAGGTCAGTGAAGTTGAGGCACAGATCTAATGAACACAAAACAAGTATCATAGAAACATAAAATCATTTAGACTGGAAAAGTTCTTTAAGATCATTAATGTCATGTAGCCAGTTCTCCAGTCCTCAGAGTTACATTGGATACCTTTTCCCCTCGAAGGAGGAAAAGTAACAGTTCAAAAAATTAAAGTTATTTGAAGCATAAAAGTGCTTTTCAACTTGTGCCCTTTCTGCTGTACAGCTGAAATGGGATGGCACTGGTATAATTTTAAATTCATTGCATTTTGAAGTACGGGTGAAATGAACTGAAACATGGAAGTACATTTTCTTCTGTAGCACTCTGGAAAATAAGCTATTGCAGTCAGTCATTTTCTGGAGGAAAAAGAATCCTATTATGTTGAGTTTCTTACTTGATGCTGAACTAGTCTACTTGGCAGAGTTAATCAAACATTGATTCTTTGACTAATTTTAACTTTACTGTGTGAATATGTGATAACAGAGAGAATAGCCTATATTGATGAGATGTGCACACTGGCTTTCTCTCTCTGTCTTTGCCTTTGCAAAGCTTGGAAAAGCTTTGAACTCAAGCCACAAGGGAGCTAGAAGGAATTAAGAGGCAAGTTCTGTGATCATAGACAACAGATAGAGCTGTTATGTGCAATCCAGATATTTGTCATGTAAGTATTAAGTCTGGGATATGAGCCCTGTGGCTTGTGTTCATTTCTGATGTGGAGGTCTTTTGGGAAGCTCTACATGGTTAGGAACCATAGTTTTTCCTCTTCACAGGAAGGAGGATTATTCTTCCCAAGAAACACTAATTCTTGAGATGAGGTTGCTGCAATGGCACAGTACTCTGAGGTCTGGACACTGCCCTTGGACTAAAATTGTCAGTATTGCTCCAAGTCAGGTACACATGAAGTCATTCAGGCATCAAGCGATTGCTTGTTTTGTATGGGAATCTGATCTGGGATACTCAATGTCTGGAACTTCTCAATTGGTGTAGAGCATGGGCAAAACTCTTCTTTGTCACATATTCTCCTCAGTGGATGATGCCACTTTTCTTTCTACACAACTATCTAAGCTCTTTCTATGCTGAATTTTTATCCTTCCCTCCATCTCTTATTCCTAGGTTATTGCAAAGCTGCATGTGCAGAATTCCATGCAATAAAAGAAAGATTATTGTATTTTTTGATATTCCCTTACCATGTCATCTATTTTTGTCTTCTCTTTCTTCCTCTCTCTAGGTTTGTTCTTCACTTTGCACTGACTTCTTTTCAGTCCCACCAAATAAACTCATGACTGTCAAGGCAAAAGCTTTGTTCTTTACAGTTACTGCCATTCGGAATAGCTTTCTTGTAAATCTCTGCCCTGGTTTAGGTTTTTTTGGTTGTTTGTTGTTTTGGGGTTTTTTTTGTATTTGAAAACAAATCCCTTCTCCCAATCTCTTTCCTCTGTCTCATGTCTCCCTCCAAGATACTGTAGTTTTCCATACTTTAACTACTTTTTCACTTTGTATCTGAGGCCTGAAGCCTAGATCTGATATTCTAAAGCTTGGGCTTCTGTCCTTCCTGTGTATATTTTGGAACTGGAAGATGTTAAACCTGAACAAGATTCTGTTAGGTGGTTTCTGAGAGTAGGTTACAAGAGACAAATTCACAATTGCTTTAATAGCATGTAAGACCAGTTGAAATATTCCCAAGTGTTTGTTGTATGATCCAGGAAAGAATTTGGTTTTGACGAAATACTTTTCTCCTTCAGTGAAGACAACATTTTCAGAACTCTTTAAAGAATTAACTAGTAATAAAAGTCATCATGACTGGAAATTGTCCAGGGGAAGGTGAATTGCAAAAATTAATAATAAGACAAAAAGCAAAGATTAAATTTCTTCTCATAAAAAAAAAAGAGTTGACACTTGTGAGAATAAAGAGATGTCACTTCTCTGCCTGTCAAAGCTGATTTTAGGTACAAAGACTCAGATCAGAGTTCACTCATGTTTTTTCATTGTAAGAAGGATATGAATAAAGTGCCTAGTAGTCTTTCAGTGTCTGTGTTTCTGTAATGCTAATAATGGTAGGAATATTCTTCCATTAGGGCATGAGTGATTGAAATCCATAAATCACTTGAGTGAATAGAAATTATTTCCCACCCCTCAAGTGACAAAATTGATTTTTTATAATGTACAAAGAGGGAAGGTGCCATGAATATTGAACAGCAATATGTCTGAATGGATCTCCTGTGATTTCTGCAAGAAAAGGCAGCCCCTTTCTGAAGCTGGTGAATGTCTGTTGTACACTTAAAACACTTTACAGCCTTTGTGTGCTAAGGTTAGTGGTAAGGGTGAAAGGAACAAAGTCAGTACACTTGGTAGATTATATAAAATGCATTAATTTTTGTGAGAAATTCAGAGCCTCATACTGCCAATATTTTAATGAAATATCACAGATGCTTTAACAAAAAAAAAAACAAACTGATTTGTTCTGTACCATGAAACTAGAAGCTGATGAAATGAAGAATGAGGTGAAATGTGTTAAACAAAAAAGTGTGTTATCACACATTTAAATGTAACACAGCATGGCTTTTTCATCCCTCTCTGTGCCTGTATATAAGCATGACAGAAGAGCAGTACCCCAGGGATCTGGGTTTTGTGCCTCCTGTTCTGTTCCATATACACAGGCTGGCTGTAACCTTGAGATGTACATTTTGGAGGACAGTTTCAGGATCAATTTTTCCAATTCAGCTTCTCTAACTGGAGCCTTAGCTGATATTACTTGATTGTCAAGGTTTCTAATATGACGTCTAATATGCAACCACTGCATTGATACCAAAGGAGCTTTAAATGAAAGCTGGGTACTGTATTTTTGTTCTGAAGCCATCTGTGTGGAAGGACAGGTAATTAATTCAGCATGAAAATTAAAAAGGATAACGAATCTGTTAGAGAAGTAAACAGACTCGCTAGCCAGCTGCTGCCTGAGGAGGCTCTGCAGCCTGACTCCTGGATCTGTGTCTGCCACCAGCAAGTGCCTTCACAGTCCAATGCTTAGACACCACAGACACCTCCTGTTCCCATGTGCAGGGAGACCAGACCTTCCTGTAGTCTCAAATCCTTCCATCACCTGGACTGTGCAGGGCCAGTTCCTTCTCAGCCCTGACACATTGCACGGCAGCCTCTTCTCTACAATCAAGTATTTTGTTTCCATGAAGATGAAGTCCCAGAATCTAATAAGCAGCTGTGAGTGAATGCAACACAACAACACTGATTCACCTTCATTTGCAGGTTGCCACTTGCTAGATTGTTTTTGTTGCTTTTTTGAACTACTGTCAGTTCCTCTCCATGAGCAGGCAAAATCCACACACCCCTACTGCTGCTAATGAGGTACACAACCAGACTAGTTGACAAGGTATTTTTTAACTGAAAGGCATTTGTGCCCTGGAATTTCTTTACTATGGACATTAGGCAAAGCATCACCAGCCAGTTGAGGGAAGGAATTGTCCCACTCTGCTCTGCACTGGGGTGGCCTCACCTGGAATATTGTGTGCAGTTTTGGGTACCGCAATATAAGGAGGGTATAAAGTCATTAAGGGAGCATTCAAAGTAGAGCAGTGAAGATGACGAGGGACCTGGAGGGGAAACCATATGAGGAGTGGCTGAGGGCACTTGGTCTGTTCAGCCTGGAGAAGAGGAGACTGAGGGGAGACCTCATTGCAGTGAGGGGAAGAGGAGGGGCAGGCACTGATCTCTTCTCTGTGGTGACTAGTCTAGTGACAGGACCTGAGGAAATGGCCTGAAGTCGTGTCAGGGGAGGTTTAGGTTGGGTATTAGAAAAAGTTTCTTCCCCCCAGGGGGTGGTTGGGCACTAGAACAGCCTCCCCAGGGAAGTGGTCACAGCACCAAGCCTGATAGAGTTCAAGAAGCATTTGGATGATACTCTCAGGCACATGGTGGGACTCTTGGGGATGTGACTTCCACAGAGGGTAGCATGGAGACCTAACTATGAGTTTACTACTATTAAATAACTGAAATGCCATATGAATTGTCAATGTTGATCTTGATGTAATTTTACCCACTAAAACCCTCCAATTAATATATTACTTTCCATCAGAGACAACAGGTCAGAATCTGTATCAAAGGGAATCCCACAAAGCATGTTAGAGATGGACTGAATTATACTCCAGCAAAAGACAATAAAATTGGTATTATTAATTTCCTTTTGTGATAGTTGCCCAACAGAAACCTGAAAAATACTTGCCTAAGTTATTTTTATGGTAAACTGAGGTAAGATGAATAAAGGTTTATTTTACAGGCCAAAACCTCTTACACTGAATAGAATCATTGCTGCAGCAGCAGATTTGTTAGATTCTGTCTATCGTGCTCCTTCCTGAAACTGAAATCATTGCAGTTCGACCTTTAAGAAATCTGGACCATGACCTTTTTTAACTTACTGTCACAAAAAAAAGATGCAAAAGCATAAAAACTTCAGCCTTCATCTTTAGAACACGTTCAGGGTGGCAGCACACAGTGCAGATCCACTGCATCTTTTTTTCTGTGCAGCACAATCCTTTAATTCCTGAATTATCTTTATAGCAAATACAGTAAATAAAAGATATATACACCCAGATGAGAAAAATGGAGGAAGGATGAGAAGAATTTAAATCCATGCAAAAGTTATATTAGCTTAATAAAACTTAAATATCCATCTAACAGAACTCATCATAATGGAAGACAGTCCCAAGGCACTAGGGAACAGGGTCCTTGAAAAGGTGGTTCCTATTCACAAATAATTTTTTCAGTGTGATGCTGAGTCACACAGGACTTATTGTCCATGACAGGCAGAGAAGTTCAAACCTCATGAGAGGAGAATGATGTTGGGTGATTACAATAAATCCATGGACACAGGCTCTTCTACTGAGAGTTTAAAACTCTTAGCTTCATACAAAATTTATATCCTTGTATCCCATTGAGATTTATGGAATCAATTTTTTTAATTTCCTCTCTGGTGGCCTTTCAATGTCCTTAAATTTATCTTTAGAGCTCTATTGCTATGGCCAGTTATATCAGGGAGATTTTATTGTGTTTTCTAATAGAGAACATTAAATATATAATAACATTTTAATGAAACATTAAATAAAATGAAAAAAAAAAATTCACCATCCACTGGACCATATTTTTATTTAATATTTGGGGTCAGATGTTAAGCTGTATAATAGGGTGGAGTTTGCCAGAAAACAAAAATTCAATTCTCTGGAAAAAAAAATCACATTCTCTGTTGAATCTGCCGAGTCTGTACTGTGACCTAGGAAAGTAGCTCTGGCAAAAAGCAAGATGCACTGTATTGGGGCACAAGAGCACTTGGGGCCCAGAAGTGAAGTGCTGGAGGGTGTAGAGGCACAGCTGGCACCGTTTTCACGGCACCTTATTGCCAAAACTCACAGAGCTGCAAGTACACTTCTTCAGGCCTCATTTTAACCTGACACTAGTTAAAAGCCTCTCACATTGCACAGATGAACCTGCACCATGACTCCCTTTGTAGGCCTGAGAAGTTATGTCCATTTGCAGTTTCCGTAAGCTGACAGCCTCTGTAAACATAGATGCAAGTGTTGGACCTCAAAAGCAAATCTTCTGAGCTAGTGCAGCTCCTGGCAGCTATTAAAGAGTAAGATGCAGTTGGAAAGAGCAGTTTGAAAGGGCACAGAAGGTAACTCTATTTCTTGGGCCCTTTTCCCCTTATGATGTTAAAAGGAATTCTAACCACATGTTGGGGTAAATGTGGCTGATATATAATGTAACCAGCCCTTGTGATGAAAAGTCTGGGATTGAATGGCAGCACCTCTGTAAGGACTAATAGATATGAAAATCAAATTGACTGTCTCAATGTAAATATTTCTAGCAGAAAATATAAAAAAAAGGGGATGTTCGGTGCTTTTCTGGTTTCAGAAAGTCTTAACTTGCCTTTTGGGAATTCAGGTTTCATTTCAATTCTTACTGTTGTCCTCTACCATTACCCTCCTTTACTAGATAATATCCTATTTGCTTCTTTTCTTGTGACTTTTCATGTTAGAACAGTCTTGACATCTAGACCCCACATTTCTATTTAGCATGCACTTATTTTTTAAAAGTGATGGAGTACTACATACTCTTCAAATCTGTATGCCCAGTTAAAAAAAAAAAAAAAAATTTTTTTTGTCTACCTGTTGGCTACTGAGTTTGTTCATCGGCCCAAATACCTATCATGGTTTTTACTTTGCAGTTCCACAGAGCTGTTGTTACATATCTAGTAGTGATATGAAGGGGTTTGTGGATAATGCTAATGTAAGGGATCAGCTCAGAGTTTATCTGTAGTCTCCAGGAATGTATTTATCCAGGTATGTTGCTGACACATCATGGCCCCTTGGCTCTGGAGCCTGCCATGTTCTCTCTCTCAATTCCATTCTGTAGAAGCATCAGTAGCCGGTGTTCCTTCTTCAGCTGAGTGTTCACAGTGCTCCGGTGTACTCTCAGTGGAAGGAGCTCGAGTTTCTATCAGTTTGACCTTTATATTTTAGATTAACAATAAAGCAGAGGGGCAGGTACTGATCTCTTCACTCTTGTGACCAGTGATGGCAGATCAGAAATGGCAGGAAGCTGAATCAGGGCAGGTTTAGGTTGGATATCAGAAAAAGATTTTTCACTTGGGGGTGGTTGAGTACTGGAACAGGCTCTCCAGGGAAGTGATCACAGCACCAAGCCTGTCTGAATTCAAGAAGAGTTTGGACAATGCTCTCAGGCACATGGTGTGATTCTTGGTCATCCTGCAAAGGGCCAAGAGATGGTCTTAATGATCCTGATGGGTCCCTTCCAATTCAGCATTTTCTATGATTCTAATATGAAATTACAAATTTAGCTCAGTGTTCTGTGTTTCTCTTTTCATGTGAGGAATCAATAACAGTAATTGAAAGAATTATTTTTCCCTCCCTTTAAAAGGTTCTAGCTGGTTTGGAGTAATTTCAGGTGTTTGGTCTACTGCCTTTTATTGACATTAACACTTTAGGTCTTTTCTTTCACACACACTCTTCCTATTGCAGGAAATTTAATTTCCAAAATGTTCTTTTTGTCCTATAGAAAGTCAGCTGAGAATTGAAATACATTCCTTGCTTTCTCTCCAGATTCACCTGCTGTCAGAGTCAGTGTACCTGACACAATCATAGAACATTCATATATGGCAAAAACATTGGATGATCTCCACATGGGGGAGTGAGGCAGGGGCTGATCTCAAGTGAAATTTATACTGAAGAGCCTGTAAGGCCTGGCAAAGGGATTTAACCTACTGTAACACCTATATTCAAATTCTAGTCACAGTGACAAAATAAAAATATTTAACATGCAGGCTTATAAACCCAGTGCTTTCCTCTTCTCTTTTTTGACAATATTTTCAATCAGAGTGACATTTGATCCTATGAACCTGTTTGTCTGCAGTTTTTGAAATGAGTACTTAATTCCTTCTGTTCTATCTTTCAACATTCCTTGGCAATATATGTACTTTACATTAGAAGAATTAAGTGATCTAATTATTTTAGTCCATGTAGCCACTCACTTCCAATTGTTTCCCTCACTTTTGAATTAGATAATTGCAAACCCTGATGCTTGATATCCACTAATCACCTACTTGAAGTATTGATCTGAAGCCTTCAAGTCTCCTAGAGATGAGAAATGGCCACATAATGACTTGATTTCTCCAAAGAGAGATAACTGGAAAAAAATGCTATACTGACAGTTTTGTATAGGAAATGACCTCACCAGCAGACTTCACCTGCCTCCCAGCTGTGCCTGAATTATATAAAACATTCTCCAGAAACCCCCCAATACACCCTGTTCCAATGGCTGTTGACTCTGGCTCTTGGATCATCTCCCATTTAACAATTAGCAATACTACCTTTTCCTCTTCACAATTTTCAGAAAATTATGCATGAATAATCAGAACAAAACCCTTGATGTTTTTATGTCCCTTTTATGTTTTCAGAGGAGTTTCATTAGTGAGTTGCAATTACAAACTCCTTTTTTTCTGTTCATATGTACACTCATGTAAATAAATCAGGGAGAGACAGTAGTTCAACACATAAACTGCTTCCCACAGAGATGCAATTAAACCTTGCTGGGTTAAGTTTCAATCTCGAAAAAAAACAACCAGCCTCAGGTTTTTCACAGATGAATCACAAGCATGTACTTTTCATAGAACATACACATATACTCAGTGCTTTACAAGCTAATTTTTGTCTTGAGCTTAAATGATTCACATGTTGCACTGAAGTCTGCATTTTTAAAGACATTTTGAACAAAACAAAACAAAAAAAATCCAAACAAAAAACAATTCAGGCCAGGGTGAAGGGTTATCAAGAACAAATTTGACCCCAAATTCCTCTGCCTTGTGCCATGCATTATTAAACAGCAATAAATGCCTTGAAATGTCTCACTACTTAATTATCTGTTTTGAAAATGAATTTTTAGTGGAACAGATATTTTTAACTTGGAGTACCTTGTGTTCTGAAGACCTCTGTGTTAAGTCACCCAAGAGAGTGCTTTTGCATGTAGTTCAAATATAAGTACCTGCCTTTCCAATTACCTAATAATTTGTTTCTGCTGTATAGTCACCCCTAGGTGCAGACATTATCTCAGGATAGACCCAGGAAACTTGGTGCAGTAATAATTTTTAAATAATATCCTGTCTTTGATTTTGTGCCTTGTAGCCCAGCTTTCTCTTCCCATGCTCACCAGTTCAGAAGAATAAGGAAGACCAAGTACCCACTAGTAGGTTTACTATTCACCAACTATGCTGTAATTTGTCTTCATGTATTTTGCTGAGCTGAAACACAACATACAGGGGAAAAAAAAAAAAAAAGAAAAAAAAAAAAGGAAAGGGTTCTCATTCTGACTTACACAAATATATCTAATTATATTCTGTGCTGTTAGCATTAAATGATTTGCTGTTTCTGCTGGGAGTTGAGAGCCAGCAAGTTTCAGAGCTGTAGCTGTGCCTACTTCATCAAGCAGCGAAAATTTGTGTGGAAAACAGCAGCTGTCTTTGATGATGTTCATAACATGTTTATGGGTAAAACAGCCTCTTTATGATGGATATCTTGTTAAGTATTTTAATACAGGAAGATACTTAATAAACAGTTTAGCCACCCTCATCATCAACTGTAGGAAATCACTAGGGCTTCTGAGATCATTGCACTAGGTACGTGCCCTGTTGCTTCAGGGATCTGTGTGGCTTGCAGGGTATCCACATTTCTCATAAAATCTGCAACTTCTTGAGCACTTGGCCTAGCACAGAACTAATATAAATAATGTAGATGAATTAAAAAAAAATGAATTTAGGCTAAAATTTTTCAACTTAATGAGGTGTTTTTTTCTTGGTCCACATTTTGTAACATTTTATTCCAAAGCCTGTGATACCAAGTGGCTTTTTTAAAGCCCCTAGGATTTGACTTTAGGTAGAAATATTAAAATCTCTCCAGTTATTTCAAAAATACAAATATACACACTGTGCAATCTTATGTTGTTAATACTGCAGAAATAAGCACATTTCATATTTGGGCAGTATACTCATCTACATATCTATTCATATGTCTATGAGTTTCCTTGTTCCAGTCCTACCATGAAAAATCACATCTGCTATACCTGCTTAGGCTTTTAGTCAGCTTCTCAGGTTTTATAAGAAGGGAAATGGAATTTAAAAGCATAAAATTTTTAATTATTTTTTTCAACTTAAGGATTGCTGTATGAAAGACAGTATAGAACACAAACACATTGTCACTGCTTTAAATTAATGAAAAAATAACTAAGACATGGTGCAGTGCATGAGAAGAGATAGGAATGATTCATGTTATCACTCAATATATATTATTGAGGTATTTAATTTATTATATTCCTTGTCTTGGTATTCAGAAGCTATGGGAAGTTGATGGAATACATGAAACAGTTTCCTGTCCCAAACTTGTAAGAAATTTTTCATTTCGACATTCTAGTAAAGCAAGAATCTGCCACTCATACCACTGCAGCACTGCTAAGATTTTCTAAGACCTGGAACATGGCTTAGTCTCTGTGTGCAGGAGAAGGTCTAATGTAAAGGCAGAAGTTATTAATGGTACTAACATAAAGATGTTTGGATAGACTTTCTACAGATCAGGTCAGGGATCTGCTTCCCAGCTGAAGATGATGGTTTCAGAAATATCAGGAGCAGACCTTTGGAGATTTAGACCAAGGAAACTGCAGAAAAACCTGGGGCCCTTTGGTAGAACAAGCACATAATTTCCTGTCATTCAACCCTGGATCAGAAACTGTTTTAAAGAAGAAAAACAGGTAAGAGTTACCTCATCAAAGCTGTGCTGTTAAAAAATTAGTCATCTGCACCACTCTCCCTAGACTAGGCTCACTAGATATCTATCAAGAAAGAAATTAATTTTGCCTCCCTCTTCAGGTTCCCAACTATCTCTCTGGTGTATCTGTCCGTGGATTGAATCCACTAAATCAGACATTCAACTTTAAGGGATAAAATGAGGTGAGGGCAATTTCAGCACTCATTAGCCTGGAAAATTAGCCCAGTATTAAATTTTACAGGTTTCACTTCAAGTCTGAATGCTTTGGGAATGCCCCAGTCTTTACAGTTGACTCAGTTCATCCTCCATCCTTGACCCTCTCCTCTGCCAGCCATGCATAACCATCAGTACTGACTGTGCTCAGTGTGTGTTTCTACAAAATGAAAACAATGATCCTGTAAAGTGCTTGGACGTCTGAGGAAAAGATATCTTACCTTTAACATATGCAAGGTTATTATGACCATCTTTTGAAAGTCAGTTTAAATCAAAGGAGCTGCCAAATGGCAATAAAAGAAGAAAATTAGTGGAAATTTCAATTATATACATGACCAAAGGAAGGGAAACTTACACTGAATGGAACAATTTAGTCTGCAGTATCATAGAATCACAGAATGATTTGGGCTGGAATGGACCTTGAAAGGTTGCCTTGTTCATGCTCCCTGCAATGAACAGGGACATTTTCAACTAAATCAGTTTTCTCAGAGCCCCATCCAACTTGACCT
This sequence comes from Dendrocincla fuliginosa, assembly GCA_035047845.1. Lineage (NCBI taxonomy): Eukaryota > Metazoa > Chordata > Aves > Passeriformes > Dendrocolaptidae > Dendrocincla > Dendrocincla fuliginosa. The sequence continues at coordinate 50,679,361 of JAWWMO010000001.1, forward strand.
TAGGGTTGGGGCATTCACCACCTCTCTGGACAACCTGTTTCGGAATTTCATCATCCTCACTGTAAAAAATTTCTTCCATATATCTCATCTAAATCTACCCTCTTTTAGTTTAAAGTTATTGCCCCTTATCCTATTACTATAGACCCTACTAAAAGGCTTGTCCCCATCTTTCTTATAAGCCCCCTTCAAGTATTGGAAAGCCATAATAAGGTCTGCCCCGAGCCTTCTTTTTCCCATCTGAACAACCACAACTCTCTCAGCCTTTATTCATAGTAAAAAGATACAGCAAACTTGTTCCAATTTCAAAGCACACTGAAAAGACATTGGATTAGTTTTCCACTTCAGATGACATCAGTTATAATTTTATTAGGTGGAAGCCTTTGGATGCTATTTTGATCTCTGATAATAAGTAACTGATAAATTTATAGGGTTTAGATATTAGCTATTCATTTCAAAGAAATCACATCACCTTATTTTGTGTGCCACAAAGTGGCTTCAGGTTCAGCTCACTTCCCCTTTCTTTGCTCTCCTGCTATGCAGTACTGCAACCCTTGGGAATTTATGCAGAATCAACTCATCCTTGATCCTTCCAAACTCACCCTCATAAATAAGTACTTCAGAAGCATCTCTTTCACTTGCTGCTTTTGACAAGGGAGGAAGCCTCTCCTCTTCACTCACAGTAACTGGCCATGTCATACCAAGACTGACCTAAGTTTTGCCTCATCTGGGATGACTAATGTTTTAAATATTTACAAACTACTGATCACACTGAATCATGTCTCTGTCATGTGAGTGTTTTGCTTTTTTCCCCAGACAAACTGTGCAGCAATTACTTGCTCTGTCTCTGGGTGCAATGCACTTGTAGGGGCTGGACTTCAGCTGTGCACATAAAGACATCTCTGCAGAAGTTGGTGAAGCTTTGTTGATCTTTAGAAAAACCCATCATCACATCTCAGAAAGACACCTGAGTCCCACACGGAGGTGTGTTCCACCATTCCTTGTGTTTGTTAAGCAATCTCTTCCCAAGCTGCCTTAAGGCGTTGCTGATTGATAAGCTCACTGTTACGTGTTACTGTAAAGTTACTGCTGTGCAGTAGCACTGTTCTTTAACTCACTGCCTGATCAAGCAGTGTGCTTTGCTTCGGGTGGTGTCAGTGAACTTCAGAAAGTAAAAAAAAAGATGAACCAAGCACCAGACTATGTGCTGAGGCGCAAAAAAGGAAAGTATGTATATGTTACAATATTGATCTTCAGGGGCACAACCTGTGTATAAATGAGTATAAATTAATGGCTAAAATTCCAGAACATTTTTCGCTTCCTCTGGGACCCCTGAGGACACCATCACAAATTGTTAAATTGACCAAATGCCTGTCATTGACAGGAATCATTTTTTTTCTCACAGAATCATTCTTGGGCACATTTTCAGGTCACCCCTTATGCTTTTGTCACAGGGAATGGAGGAGGCATGACTGACATGGGCTTTCATTCACTAACCACTGTTTGGTGACACAGACATGGTGGCACAGCCTGTGAAAATGCCTCAGGCAGTTTCAAGCATCCAACACAGCAGGGCTTTCCCTGGAGCAGTCCACACTGGTGCACCCGCCATCACTGGTGTCCTCTGACCTTCTTTGCAGCTATATCCTTCGTATTATGCAGTCATTTGTCTGGGGCTGAAGGCACTCTGCGTGTGCATGTGCACAGCCGTTCACCAGCTCTTATATCCTGGTGTTCCTGCCAATGCCCATGACAAGTGGTCTCAGCTGCATCCCATATCTGCCATCTTAGCACGCGCCTGCATACAGCCTCTGAAATGGTCCCTTGTTGGAAAGTAAGAGAGATTTGAAAAGTCCCTGGTGATTTTCAGAGTGTTCTTTACTTGGATTGCTCAAGCCAAACCTGATACCAAAGGGAAAATGCCTACCAAACCCTGTGGAAACTGTGGAAATTGAGCACTTACAGGACCAGGCTGTTTGCCATCATTCTTGCTGAGCAGGTAGTTCACAAATCCTTCAATCCCTCCTCAGTATATGGAGGGGAGCAGACACAGCAGCATCAACCAAAAGATTGACAGCTGTGATTCATACTGAAGTGTTTCCTGCTGGGACAGATTGTAACACTGAAAAAATGCAGGTGGCCTCTTCAAACAAAAAGGCACTTTTTTTTTTTTCCAGTTCTGATATATCCTTCCCGTGGAGGGCATATCTCTCCTTGTTCTTTAGACTTGTTGGAGATTTATCTCTAAACTGACATGAAAATTCCTGTAGTAAGAGTGAGTACCCCAAAGAAGGTATACTTACCTACACAACTGTTAGCAGGGAGCAGAAAGATGATGAGGATGAGAAATCCTGACTTTCTGTAAAACTGCTGTACGAAATGCAGAGCCAGGATTTCTCATCCTCATCATTCACAAGGGGAGCTTAGGCACATGGGTTTGGTGTAATCCTTCTGAAGAGCATCTGTGTTAGTAAGTAGGATTTAATTCATCTGTATCAGAAATTCCCAATCCATTTCCCACCCTGTTTGAGAGTGACAGCTAATCTATATGCATTTGTTGGACCAGAAAGTGAGATAACGATACCTGACTCTTTTCTAGGGCTAGGAGATAGCATCTTAATAAAAAGTTCTGTGAAGTACTCTTCAATAAATAATAAGCAGTAAGGAGACAGAACTGTTGAAGTTATCAATCAGCTTGATCTTAGGCAAATATATTTTCCTTGAGCAGAAGGGTAAAAATCGCTGTCTCTGACTTACAGAGACTGAATGGGATTTCAGAGGGCTATGCAAAGTAAAGGTTAAACTTCCTGTACAGTAATAATGTACTAAAGCTTTGCACAAAGGAGTAACTCTCTATATTCATTGCATATAAGAACAAGGAGTTTTACATCATCAAGTTTGAAGAATTTCATAAGCCATTGCATTTCATTCAGTCACCCATGCATGAAGACACCTTATTTTAGTAAAGCATGTATTTCAGAAGGGTTAATAAGGCTGAGATTGAAAACACCAAGGGATGGAGGACCTTGCTCCTCTCTGGTTATCCATTTTAATGGGAAGGTGTCGTATTTAAATGTGTGTATAATTTTTCATTGAAAAGTGTATAGGTTCAGTTTCCAAATATGTTTATAAACTATCTGAAATATGTCTTTCTCCACTAAAATTTCTTGTGTATCCAGATTTTATAACCTGTAAAAGTACTTAGGCACAGGCATCAAGCCCTCAGTAATGCTACTTGTGATACATTAAATAGTCTGATCCTACAGTTTTTCTCTGGTCCTCAAAGGTCTTACAAAAAGCCTATATTTAGTATATAAGTATATATGAGCTCTATTGGCCTGATTTTTGAGACAATCCCTATTCTTCCCTTTAGGGATGTTACAAGACAGGTTTTCTATAAATCCATGCTGAAAAGTGAGACAGCGAACAGAGACTTCTTTTCACACCTGCTAGTGGACAGGGAGAAAAAAAATTTCTGGGCTGCTTGTAAACTCCTGACAACAGAAAGTGTCAAAAAGCAAAGAAAGTTTGTGTTGTTTTACAGATAATGGATACGCTTTGCTTTTAATCATGCATGTGAAAATTCTGGTGTACTCTATAGTTTTTTAGCATTCTGATACTGATCTGCTGTTGCCCCTTTCAGACAAAGAAGGAAAAATGTTCCTTAAGAAAAAATGTGGTGTGGACAGGTAAGAGTCTTCCCTTCTGATTGTCTATGGATGCTATTATCAGACAGTGGAAAAAAATATTTTAAAAGAAAAACATTTCAGGAATTGGCATTATCACAGAAGCACAGAATTGCAGAATATGCTGAGTTGGAACAGACCCACAAGGATCATCAAGTCCAACTCCTGGCCCTGCACAGGACCATTCCCAAGAGTCACACCCTGTGCCTGAGAGTATCATCCAAACACTTCTTGAGCTCTGTCAGGCTTGGTGCTGTGACCACTGCCCTGGGGAGGCTGTTCCAGTGCCCAACCACCCTCTGGGAGAAGAACCTTCTTCTAATATCCAACCTAAACCTCCCCTGACACAATTTCAGACCATTCCCTGGGGTCCTGTCGCTGGTCATCAGTGTCTGCCTCTCCTTTTCCCCTCATGAGGAAGTTGTAGGCTATGATTATCTAATTTTGCAAACTGTAATGGTTTATTTTTTTAAACATTTAATGCTGAAACCTTACTTAGAGACAACAAACACTAGTTTGGTAATTGTCCTTAGAATGACAGAATACTCCCTTTTGGTGATTAATGAATATTATGACATTACTATAACTTTAAATATTGCATGGTGAAAAAAAATTGCAGGAAAGCATATACTGTCTCAAAGTATACCAAACAAATAATACATTTTCTTTTGATGTAGATGTAACTTATCTTAAGACAGGAACAAGGCACTTCATGGGTGGTTATACATCTACAGTGTAGTCATCTGCGCCTGAACTTGACAACTTTGGTTACCCTTGGAGAAGCAGGAAAAAAGGCACTTACGGGACATGTGTCACGTAGTCTGTTTTAGATAGCTCCTTTAGGATGAAATGAATCCCAATCCCAATGTGCCTAGATGACAAGCTCAGACATAGAGATGCACATTTTCACATGCATATATTTAGCCCCACCAATCCTATCCAGGTCTCTTTCTCCTCCACAATATGCAAAGCTTGAACCATGTAATTCCCTTCCTCTTCCTCCAAATCCTCACTAAACCATCTTGCACACAGTCTGTTTCTACATGACAGTAGTTCAGGCTCATAAGAATTTCTCTCCTGTTGATCTCTACATCCTTGAGTGTATTACTAACGTGTGCATTCACTGATTTGGCAGGAATAGACAAAGTTGCTTTTCTAAGCTGCAGGACTGCTTTGGGTGCTGAGGAGTGAAGTGCTTTACCACTGCACAAATTCCTTTTTGCTTTACTTGTCAGTCCAAATTCTTTGGATTCAGCCCAGTGAATTCACATCACAAAGATCAGCTTCAGCTTTTTGCGTGATAGCTTACATGCAATACTTGTCAGAAGAGATTATCATTTTTTTGAGGGCACCTTACTTCAGTAATTTTCACTCCATTAGCATTAAGAAGTGGCCTGCAACACTGAAGTATGGTACTTTATGCACTTCTAAGGATTTGCAAAGAACATGTGGATTTCTGCAGTTTCAGAAAGTGATTTTGAGAATCACGGGGAGGGGAGGGAGGGGAGAGAGGG
>JAWWMO010000001.1:50684657-50741891 GCA_035047845.1 Dendrocincla fuliginosa
AGAGAGGAGAAGAGAGGAGAAGAGAGGAGAAGAGAGGAGAAGAGAGGAGAAGAGAGGAGAAGAGAGGAGAAGAGAGGAGAAGAGAGGCTATGGTTGTCCAAGTTGCAAAAGGTCTGTTCTGTGAAAATAGTGTTTCTTTTCCATGAGTGTTGCCTGCCTGTCTACTAATCTTGAGAAGGGGTAGAAGTTATTCAGTGCTCTGCCTGTATTAATCTCCATGGCCATGTTACCTTATTAGTACTGCAGAACCTGTTACCTCTGCTAAACCCAAGTGTACCTGCAAATTGTGGTTATTCCTGCAGGTAGAAGAGTCCACGCAAATAACATCTGCCTTCCTTTGAGATGATTGCTGAAGCTTGATTTTCTCACAGTGATTTTTACTAGTTTTAAGCAGAGGGATAATGAAGAAGAATATTATCCTATAGGTTAACTCTGTAATTACTCTTTTTCCTCTCCTTTTGAAACCAATAATTCTACAAGAGTTGATTCAGCACAGAATGGTAGCAAAGCCAAAAAGTTGTTGAAACACCTGTTGCAGACCCAAATCTTTCTTTGGTTTTGTTCGAAAAAAGCCTTACAGTAGTTTTAGTGATACATCTCTCAGCATCCTTTCTTGATGTCCCCTAGTAAACATCAAACATTGCATCCATGCTGCACTCTCATGTGGTTAATCCATGTTCAGCAACACCTGCAACCTTACTAGTGGCAGAATTTGTCTTCAGGTCCAGAATCATTCCATCAGTGACAGACCAGACATGGTTTCAGCATGACCCACAGCCTGGCCTATTGCCATCACCCAGCTCTTGTTATTTTATTTCTGCTGTCATCTATCTGCTCTTGCCAGCAAAAGGAATAGGGCCAAGTGGGAAAGGCAGCTCTCAAACATGTCTCTGCTTTCTTCAACAGTAACACATTTCTCCTTGCCTTGGCCCTACTCCTTTCTGTTGAGTGTGAGTTCTTTCCCCGAGCCTTTTAAGCTTTTTCTTTTTACAGTTTGAAAGCATTTGAAGTTTCTCTTCTGGCCTCTTATTATAAATTTTCTGTAAGGAAGAATCATTATTGAGGTGGATGTTCTTGATATTGCTCTATCGGTTTTCATAGGACCTCCCTATTTTTTTTCCAACATTTTGAACAAAGCTTCACCAGTAGATATAACTACCTGAAATCCAGATATCTCATTAATTCCTTGAGCTATTGTTCTTTCATATGACACTAGACAGTTGTCTAGCCTGTATAGTTGTACTAGTCCCAGTATAATGTCCATCGCATCAATGTGGGAAATCCAAAATCCATTTATTTTTCAAAGTACCCATCCCTTACATAATTGAAGCACACTTCAAATAGGTATGTGATTGAGGAATATGTAAAATTATAAAGAGCTGAATAGAAATGTGCTTGGCACTTCTCACAAGTATTGCTTGTGGATTTTATGCTTCTTCAGAATGGATGTCATCAGGAGTATGATTATCCTTCAGCTAAGGAATAAATTATTTCCATGCCAGACTAAAAGGAGCTTTATGTATGACTGTGGAACAGACTGTGTCATTAAAATGATGTCCTTCCATATCCCCTTGGGCACGTCTTTGGAGTAAAATGCCAGTTCCTATACTTATTTCTTACAAATCTTCATATTGGAAACATTTATCAATAGTAACAAACAATCAATCAAACAAACAAAACAAACAAACAAACAAAAATCCAGGTAATATTGGAGGTGCTCTTCAAAAATACAGCTTTAAACACCATGAAATATTAAAATGTTATTGTTTAGCCTTTACAATACAAGTCTTGGTTCTACACATTTAAGCTATGTTTGACAAGATCGATGACCTTTAGTGACTGAGGTGTCATATTAACAGCAGTGGATATTTTTGTTTCAGAAGAACTGGTAGTTTAGAAGTAGCCTATATTAGTGTGGATCACTGGAGCATCACTGTGGATGCTCAGATTATTCAACTAGTTTGGCCTAGATGTATGAGTGTACTGTGACTGTAAATCTTGGATGTAAACAGGCAAGCATTCAGGTGAGACTTCAATTTTGTTCCATTTGTTGTTCTTATATTGTTGCTCTTCTGAATTAGTAATGTGGGAAGTCTAAAAACAGACTTGACAGAGCCAATGACATCATGTAAATTGTTTTTCTTGATTCAGGTAATACAGCACTATATTCCTCTGATTTTGTCTCTTGAGCTGGTACCTGTCTTTGATCAAACTCAGATGACTAAGCAAAACACTTACATAAGAACTACCTATATATATTTTTCCTACAGTTTCCTGTTATGTGAGTTTCCAACACTTTCTCATACATTTCTAAGGTCTAAAATAGGTCATGCCTGTTGTACCCTAGAAGTGCCTGTTTCTGTCCATGGACCATTAAGCTATTTTAAGATTGAAGGCTCAGTTGTGGATGTATATGCCTACTGAATCCATTCCTGAAGCCCGACTGTGCTGACACACTCTGGGGCACCCTATTTTGTGCTGACAGGTGTTCACTGGCAGCATAACATCCAGGCTTTTAATCAGAGTTTATGGATGCAAAGGATAATTAGTCCCTTCTATTATTCAGTAGGACAGAAAACATCTTAATCTATTTAGCATTTAAATAAGCTCCACAGCAACCAGTAATGATTTCATGATGAATTCTAGGAAATTGTACCTTGATAATTTTTCTTTCTATATGTGACACACAAACAAAGTCTTAGCCAAAAAGACTTCATCTCATTAGCCATTGTAGAGCAATTGATGAATTTCTTTAGCCAAGGCTCAGTTTGAGAAAAGTGTTCTTTTTCATCTGCTAACATTACAAGAAAAATCTTCATAAAACAGAAGCTGATATGTTGACCTTTAATACAGGTTGGGGAGAAAGCCATGACTCATCCACAGCTAATTCATCATCTTGCACCCAAGAACACCAAGGTTCTTAATGCCCATCTTCTTTGCTGCAACTGCAGCAGTTTGTATCTCTGTACATCCATCACTTCACTGCCTCTCTGTCCTTATAATTACTTTTTATTCCTATCTGAAAATATATATTTCTGTACATGATTTACATTTCTCAGACATTTCCTGGAAGTTTTCTCTGCCAGAGTCATTGCTGTCTTGCTTTCTTGACAAGTATTGATCTCAACTTAATTCACACAAAAACTGTTGTGACATTTTGATGATCAGTAAGTGCTGTATCAGCTTCATGCAAATTTCTGAAAATGTCAAGAACTGAAACATGCTGCCTAATCCAGGAAACCTCTCAGAAGAGTATCCCTTTAATAGACATCCTGAGGGGCAGATGTGTGGCACCGGATCCTCAGAACCAAGTGAAGTTCATATGTTTTCTTTCCTTCTTTGGAAAAGTTTGCACTGGCTCATCATTCTTTAGGGCTTTATATTTGCAGTGAGACTTGCCTGTTTACAGTGAACTGCTCATTGTTCCTCCCCTAGATTTCCATCAGCATCTAAACAAACAAACAATAAATAGTTAAAAAAATGTACAAGCAAAACAAAAAAATTGTCGCAAAATTGTCACATTCCTACTTACATAGAAAAATTAGCACTGGAAAAAGGACTCCATCAACTGTCACAGAGAGACAGAGATAGTCATCTAAGATTTTGTCAGGTATCAATTCTCCTCTGATCTAGGAATGACATATGGAGTCACCTCACCTGCAATGACCAGAGTGCTGAGCCATCCTTTCATGGGCCTCATGTTGCTGCTGCAATGGAAGAGTGGCCTGAAGGTGCAGGAGGTGCTGTTGTGCTTTGAGATGTTGCAGGCATCTGTCTGAAGGACGGTGGTGAGGACCTTGGTGCTGTCTGCAACACATGAGGGTGTCTGGGACAGCACAGCCCTTTAGAGCCAGGTCAGACCTGCACAGATTTTGAACCCTTTCAGTTCTTAAAACAAACTGTAAATTAGGGTAGTGAAAGGGGAAATACCTTCTGTTAGCACACGTTATCTTATTAACTAAGTCCTGAGAACATGGCCAGAATTAGGACAATCTTTATATACCCCATGTCTGTAAAGTAAACTGTAGCACTTCAGCTGCATACTGTATTTGTTTTAGAAAAAAACAAAAACAAAATTATTCTCCATGAAGTTTTTTTCATGGCTGGTGCCACAATGAAAATAACTTAGCAAATTTTTTCTGCATACTAATAAAGCAACCTCTAAATTTAATAGTGGTCATAAATCTTCTGACTAGCCTTCCAAAGTATCAGGGAATGAGTGTTTTATTTGGTCTTCTCTCCATGGAACAGCAATATTTGTGATCTTCCAGTGGTGTGTAAGCCTATCTATCATTTCTTAATGTGGGAATATGAGAGGATCATACTGTGATCAAATAATTCATGTCTTCTACTCACAGGGTCAGGAAATTAATAATCTCTGATGACTTTCTTCTTCAGTCATCGCACAACAACTGAGCCTTAGTTTGCGTCTGACTGAAGCCTCTCAGGGAAACCTTTCATGGCCATTTTCCTGAGGAACAGCAAGTATTTTCCAAAGTGCCCCTGCAAGCACAAAGCAGAATGAGCTCGCTGAGCATCTGCTTTACGCAAATGACTCTCATCCTGGCAAACCTCTGTGCTTGCAGCTGCTCAGCACCAGGTCTTCCCATCCTCCCACCTCGCCTGGATTCAGCCTCTGTCAATTTTTTTATCTGAGTTAGTAAAATTAATCTAATTAACTATTGTTTTTATTAATTAATTAATCTCCAAATGAGAGGTTTTATTTTTAGCCTAGATCGTTGGTCCCATGAGTTTTCATTGACACATCTGTAGGAGGGTTGATTTGAGTTAGGTTGGAAATAATAGGGATGAAAAGACAGGAAAAAGGTATTGCTTAGGTCCACCCTCCCCTGACAAGCTTACGGATTCATGAAACCACATGCTCTGTAGTGAGCCAGCTATTTTCATTTGCTCTTTCTGGTTCTGTCTCCTTGTACTTTTGTTGCAAAGTTCTTTGCCCCTTGTGTTTATGAGATGATCAGAGTTGCACTGTTGCAAATAATAAATGAAGCTTTATTGCCCTGAAGAAATGTTTTGATTTCAAAGAAGCTTCTATTGACTCCGGTTCAGTGAAAAAAAAATCTAAAAAAATAAATTCTGCAGCTGAAAACCTTTTGCTTCACAAAGATCTCTCAAATTGTTACACAGACAATTGAGAAAAATAATAAACCAATCTTTAGGTTAAATGCAGAAAATTCCCTGATGATTAAAGTGCCAAAAGATTAACCAAATTAAGAAAGTATAGTCTGTTCAAGATCTGTCTTTGAAATGTTGTATTTTGACTGGATTCCCAAACAAAATTTTATTTCTTTGGCTTTCTAGAAACAGAGCCTTTCAAATTATATTTATTCACTAAGGCAAAACAAAATGGATACCTATGTCCTGCCATCTTGTCTTGTTTATATGTACATTATAGATATATATGTCTGTGTAAAATATGCTTCTATTTTTACAAATTGTGCTTCAGATTAATAAAATTAAGATTCTGTTTTTCAAATAATTTAATTTCACTGCTTATATTGGAGCAGAATAAACAATTTCGAACCAGGAATTTATGAATATTCTTTCTATTCAGGAGTTGTCTATGAACAAAGCCTAATTCTTCACAGTGTAATTGCTATTCATAACTGTTCCCTCAATAACTCATATAGCCACACTTTTTTCTTAAGTAGGTTCACTGAGCCCATTTGAATTCTGAGCGATGGTGGTTAGCACAATCATTCTGTATGTTTCTATTCCTGATGGCAGAGGCAATTGTATCAAACTTTTCATTCAGCATAAGTGCTCTTCTAAATTGGGATGGATTTTTGTGTGTGATTTAGTAGTTTTCAGTGATAGAAGCAAATTGACTGCAGCTCTTTTAATCAATTATGTGGTGCAACACAAAACTTTTGATGACTGAATTCTTGAATTCAATAGTTAGTCTGGAACAAGTTGTGTTGTTAATCAGCCTGAATGTAAACCTGCTGAAAGATTGCTAAAAGGCAAAACAATGTTTTAAACATCAAAGGAATATTTGGAAAGTTTGTTTTGGTCTGCTGTTGATAACATCTAGGTAAAAATATTCTCAATAGTCCATGAATATGTACCAGTGTAATATATAGAAAAATCACAGGAAAAAGAAAAGAAACAAACTCTGCTGAAATATGGTGAATTGGTTAGTCTGTGAAAGAAAGCCTCAGAGAGAGAGAGAGATCCCTTCCTTCTCTTGATTTCAGTCTCAAGAATTTCAGTGACCAAAATTTCTTGAATTGGACAGAAGAAAAATTTTAAATAATTTCTACTTAACATAATAGTTCAAGTATATTCACTCAGAAAACTTAGTGTTGGGGGTTTTTTGTATTAGTCTTCTTGACTTTGTTCATTTTTCCTTAATGCCTTCTGTTTGCCAAGCTTCAAGTTCTTACTAATACCATTACTGCAAAGCTCTCTTAGTTTATTGACAGGTAAGGTGATAACTAAACTGCTTTAACTATGACATTGTTCAGCTGAGATTTGACCAAGTTAAAAATGGGGTAATGTGGAGGACTGAGTTCAATGGAGAGATGCAACTGCTTCTCACAGTAGGGGTGCTGGAGTCAATATCTGAACATACAGACACGCTAGAATGACCAAACACCTAAAGCTGCTGCAGCAGAGCATTAAATGGTGGATGCTAAAATGCCTGACTTGAGACAACTTCCTCCCCACTCTCAAAAGGCAAAGTGATTATTTCTGTTTTGCAATCCAACACATGAGACAAAAACTCTGACAAGTGGCTGCTCACTGTTGTCATGCTGTTTTGAGCAATTTAGTAGCCAAATTGGCACTTAGAAGCTGAGACCACTTTGAAATTGCAGGAGATCCCTTCTTGGAGAATCTGAACTGAAATGCAGCGAGAAGGCCAACATCTGCACTGCCACCACAGGAGAACACCAAAATCCTCACCTGCCATGTTACTGTAGTCCTGCCTGGCAGACTGAGGAGAGACAGTGTTTGTCACAGCCATGATCCTTCTTCTAGTGCCCAAAAAAGACTAGATAAAAAAATCCTTCATTGTGATTATAAGATCTGACAAACATTGTTGAATATGCGAGGCTGCTGCAGCTCTACATCTTCAGGTCCAGCTGTCAGCAAGGATGAGCATGTGCTCCCTGTTAGCACACACAGAAAATGCAGACATACACATATATATGTAGTTGGCTACATAGACAGAAAACACCCATCACTCACACAAAATTGAAGGGCAAAGATGACCCAGTTCTATTCCTCCTTTTCTGCTGGTGGGGACTGAAGTCCATTAATGTAATCCCTGCACATGCATATGCATTCACAGAATGGATCCCTCCGGCCTCAAAGGGTACTCAGACCACCTTTTAACCCTTCTGGCACTTGGACCTATGAGCCTCTTATACAAGCACGTCCATTACTGATATGCTAAAGGCACTAATTGGCAGTAAAACTGACGGTCATGTCCCTGTTTGTTACATTTTCATGTCCCAGTTCATACAATTTTTTCAATACACCTTTCAAAACTGACTCACATTTACAGTATATGTGCTAAATTTGACTTTTTTGATCAATAACTGCCTGAGTGCTGCTGTGGTCAGAGTCCAAAACTGACAGGGCAGAGCTGATGGAACTTGAGCCCAGAATTAGCAATTATTTTGTTTCTCTGTTTTTTTAATTATTTTTCATCTTGTCAACAGTATAAAGCCTTGCTCAGTGGATACTTGCTGTAAGAATGAGCATAGAAAAAAGGTTTAAATAATCATCTTTAAAAACTGAAGAGACAATATGGCAAGGACCACAAGCAGAGAAGAACATGTGTAGCAGACCTCTATGGCATATAATTCTCATTTTAGTAAAAGCTTATGCCTGGAAGTTTCAGACGAAGTTGAAGGATTCAAGCTGAGGTATTTACCATGTGGAGGTAGAACTCTTGAACACTGTATTTCACCTAACATTGAAAACATGTTCTCCAGGGTTGGATTCATGGGTATTCAGAGAGCACTCTCCTGGCTACCTCATAGCATCTGTACATGGCTCTGGGATCAAACTGGGAACATGGAATTTCTGTTAGTTTCCTTAGCCAATATTCTTGCAAAATATATGCTTCTGATCAATACTGTATTGCCACGCCTTGTTCTTCCAGATCTGCCTGCTGTCAGGACTTCTATTTCTGACTGATCCAATTCAACAGAGCTCTGCTCCAAAGAGCTAATCCAGCAGCATAAAAAGTAGTCTGTTCAAGAGTGTCAGATATCCTGAGTGAGCCTTTTCTGTAGATTTCTATTTACACTTCTGACAGCAGCATCTTTAATAGAGGGCTGGATACAGCCTTTCACATTGTCATTCAAAGAACATTTCCAGGAAAAGCAGAAACGAGCCAAACAAATAAAATGTCAACTACAATCAGTTTAAAACAAACTGATCTTCAGTGTCCTTTGACCATTGCAATGCAAATTTATAGAGGAGTTTAATGGGCTGGAGAACACCATGTGTAAGTATGAGATTTCAGGGTTCATTACTCTGGTGGATTGCTTCAGTGAAGGCACATCTCCACCTGTGATTTGCCTGAGCTCAACAAACATTTCAGTAATTTTTTATTTTCTTGTTATGTATGTGTGGCAGATGGCCAGACTTAAAGAATGCTGGAGGGAAAAGTAGAATCCTCCTTGGTGTACTGCAAATTTGCTGAGGAAAATAGGGGCCACTGATAGGGGCCCCAGGTGCTTGGTGGCCACCAGCAGCCTGTTTTGCTCTGGTTTTGGAAGTAAAACCAGAGCCTTCTGCATTGTCCAGAGCCTTATCATGTTCACATTGAGATCAGAGATGAGTGGTGTCCCTCTGGGGTCTGTACTGGTACTCTTTAACAGCTTCATCAATTAAATAGACAGTGTCATGGAGGGTACATTCAGCAAGATGGCAGATGACATCAAGCCTGAAGGATGGGATGCCATCCAGAAGGACCTAGACAAGCTCAAAAAATGGTCCCATGAGTACCTCGTGAGGTTCAACAAGGCCAAGTGCAAGGTGTCATACCTAGACCAGGGCAACCCTCAGCATCAATAAAGGCTGGGAGATGAAGGGTTTGAGAAAGAGCCCTGCAAAGAAGAACTTGGGGATACTGGTAGCTAAAAGATTAGACATGACCAGGCAATGTGCTCACAACCCTGAATGCCAACCATATCAAAAGAGGCATGACCAGCAAGTCAAGGAAGGTGGTTCTCCCCCTCACCCTGCTCTTGTGAGACCCCACTTAGAGTATTGCATTGAGCTCTAGAGACCTTAGCACAGGAAAGGCATGGACACATTGGAGCAGGGACAGAGGAGTGACACAAAAGTGCACCTCCCCTATGAAGCCAGGCTGAGAGAGTTGGGGTTGTTCAGCTGGGAGAACAGATGAGTCTGGGGTGACTTTATTGCAGTCAGTACCTAAAAGGGACTATGAGAAAGATAGGGACACATTTTAGTAGGGCCTGTTGCAACAGGATAAGGGGTAATGGTTTTAAACTAAAAGGGGGTAGATTTAGACTAGATATGAGGGGAAATATTTCACATGAAAGGTGTTGGGACACTGGAACAAATTGCTCACAGAGTTGGGGAATACTCTATCCCTGGAAACATTCAAAGTCAGGCTGGACACAGCTCTGAGCAACCTGATCTAATTGAAGACGGCCTGGCCCTGCTCATTGCAGGAGATTTAGGAACTATATGACCTTTAAAGGTCCTTTCCAACCTTCCAACCCAAACTATTCTGTGGTTCTATGACTGGCTCTGGCTACACAAGCGGCAGCTGTGGCAGTCATCTCTCCTGTGGACCATGGGAAGGAAGCAAAGCAGAGGCCAGAGCAGAGGTGCTCACATACTTAGCGTGTTAATGACACACAGCTATTTTTAAAGGTATTTAAATACATAATTCTGCTGAAATACTGAAAACATTTTTAAGGGTTCACAGGACCCTGGCTTGGGCACTGCATTATTTGCAGCTGTGCAGCTGTGTTATGACAATTTGGTAGTTTCCAATCACAAAGTATGATGGCATCCTCAAGCCAAGGCAAATATCTGCCATCAGTCTCCTAGGCACCCTGAAAATCCCATTAATGCCCACTTGAAGGATATCAGCATTTTGTACAGACTATCAGATGGTCAATGCCTGGTAGAAGAACCTTGAACCCTTTGTATCTAGGATGAATTTCAACTTGCCATTCCAGACAGTCTCACAGATTTCACTATTTCTTCAGGACATTTGCCTTCTCCTCTTCCTCCCTGTTGTTAAGTCATAGAATGAAATCTGTATTTTTTGGCAGTGTATTGAACCAAAGGGAACATTTTCATTAAACCCAGAACTGAAAATTGTACTATAATCACCAACATGCAAAAAAGACAGGTTTTCAAATCCAGGAGATTTACAAGGTTTTAAGAGTCTTTCACTGAATCTTCACACTCCTGGAGAAAAGCTTTTAAAATCAGTCAGAGATATATAATGTCTGTGCATATTTATGCACATATATATGTGTGGTTTTGAGTTCTGCCCACGTCTTCAGTTATTCTCAGGAATGGTGGGTATAATCCAGCTTGGTTTTCTTTTGCAGCAGTTCCAGTCAAACAGAATACAGAATAGCTGTGGCCTTAAGCTATTGTCTGTAAGAACACTTGCCAACCTAGTACAGGACTTAAGCAAAATCTGTGTCTTATGGATTTCTCACTGTGCTCTGAAGTGTTTCTGTATCTCTTTTCCTCCACTTTTTAGGAGATACAGGCTCACAGTCGTTTAATTGCTAAAAATTCACCTTTCTTCTCCCACTTCTCTTGATTCTGTGAGCTATCAATCAGCAAAGAGAAAATAAAGTCATAAACATTAGAGCTGACAGAAGCCAGGTAATTCTTGTTGCTTAGAAAGCAAAATTTGTTTTTCTAATAAGAGACATTTTGGATACTGCTTAATTGCTTCTGAAAAATATATTGCTGTTGATGTCGAATGCTTTGATAAAGAGAAAGTTATCTCTGTGGAATCTGCACTGGTAGATTGGCTCACTGGCCATATTGAAATGTTCTTCTTCACTTCTCCTGAAACTCTGCTTTCTAATTTTCTATGTTGCTAATCCTCTGAGTATCCTGATATACATTCCTATGTACTTCACAGAGAAAGAGTCACTCTCTGGGAACAGTTTTTCCTTTTTCTTTGGCATCTAGGGGACACTAAACCTCAAAAGAATGACTACTTGCTACCAAACAGCAAAAGACCTTGTGCTTGCAAAAGAAAATACGCCACTCAAGATCTTTATTATCTTTACTTTGTTCACAAAGTGAACATCTGGGCATCTTTCTGAGTCACATGCAGCTGTCTGTGGGATGACTAAAAATACAGCATAAAATACCCCACTCAAAACAGATTCTTGAGCTATACTTGCTTGGTTTCTCATTCACTTTCATTTCAGAAAAAAAAAAAGAATCATATCTTTGAACTGAAAAATTAGTTTCTCATACCTGTATTTCATAAAAGTTGAATATCTTATGTGAACTGACAGAAAGAACCAAGGCACTAAATTATTCAAAGGCTTGCTGAGAAGATATGGGACTTATCATAATGAAGGTTAAATCCCGGTCCAGGTTGCTACTCCCTGAAAATTGCTTCTATCGGTTTCAGTAGCTGAGGTGAGATTTGCTGGTGTTCTCATTGTAGAGCCTTTGTCACCAGTTCTCTATCATATATGTTTGTACTCTGCAACGTATTTAGAGTCTTGTGGCACCTGCTGCAGACTAGAATGAAGTCGTTTGAGCATCAGCAAGCTGTTGGACACAGGAATGGGTACTTCCCACAGCTGCTGGCGTAGCAAGACTGTTCCCAGTACCTGAGCCACCCTCAAGGGAAGTATCTGCACATCATATAGTTATTTCAGTGTGATGTCCACGTTTGTGGCTGGAAGAACAGAGGTGAACGCTCAGCTGGAGTTTGCACAGGATGCTTCCACATGTGCCTGGAGATGACCCAGCAGTCAAAGCTGTTTCAATAGTGAGGTGGGTCTACCCATGTTGTGCCTGTCCCCTGTGCAGCAGGTGTCTTTCCCATGCTGTCGGTGAAATGTGTTTACAAATACAATACACAGTTAAAAAGCAAGACTAAAAATTCTTGAAAAACAAAAAAATTTTACCTTCCATTTCTTTTCTTTACTTTTCTGGGGAAGTATGGATAAAAATGACAAAGGCTGCTTCCAGTGAATGAGGTCCAGTGATCTCCTGGAGGAAAGAGAGTGCAAATGGAGGGGTGGTGAGGAATGTGGTGGCTTCTCTATAGGAACACTACTCCCTCACCATCACCATACTGAGTCTTTAAAAAGAAATAGTGAACCTCAGTGTAATATCGGCTTCACAATTTCTGCCTGTAACTCCATTGTATTCTAATGCTGCTGGCATAATGTCAGTGAGGTTTTACACATTTTAAGTTTGTTATGAATATCGAAGAACTTCTTGTAAAATCAGAATCCTGCACTGGCGTTTACTACAGGATGCCATTTTGATGTCATATGAAAGAGAGACTGGAAGTCTGGAATCCAGCTCACAAAGCTTCTTGGTTTCACATGGGAGGAAGATGGCTGGTGCCATTTACTACTTCTTCCAGCTTACGAATTTACCTAGGGAAAGTTCTTATTTGCTCTAGGTAGGCCCACTGAAAGTAGGAAAACTGCTGGTTTTAAGTGCGGTCTTGTGGAAACAATGGCCAACAATGGGTGGAGGTGGCAGGATGGCTCCTTTGGGGGTGGCTCTAGAACTCATGGTCTATGTTTACACTACCAAGTGGAAGAGAGCTGGGGAGGAAACTTGTGGTCTTGAGGCCAAGGAGAATCACCTGGGTCTGGCCTACATGGCTTATGGCTCACCACAGGGAAAAGCAGAGCAGAGCAGAGCCAACTATATCTACAAACATTTGGCTTTGTGTGCTTCCTAAGCACACAATCCTGTGGGTTGTGGCTTTGATAGAATACTACATTCTTTTGTACATTTTATCCATTTCAGAGTACCTTATAAAGGTGTTGCAAGTCACCAGAATTCTGTTTCTACAGCTGAAGCTGAGAAAGTGTTGAATACCTTGGCCTGGGGCAGGAGAATATATAATAGTGCTTGAGTGTGTACAGGCAGTTGGAATAGCATCAGAGGACTGTGTGGGGCATAAGGAGCCAAACCTGCTGTAGGCTCATTCATGAGGTCTTTGGGGAGCTCTTTCTGGAGTGAAGTATACCTCTATTTTGCCCAGAAGAAAACTGGATGAGGTAGCCTAAAGCCCAGCAAGACATGCACTGTTAGTTAAGCACTGTGGCCAACCAAGGTGTGCTGTTAAAGCTTTGTTCCTAGTTTGTTCTCATTAGCAGTGTTAATGTAATTACTGCCTCTCTAGATTTTCAGATCTCCTATGAACTCGTGGTGATCCACAAAGTTTATGGCACTATCTGTCGCTCATCTGGCAAGGAGGCAGCTCCCAACATGCAGGGAACCACAGCGGGAGATTTCCTTTTGCCCTTTTCCTTCTGTGAGATTTACGTCAGGAGATGAATGACCCAGTGACCATGCAGGAGCCTTTTGGCTCCTGGTTGTCTTTTTCTCTCAGTATTTAAGAATTCTAGAAGGTGGTATGTGATGTCTCACAACACAACAGCTTCTTCCACTTCCAGTAACAACCCTCCAGTAATCCAGCCCATCATGGAGAGGATCAGCCTTGATACATCAGATGAAAAAAAGAAGTCAGCATTTGTATCAGCTCTGCCCTATTTTATCTTCAAGAGAATTGAAGACTTCAACCTAAAGCAGTTAAACCCATTCTGAACCATCAAAATAAAAGGTTTCAAATTTGCAGACATTCAGGGCACAGGAATCAGAAGAAGCTGCACTTCAGTAGCAGTCCTGAAGATAAGACCACGTTAATGCAAGAACCAAGCCCTGCTCCTAGGCTTGCTATGTTTGGGAAATCAAGCTGTAAACGTTAGGCTTCTTTCTGCATTTCATTTTCAGTAATACTTAGTGATACTTAATTAGGATTCAGAATCCCAACAAAAAGTGCCTGAGAGATGCTGTGTTCACAAATGGCTGCTTACACATTTGCATAGAAAGGCTTTAAGTCTTCCCTAGAACAACTTTCAGGTGCTTGCATCTTATGTTACACAACGATCTCCTATAAATATGACTTTCTCAAACTATAGATACTCTAAGACGTCAGATATTTCTCTTCTGTGAGAGAAGATATGGGAGTCTTTCTCCATCATGGCAAAAACATTTAAAACCCCAGTAGTGTTGTGTTAGTCAGTCTTCCAATATATATGAATAAAGATAGCAGACCTGGGATGAAATTTTGAGGCATTTTAATCAAAGGACCCCCTGCAGGCACAAACGATGAAGAACAAATCTAGTCTACTTAGCACAGCTCCTGCCAGTTTCCTGGCAAAGCTTCTGTTCATAGTTGTCTATTATTATACCAGCACTTACCTTCAAAGTAAGGTTCAAATAGTTGCTATGGCACAGACTTTTAAAATGGCGTCTTTCTTAGCATCTCTCAATGCTAAGAGGAGGAGGTTCATTTTAAGGGGAAAAAAATGTGAGATAAGAATATTGGTTTTAACCTACAAAAATATTTGGGTTTTTTGTTTTTTTGGGGGGGTTTCTTTTGTTTGTGTGTGGTTTTGTTTTGTTTTTTTGTTTTTTTTTTTTTTTGCAGTCAGACCACTGCACAATAGTTACTGCAGTTTAGTAGAACTGGATACTGTAAAACTGAAGACCTCAACTCTTCAGGGCTACAGCAATTGCAGTAGAAGTATTGATTCTGGTTTACTTCCCCTCAGCAAGAATTTAAAGAGAATGCAAACACAATTTCCAAACAATAGATTTAAGGTGGAACAGAATTCTGAAGAAGATATATATTCTTTAATTGTTGCTGTTGAGTATGCTAAGAGAATTTGTAACAGAATTTAATAAAGAGAAGGCAAAAAGAGCTGCGAGTAAGTATATTGAAGAGCTTCATTCAAGTCATATTGACTGAGATGAATCATTGTTCTTAAATTTACTTTAAATCTAAGCTTTGGAAGTTTTATTATTCATCGATTTACTGCATTGGGAACTTTTTCAGAAGGCTTTTTATAAATATCTTGACTCAAACTGTAACAGACAATAGACAGTCTCATGACAAGTCTACTTCTTGCAGGTAAAATTCCAGTAGCAAATGTAAGGTCTAGTAAAGTCCTACAGAGCAGGTTGGGAAACAAAGTCTCAGTCTGTTATTCCATTAGTTCTTGGCTGAGATACAAGGCAGAATTAATAGAGGTGCTACTGAGATAAGGAAGAACTGCGTGTACCCTGTATGCAATCTTAACATACTGACTGCAATTCTACTTTAGTAAATGTAATGCTTTGTGCTATCTTATTGCTGCCAATGTAAGTTAATTTTGTTAGTAGTCATTTGCTGAGTATCATTTGAAAGACAACCAATGTTACTAAACTAAAGTACCTGTTGTAACCTTACTGGGTCAATACTAAACATCTCACTGAATAATTCAAGTTTGAAAGATTCTGAGTGCTTCTGAAGGCAAGAGAAACAATAGGTGCTCAGATGCTTGCAATGCAGACTGCCTGTTCAGGGATCTAACTTCTGACATCCATTTTGTAAGATCATTGGCTTATAGAATCAGTGCTTTTCAAAGCTGCAAGAGAGGTCTGCCTCTTATAGGGAAGGCATAGAGGGCACATGTGAAAATATTACAGTATTGGAAGAGCAATTTCTTAAGTAATCTCTGGTTCTGTCTGCAGGGGAAGGGAGAGGGAGTGGAATAGTGTCTTTTCACATCACTGTGGTGGAAACCTGCCTGTTACCTTTGATAACAGCTGCAGTGATAAGAAAAAGCTGCATGTATCTCACTTGCACGTGAGATCTGATTTCAACTGGACATAGTCTTGTAAATTTAATAATTGCCCAAGTGGTCCATTTGATCCAGTAGCTACTATCTCACAGAGCTGCAGAATAGCAGGTGCTTCAGAGACTGGTGTCACATCTGGGATTTCTTCTACCCCATGGGAAGCTTCTCCCCCATACTTGTCAACCAGAACTGAATTATAGAAAATATCACTGAGAATCACTTTGGGGAGGACTGTTTATTTATAACTACAGATATTCTTACAGTTCTCCTAGATGAGACCTTGGCCTCTCTTATATCCTGTTTCAATGAATTCCACACATTAACTATACAGTGTGCTAAAGTTGGAAATATGAAAAATTCTGTTGCATTTTCTTGGAAAAAGTTCTTCAAAGGCCTTTACTCAGCTCTTCAGGCATCCTCTGAGAAACGCATATCAAAGTGGAAGGTCATGTCTTTTGAACTGTCGGAAGTGAAACCTGATATTAACAGTTTATTAAACAAACAAACCCTAAAAACCAAAACTCAAACAAACCCACTCCAACAAAAATACAGCTCACATTGTATACAAGTTTAAAGCCAAACTGCAAAGCTGAATCCTACAAACTGTGTGAGACAGGCTTGAAACAAAATGCTCATCCTAGTTTCGCTTCTGGATCAGGTACACCAAGTCAGAAATACAGATCCATGCTTGTCAAGGAAAGAGGAGGCTGGTGAAGCCAGATGGGAGTGATGACCCTTGTGAGGGGAGGGTTTGCAAGCTGAGGAGAGGGGACTGGCACACAGGAGGTCTCAGCCCAGACCAATTCTGTTCCGGAATTTCTAGGTCCTCTAAAGCAAACTTTCAAGTGTGCAGTCTTTTTCAAACTTCTCTCAAAGTTTGAGACCCAAACTTTGAAGCTCTTGTTATGGCAATTCATTTAGCAAAGTTCTGCTCCTGAAGCCAATGTGAAGCAACCCTTGCAGTGCCAGTGGCAGGCTGATGGCTTGGCTACTGCAGCGTGTTCTGCTACCTGCAGCATTGATACCACTGTGTTCATCTCTGGTCTGTAGGATTTCACATAGTGACAGTGGAAACGGATTTTATGGCTGAAATTTCTTGTGATTGTCATCAGCTAATTTTAACAAAAAGAAGATTTGATAAACTTGCATAGAGAAATGCTAAGAAACAGATTTTTTTCCCCCTACTCTTATGTGGTTTTTTCCCCACATATTTTTATGCTACTGAATCTTTAGTTTCATTTTCTTTCTCTATACAGGCACTGTGATAATTAACTATGTCTTTGTAATGCATACAAATTCAGGAAACTTTGCATGAGCAATCTGCATGCATTTGGTATTTCTCTTGTACACTGTAGAAAACGAAAGAGAAATTATTACACTGGAATGCTTTATTTCACAGGTGTGAAAGAGTGTTGTTCTGTTTTTCAAGAGATAGTCTGGATTTGCATGGTGGGGACAAGGACAAGAACAATTCTTTGTCCACAGTATATGCAGGTTACATAATCTTCAGAGCAGAAGGGAAAGTACCTACAAGTGCTTTTTTTAGGTCACAGCAGAGGATGGGAGTTGGAGACCAGTTCTGGTCTCGAGCAAATATTGAGGCTCAAGTGCAGTGCTGGGAATTGGTTGGAAGGGTAATTGCTAACTCTTCAGGAAAAAAAAAGTAATTCTTGAAAATTAAGGATATGAAGTTCACAGTAAAAAAAAGCAGGTGAATTTTGTAATTAAAAAAAATTACTGGTAAATTGGGAAGTATTTATGGCCAAAATAATGAGCAATTATTCTAATTGTTGGACAGATTGTTATTATGTACCTGCTGTCTCTTAAAATTCAGCAACAGCGTGTTCCCCACTCCAGATCATTTACTGCCTAGAAGATGGATGTGTAAAAGAAGTCATCACCAAAGAAGCTTTCTTTTTGTCTTTTGGTTTGGTAGTTGTTTCTTTCATTACCTTTCTTGGCACTATGAAGGAAGCAGTTCTTTTGGAAGGTTATGAATGATTAAAGGTTGTTAGATGAAGACAAAGAGACCTTTTATCCCTATTCATATACTACAGCCTGCTACCAAAGACAATAGTCTGGGAGACAGACACCCTTTTGTTGAGCCAGCGCTTTGGGTTTTTTTCATTCTCATGCACATGAGCGGCTGCCAAAAAAAAAGGCAAGTGAATGCAAGAAGGGATAGGGACAGCACTTAAAGTTTCATAATAAGTTAAGAACTCATTTTCTTAAAACTCCTTCCCTATTCTTCCTCTTGCCTCCATGGTCTTTTCTTTCTCCTCCTGTTGATATTGCCTCCTCCTATAAAGAGATATTCAGAAATTTACTCACTTCTGGAGGAGTGGGATGCTGGGAGGCTGACCAGGATCTAGAAGGCATTGGAAACATTTTATTTAGCTATAGAAGAGTAACTATAAATGCAAAAAAGAAACAAAACTGTGCTAGATAAACTATAGGCAATGTTGTGGCTACTATATCCATTCCCCAGAGGATTAAATTCACTCCAATTCCATCCAGTCATATTTCAAATACCCAAGAGAGTGTAGCAGTTCATCAAATCTCAGCTGATTGCAGCGACAACAAAACTTACCTTCATACATTTCTTACAAGTGCAGAAAAGTAAAAAAAGTATAGTGGCAGAGCAGAAATCAAGGGAAATTGTAATGTGTTAAGGGTATTAATGCTTAATTGTTAATGACTATTTTCTAAATTCTGTAGCAATATTATGATATAGACCAGATAAGTAGTTTTCTGTAAATTTATGAATTTACAGCTTAGATGTTCTTGGTTCACTCTGACCTCAATGAGAGGATGGAAGTGGTGAATGAGACTTTGCAAGAAGCATTCCCAGTGGGTCTTTTCTCCTCAAATGCATAAGATTTCTTCAACATGGGAATAATATTATCTGCTCAAGTATTATAAGAGGAAAGGACTTGGGTCAGGAAGCTTCCCAGCACAGAAAAAACAGTTGGTAGACAGTGGCCTAATTACAAAGAGACTCAGTATTTTATTGTTTGTAGGAGTTATTGCTCACCATCTTTGCTACATCAGTCATTCTCTGAAAGATACTAATTGTGACCTTGGTATTGCAGTATCTGAGAGCCTCTCACATGCCTCCATTTAATTAGCTACAAAACATCCTCCTGCAATTCAGAAAAATCACATTAGCTGCATTTCCAGCAGAGAACTGAAGCACAAAAAGCTTAAATAACCTGTCAGAGATGACACAGGGAGTCTATGCTGGAGCAGGAAACAAGCAACAAAAAACTCCAGCCACAGCTCCCATATCCCTTCCCTAGAGCCCTCTTGTGCAGCCAGAACTAATGCATTGATAGGGATTGTTTTGCACTGGCATGTAGAATTA
The DNA here is from genome assembly GCA_035047845.1 of Dendrocincla fuliginosa. Taxonomy (NCBI): domain Eukaryota; kingdom Metazoa; phylum Chordata; class Aves; order Passeriformes; family Dendrocolaptidae; genus Dendrocincla; species Dendrocincla fuliginosa. Next base: position 50,703,903 of record JAWWMO010000001.1, read on the forward strand.
CTAACAGTAGGTTTATTCCTTTCTAATGGCTTAGTCATTCATCTTTCAGATTTTCATATAAGAGTTGGTATCCAGTGGGCTTAAACACTCCTGTGACAGCTAATGCTAGCTGAAACACAACTTTAGCAGTGCACTAGGCTTCCATCAATGGAGAAGAGAAAACAGAGCTCATTCCAACATCCTCACAACGTTTCTCTGAATGTACAGTGTAGAAAAACAGCTTGAACAGCTCTCAGAGATTATCTTTTTCAGTCCATATTTATAAAATTTAGCTTTTTATATTCTTACTGCCTGGCTACTTCATGAGAAAGGTTAGCAATCAGAGTTGGTATAATCTCTGAGTAGTTCTTCTAGGGCCTGTTGGTGAGATTTAATGGGCAGGATCATATAAAGGCCACTTTTTATGAATTGCAATCACCTTGTTGCTTCTTATCTCTCCCTCCCATCATCAGCCAAAACAAACCCAAAACCACCAACAAGAAAAACCATAAGGACAAGTAATTATTTAAATAAACTAAGAACCTGAGAGCAAGATAAGCAAGCTAATATGTTACTGTCAGTGTGTTGGTCTGTGCTTTTGCTCTTATTACTGTTTGTGTTTACTGCTGACTGAATGTGTCCTGATGGGCCTGCATACATTTTTTGGCTATCACAAGAAAAATGCCGTAGCACAGATGACTGTTATACTTGGTACACATCTAGAAAAAACATAGATGTTTCAGAGAAGGCCTTCCTCATCTGTTGACTGAGGATACTTGAGAATTCATGTGTGAGCCATTGAACAGATAGTGATAAAATCTGGCCAAGTAAAACCTATTGAGGCTCAGTGGAGGAAACGTGAAGAGTGGCCTTGCTTATTTGGGAGATCTACAAAGCTGAGCCTTTCTGCTGCAAGACGGGCCGTGTGGTTGCTGCCATGGCAAAGGTATCACCTAAGGTCAATGTTTTCCTTCTGTGTCTCTGAAATGGCTTGTCCCTCATGTCTGCCAAGAGAGATCGCAGAGATTGCAGTTATACCCAGACACTTTCAGTGGACATGAAAAAAAGACCTTGTTCTCCTCTTCCTTGACAGCTCCACCCTGCACCTAAGGGTCAGTAGCTACAAAAGCACACTCCTCTGCAAGGGCACGAAGGTGGTGCAGAGAGACTTGTGCATGCCCTTCACATACACATTTCCAAGTTGTGAGACAGCTTTAAGAAGTTGATAACCCTGCCACATAAACTGCAAAAAAGAGGCCCTGTCTCTATCTGTCTGTGGAGACAAGCCATGACAATCTGTGAACTTGCTCATGATAAATAAGTAAATAAGTACTTTCACCACAGTCATTCTGCTGCTTCCAATTCAACTCATTGCTTCTGCATAAATTTTCCAGGACTAATTACATCTATTCATGCGTGACTTAGACACATGAGCAAACTAAAGGTTCAGCAGCAATGCATGAGATGAATGAGAATTTGGTTGGCAAGGTGTCATGGTTTAACCCTGGCAGGCAGCTAAGCACCACACGGTTTGGATCAGCCAGTTTGTCCCAGCTACTTCCCCTCAACTTCTTGTGCACCCCCAGTCCATTCACTGCCAAGGCAGGGTGAGAAGCAGAAAAGATCTTTAATGCTGTGTAAGCTCTGCTCAGCAATATGTAAAACATCAGTATGGGATCAACACTGTTTCCATCAAAGTCAAAATATGGTATCTGAAGAAAAATAATTCTACCCCAGCTAAAACCAGCACACAAAGACAAAAAACATGAGCTGTAAGCAATGAAAAATAGAATGTAACCAATCCCAAAGAGACTGAGTAAAGCACAGAATGTCTCTGAGAAAGAGATAGAACATGAAGAATTTATTTTTAATACAAAAGCTAGTCATGAAAGGGGAGATTCTCTTCATCTTTGTTTTCAAACACGGAGGGGACAGGATGCAAGGGACAGTGCCAGGATGGAAATGTCTCTCTTCAGGAGGGAGAGCAGAAAGCTAAGATGGGCTTTGAGGAAGCAGCTTTTGACAGACTCAGGCAACTGGTAGCAAGATCTCAAGGGAAGCAATTAAGGAAGTGCCCTTTAAAACAAAACTGCAAACTATCCCAGAGAGGAGGAGGTATGAGAAGTTTAGAAAGAGGTGAGTTTGCCTAATTACTGAGCTCTTCATTGACTCAGGCTCAAGGGGCACATAGAAAGATGGGTGAGAGAGGATTGCTGAGTGCAACTCTAAAATATAGGAAAATTAGGAAAAGAAAAACATGAAATGAGATTCATCTGTATCTGGTCATAACTTGATTTCTTGTTAGCTTCGGTAGGAACACTGGTAATAAGGAGACAAACAGAAAATATGTAATCCACTATCAGCAGAGAGGGAAACCTGTTAACTGACTATGTTTAATACCTTTTGCTTGCAACTGTGTTAAATGATTTTTTTGCTTCCCTTAGTAGAAAGGTTAACTGCAATCAATTGACTTATCATTCCATACCCATGACAAAGGGACAAGATGCACCTCAGGGTGTATTGCAGCTGCAGCAAGGGCAGAGCTGTGTGAAGCTGTGAAATATATGAGCTCCTGGGAGACTGGGAAAGGCAGTTTCACTGCTAAACCTATGTGAGAGGGCAGGAAAGAACCAGGTCTCAGAAAAATCCTGCAAGAAATAAGCTTTTTGGAAACACTTAGAAGGAAGCCAGATTGATCAACTCTCATCATTAAATAGTTCAAAACAGAACAAAACAAAAAACCAACCAACCAAACACACAAACTCTCATGTCCCAAGACAAGTCACTCCTGAATATGAGGCAGGAATTGCATGGTTTTGAAAAGTAACACAGGCAAACACAGCCCTCAACAGGAAGATTGCCTACCAACAAGGCAAGGAATTGTCTGCTTCTCTCAGCTGTTTTATCATCAGTTCTGTGTCTTCTGTGACCAATTTTTGGGGGGCTGCAAAAAGAAAATAAAATGGTTGGAGGAAGGAAGAAGGTACGGCTTATGAGGAAAGATCAAATGCATTGGGATTGTTTAGTCTGCAGAGAGGAGTTTGGTGTGTAAATTATGAGAGGTGACTGCCAAAAGGAAGAGAAGCTGATCTCTGCCTGGTATGGGCTTGTAGGAAGTCATGGGCTTGTTCTGCTTCTTGGAAGCTGAGAGCTGTCAGGAGCCTTACAAGCTGGGAGGATCCTGTCCACTGAGACACCTTTCAGCTCTTCAACCTCCAAGTTTCTGTGAGAACTGCAGTCCAAAGGACCTGAAAGCCAAACAGCCCCATAGAAAGTGTGGGTGGGCTTGAGTAGGCTGGATAAGAAAAAATGTTTCACAAGCGGGGCTCCCTGATGGCATTGCAACCACTTAAGGATGAGCTGTGTTTAATAACTTCAGTGACAAGATGAAAAATCTTGTAGAGTTTTTTGGTACAGGTCCTTGAAAACTTTAGCAGACACCAATGTCATTGAGACAATGCAACATAAGCAACCAGCCCTCCATGGCAAGGCAAGGACCCTGCTCCCCATAGCTCCCCTGTATGGGGGAGGAGGATGAAGCTGAGATGTTACTGAACTCCCCAAGGCTTTGCAGCTTTTGTCTCAATCACATCAGTGACTTTGAACAGTTTCCAAATAAAAAACACACTCTCATAAATCTCTCTAAACACCTTGCCACTGTTTTTCTCATTTGTCACGAGTATGGTGCTGGTGCAGAGACAGAAGAAGATGAGAAAAATGGATGTTTGCAATTCATGAAAAATATCTATGCAGTCCAATCAACTGCTACACAAGACGCCCCATAGAAATAGGCCATAATAGGCTCTTGTCATGATGTGCTATTGCCAAATTTTAGCTCTGATTATTGAATTTCAACCTTGTCAAATCATTTCAGCCAGCAGAGCCACATATTTAGGAGAAAGTGAGGTCCTTTTACCCGAATGAAAGACTGGATCTCCACACTGCACTTGATAGACCAGCCAGAGAACGAGGTCCCTCCTGCAGTAGAGACATAAGTGCACAGAAACTATCCAGCTGCCATTCATGTGGCTAGAGTCTCTGAAACATAAATAAAATGGGAAAGGTTTGTTAGGCCAGCAAAAGGTAGCTCTGTGGAGCTGTGGCTCAGTGAAAATCTGCAGCAACAGCCATACAGGATGAATCCAGGGGATATGCATGAAGTAGATCTAAATCAAAAAGGTAGTTCAGACCGTGGTAAAAAGCCAAGTGTAACATCCTAGGTCCAGTGGGGCTGGTTTCCAAAAATCCCATGTGCATTTTGGAAGATTCATTGGCTTCTGTACTGTCCCCACCTTAGTAGGATCAGAAAGATTTTTATTTACATACATGCAGTTTCAGCATCGGTATGCTGTGAAGATAAGACCAGAATACAGAGCAGGATAATTGCAAATCAGGTACCATCTTTGCACGTGCTTTTGACACATGGCAGTACCTTTCCATTTTAGTATGCAAAGCTTGCCTTGGTCAAACTGCTGAGCTGAATAAAACACATATGCCACCCTCAAAGCCCAAAAGAAACATTGCCAATTTTATAAGTGGTTAAACTAAGCCTGGAGGACTCTTGCTTCCAGAGACAGGAAGTAAGCATCTCTAATAGGTCCTTTCTATCTCTGGTTTCTCTGAAGCTATGAGTCTTTGAAGGCTGTGACTGACAGGCTCATTAACATTGAACAGCCTCAAATGCACAGTGAATAACTCAGCAAGCTAATTAGAAGAACGCTGGGATAAAGAGAGCATGACAATAAAATATTTCTGACATTAATTAGTGGAAGGAGAAATGTGAAACTGAGCTCCCCAAAAGAAATGTGAGTTGAGAGTAAGTAATCCTGCAGGATGCTGAGTACTCAGGGCAGCCTCAAGGCAAACGCCCAGGGAGCCATTGCAGCAGGACACTGAACATGGACATGGGGGTCTGCAAATGGCACAGGGATGTATCCCAAGCAATACTTGATGAAAAAGTGGGGGGGGAAATAACTTCTGGAACACACTTGTCTGAAAGAAAGAGTGATTCCTTTCTACCTTCCTCCAACCTGATACACAGGTTGGACTTCAAGCAGGCTAATATCAAATGCAAAACAAGGGGGAGAGAAGCAAATTTAGCCTCAAAATAAGCAAAACTCAAGCTAAGAGTAAGGAAATCCAGTGGGAAAAGAGCATCTGTGGGGCTGGAGTGGTATTAACATGTGTTGCTGTGCATCTTAACTGTCTCCCACATTGTTTAAAAAACACACTATTTTTTTTTCCAGTCGCTGTCCTCTGTCTCTTTCTCTAATTGCCTCCAGTTGGGTATTTCCAGGACACATTTTTACCAAGGTGTGCTCCTACAGCCTCACACACTCGTGTTCCTTTCTGTGAGGCCTGGTGGTAGTGATTCTGGTCCCTGCAATGTTCAGGGTCAAGTGTAAGCCCCCCAGAGGGAAAGCATCAGCCTCTGGCTTCACTGGCTTTCATCCAGCCAGGTTGTCTGTGCTGATCCTACAACTCTGTCCACACACATATACAACCACTTCAAATAGGAGAAATGCTATCCAAAATTATCAGCTTGGAAGGAAGCAGCATAGGGTAATTGCTGATGCAAAGGTGTCCAAGGGTCTTGATGCAGTGGGAACACAGTGGGAGCACAGTTGCTATCTGTCCCAACACCCCTGAGCACAGAGATTCTTCAAAGAGAAATACAAACACAGTTGCATATTTTTAAATAAAAGAGAAGGAAAGGTGCTAGTAACATTCAGAGACTAACCCTATGGATGTAAAGAGATGTTCAATAGCAATGCAATTGCCATAGTAAGGTGGTACAATTTCACCTCCCACATGTTAACACAAAAGGGAAATTATGCATTTTCACAATTGTGTCTTTCTTCCTCATATCCAGGCTCATTTGACCTCAGCACGACATGTGGGTTTGCTTATTTTGGACTTACACTTAAGAATTTTCTTTCCTCATGTGAAACCAATGTACATATTTTTACTTGTGCTGGTATTAAAATATTCTTTGTGGTGTCTTTATATTTGTTCAAAGGACAGAGTTGAATGTCACTGTTCTTTAGTGTGTAAAACATTCAATTCTTCTTAAAATTTACAAAATTGCTATTCCCCATAACAACTGATTGCAACATTTGTCATAATTTTTTTATGCTTATTTCTGATGAAACAGCCTGCAAGAAGCCAGATAGAATGATTTGGACAGGGATTAGAGCTGCATAAATAACAGAAAAATCACCCCAAAATGTCACCAGGGAGAATGTGTTGTTTTTTCTAAAGGCTTTTATCACCACCACATCTGAGCAGTGTTTTTATATTTAATGACCAAAGAAAAAAAAGCGTTGTTCTCCTGCAAGGCATGCTGTATGTGTTGCATAAGACTTTCTGAAAGAACAGGAGATGGTCAGCCAACCATCAAGGTTATATTAGGCAACCCTGTCCAAAGAAATATGGTCTGCATAAAGCTTAAAAGCTGGTGATGTGACAGGCTTCTGATGAGGTTGAATTTCAGCAGGAAAAAACCTGTCACCTCCCAGCAGCTGTGACGTGTTTCTTTCCAGCTGGGGCAGCCAGAGGCCCCCTTAGCAGATCCAGTCACTGCTGTGGAAGTGACAGTTCTTCCTTTTAGGGATATAAGAAGTGACAAAAACTTCTCATTTTTGCCCCTGCAAATCAGAAGGAGTCTGGAGCTCATACAGTAAAAAATATTGACTTGGGCGACCAGAAGAAGAGATTATAGCATTTTCATCCCTTTCTCTGTATTACCTACCTGTTTAGCTTGCAAAGAACTGGGTTCTTGCTTTTAATCAGGAGTGTGAAAGCTTTGGCACACTCCCTCCTGGGGTAGCCAATGTTTTGAAATAAAAATAAAGATATTGTTGATTTTAACAGTGGACAGAGGATAAAATTCAGAAAAGAATCATCTGCGAGTGTAATTTATTCCTATGAAATATCCTGTTGCTTCTCTGTGTCCATGGCTCTGCTGTAGGCATGTGCACGTGGATGAGGAGCTGCACGAGGGAACATGCATGCAAGTACTGGGAAGGGGAATGAAGAGCCCCAACCACCACACAAAGGCTCCTAAGGCAAATCATGCCAGAGAATGAAAATAAAATGGCACAGCCTCCAACAGCGTGCACCACAGAAACCGAGCAGTTTTGTTTCTCTTAGAGCTGGAAAGCAGCACCTTCAGGTCAGCACAGCTGGCACACAGTAAACCAGTGTGGTGTTTAATTGAGGAGGAACAAAGAGGGAAAAGTGATAAAAGTCACTTCTTCAGAGGAAACTTAGTCAAAGAACACACTCCAGGATTTTCATACACAAACAACTCCTGACTTCAGCCCAGCCCCAGGGGAAAGGCAACTTTCAAGAAGACAAACATCCTCAGGGAAGGCAGGCACACCAATTACTTATTTCTCAGATACAAAGAGGGCAGCAGCCTCACTACTGTGCACTGTGCAGTCTGTTCATAGAGACGCAATACCTGCCCGCAGGAAAACACTGGCAGTACTGAGAACCCCAACTATTTAACTCTTTTGGCTCCTTTATCTCAATTATTTTCCTATCTTGGCTTCTTCAGCTTATATTGTTCTCTTTCTCAGGGAGTGGTTCATATTTTCCTTATTTTCCTTAATTTTATGGGAAGTTTCCAATCTGGTTTTATGCCTCCACTGCAATTTTAAAACATGTAAAGAGCTGTAAATACTCGTTCTCCTGAAAAATCATAGGATAAACCTCATATCTTCAAATAGTCCTAGAAGCAAATATTGAAATATGAAATACAGAAACATAAGCACATGTTACCATGTCTCCCTCCAAATGTTAAAACACAGTATAAAAAAAGAAGCTAAAAACTGATGTGGGAACTTTGAAACCCTCACCTAGTAATTCTGGAATTTCATTTATTTAGGAAAGAAAACAAACAAACAACAAAGGCAACAGTCAGTTTAAGTGCTTAAGCACATTAACTATTAACTGCAATTATTTACATTTTTTATGGAAGTCTCTACAAATCATGACTTTCTTTATGCAATAAAGACTATTTGTTTCTGGAAACCAGGAGAGCAGGACAAGAAAACAAAAGAAGCTATTTCAAGGGATTTAACAATTAAACTGGAGAAATGTCATTATATATGTGTTTCTAAACACTTGAGGCTAAAAAGAGACAAAATACTTTCAGGATAAAACACACAGAGAAAAATGTCTAAGAATATGTATTAGAAAATGATAGTCCTTCTACACCTTTTTAAGTAGCTTATAAATACCTGTATAATGAGTTCTGTCCAAGCCTTTAAGTTCTGCTAGAGCATGAAATGAATACTCAGGAAAGAAGATAAATCCCCTGTGCACGTTACTTTAAAGACATCAATGCATGGATATTAAATATCAATTGAACATTATAATAATTTAAGGTTATAATAAACCTAAGTCAGTATTTACTGACTTCTTCAGGCTTTTGAGGTGATTTCCATAGTCCTACTAAAATGTGTCAAAATTGCTTTTGACCTCATTTTTTTCACTGAGATCTTTCCAAGAAAGAAACAATCTGGACAGGTATATATTTAAGGCTTTCGGTTGATTTTCATTTTTTTCTTATTGTTCCCAGTTATGGCAAGGACTTTGGAGCTCATCCACACTACGGGAGAAGATCTAAAGCTTTTCAGCTGTGCTTACTCAGCTGTTCAATATTGACTGAGTAGTACTTGATGGCTGTCTAGCTACCTCTGCGTAGATAAGGAGAGCACCAAATAGCTACATGATCCTAAAGAAAGGAAAGGTAGAGACATATGTATAAATGGGATTTTCCTCAGCTACCTTGAATTGTCAAAGGGGATGAGCAAGCTTCTTTCTCATTTAAGAGAGCTCTCTGAAAGGTTTTTTCTAGTCAAAGTTAGCTGTCCAGGCTTTCCCAGGTCAGAGGAGACACTCAGGTGCCCCCAAAACCTGGTTTGTCTGTCTAGCTGAAGGTGGGAGGACATGAAGTGCCGATGGGCATTGCTTTTCTCCATCAGTACCACTGAGGCCGCTCCATGGTCTTCAGATGACAAAAGGTAAGGGAGATCCTTGCTCATAGTGATACACCAGCTCCTTTCTGTCCACCTTTGCTCTGTTCTTCTCTGAAATTAACCATTTAATCTGAAAGTGCAGAAATACATTTATTGTGCCAAGAAACAGGAGCAACTTGACCTTCTTCCACAAAAAACTGGTGGTAAGTAAATGCCAACCATACCTACACTTTCCAAAATCTCTCCATCCATTTTTACATTTGCTAATTAGATAAATGGCAGCTGATTAAGTGCTTTTATTGTAAATGCTCTCTGAACAGAATACTTTGTCTCATGTTAGAAATTAAGAAGTGTATGATTGCTACAAAAATAACCATGATCACTGCTCATATTCAGAGACTTTTATGGATAGTAAAAAACCCATGTTAGGATTTTTAACTAATTAAAGCCCAGACCACTTTGCCTGTCTCCCTCAGACTTGACTGTGACTATGGAAGCCAGTTATCAATTCTGTTTTGCAAAGCTTCTGTTTTGAACATTAACTCTGAACAAAACCCCAGGAGGTAAAGGTAGCACTCTTGATCACTAATCTTTGAAACAACACTTTTATAAAGCGAACTTTAGACAGCAGCTTGTCATCCCTTTCAAATTTGCAACTTTCTTGACCTGGCAGAGCAATATATCTGTCATATTTTAAAGGTATCCTCTTTGGGAGAGTGCCAAAGAATCACTCCAAGCACTTATTCTTTAACAACATAGATGATGTCATTTACATATTTATTTATCTGCCGTCCAGATACAGATACATTCCACAGTGCACTTGGGGAACCTCATTTCTTTGATTAAACATAGATTTATTTTTATTTTGGTGTTTCCATAGTAAAAAATGATTGGGGTCCTGGTGAATTCACAAGTATGTAATGTAACATCCCAGTTCGCAAATGGCTTATCAGACCCTATCATTCAGGCTAAGCACATCTTAACCTAACAGTTATGATTTTATCACTTTCTCCGCTGATTAGCAGAGACAATGCAAAGGGAATAGAATTCTTCTCTGCTGAAAAAGCCTTTCTCCCATTTGTGTTATGTACTGTATTCTTAACCCACCCAGTGCCAGGGATCCAGGTTCTTTCTTCCCACACTTTTATAATTAACAACCAGCTGCCTAGGGTCAGCATGGCCAGAGCTGTCTCTCTGCTCTAAGACATACTTCTACACAGGGCGAATTTCTTTTTTGCTCTTTAGTAACTGTTGGCTCTCAAGGTACTGGAAATAACTGTGTATCTGCGGTCTATCACTTGCTTTGATGAAAGCCATATTTAGTTGTAGATATGGATGGTTAAAAGAGAAATAAATTTAGCCCAGTGTACTGGTCATTAAATTACCTATTTATGTGATGAGGTCTTCCAATTAAATTTTCCCTGAGTATCTTTCATATATATTCAATGACAACATAGGGTTAAAACTAAGCAGCCTAGTTGACTGTCCTTTAGCCTGGCTGACCACCAACACCTGAGTCACAGTTCAGAAAATTTGCTCAAATTTACTTAATTTATTTCTTGTCATAGACACATAGAATGGTTTGGGTTGGAAGGGACCCTAAATATCAACTTGTTTCAATCCCCCTGCCATAGGCAGGGATGCCACCCACTAGACCAGGTTGCTCAAAGCCTTATCCAACCTGACCTTGAACACAGAGTTTTCATAGTTCATCATAATATGGCTACTCCCTGCCAGTGAGCTATATGTCTACATATAGCATGACTTCCAGTGAGCCTGTTCCGAATTCTCATTCTCTCTTTGTCTTCCAATAACTATACTGTGAAAAAAGAATATAAGCTTCTACTCTGCTTTTCATTGAGAAGAGTATCAATTACTTTCATTTCTTTACATTGATTGACTTAAAAATGCTACAGGTAAATTGAGGACCAAGTTCATCCTCTGAGAATGACACCAGGCTTTGTTGGGGTAACTGGTCTGTCATGGCCTGTTTTTAAAGTAATTTGAAAAAAATACCCTAACAGCCCTCATAAAAGCTTGTATAAAAATTGGCATTTGAGCACACCTTCTTGGTTTGGAACCTTGCTTTGGGGAAAAAAAAAAAAATTGCTCCTGATAGTTAGGTGGTAGGTGAAATAAATAAATGATACCTGGAAAAACAACTTTGGGGTGACAATTTCTTTTTCCAGTAAAATGCAAATAAAAGGACTGTGCACCGACTGATAAAAATTTACAGCAGGTGTAAAGTAGTTGTGATTTTATACTTCTTGAGGAAGGAGCTACTTCTTTCTTAGAATAATAACTTTTATCACTGATTCAGACATCAAACAATATACAGCATGATCTTGGGTGCAATGTATCACATATCAATCCATGAGCTATTTAATGACTGTAGCAGTTAACACCTCATATGCATCCTGTAGCACACATCAGGGTACCCTATTCTGTTAGCTAACCTCTGTTTGGTTTACATTTACATTACATCACCATTATGGACCATAACATCACCTCTCTTGACCTTTCAGCAAATGTCAGGAGAAACACCTCAATTCTTTTAACTATCTTATCAGTTATCACAAATTAAGTTATCTCAGCATCTTAGTGTAAATATGTTCTGGTTTTAACACATCAGCACATCAGAGGGTTTGTTATTCTGTTATCTAGTGGACAAAAAGAAGCTCATTTTTCTTTTATCCTGAAGGTAAAATTATTTGTGTTGCAATCTCTTCTATTGCAACTATCAAAATGGCATTTCAGGAATAAAGTCCCCTTTAATTTACTGTACTAAAATTACTGGAATCTAATTGGAGAGGTGTCCACGGTCACTGAGAAATTCTGATATCCACCTTTTTTTTTTTTCCCTCCAAATATGCCTTTTTGGCTTTTTGTTGTTTTGCCTTCTTTGAAGAGACTGAATTGCCAGTGATCAATGACTCAAACACTCAACCACCTGCTGTAAGAGGTGCTGTAAGAGACTGGACAATTGATGCTCATGGCTCTATCAGCTGTGTGCTTTGCTAACAATGTGCAGAGTAGCCACGCAGGCCAGGGGCTGAAGATGTGCACATCCAACACCTCAGGCAGCTAACAGCTAACTACTGTAATTTCGGGAGTTTCATGTGATCATATATGAGACACATGTTCTGCTGTGGCTGATAAAGCACAGCAAAACTGTGCCTATGCTAAGTGCAGTCAGTACGATGGCTTTTGAAAGCTTGGCAACATCTGACTTAAAAACATCGAGTCAAGGCAAGCGTGGGAGAGATGCACAGCAGTGAAATTAAATGTTTCAAGTGCCATAAACAAGTGACATATAAATAGGAGCAATTCTGAGATCACAGTTTTGGAAAAAGGAAGGATGTGAGTGCTGCAAGCAAAATTCCCTTTAGATAATGTATGGAGATTTAAGGTTGATGTTGAATATTAATGAATAGTAATTGATTTGTCTTAGTTATTTGAGAGATAAACCCACTCATTTTTTAGTTACAGGAGTTGGTAAACCAGCTAATACGATTATCACCTTTGAGAGCTGTCACTAGCTCGTATCTACAAAACTGAATAACAGGGACTGCAGCCTAATCTTAAAAGGTTCCAAGAGGACTCCTGCTGCAAGCTGACCTGTATCACATACCTAATATAGTCTTGCTGCCCTGTATATTGAACAGCTAGGGAAAAAATATTTTCTATAATAAAATTCTTTGACAACTAATTGACAGGGACTTAATATAACACTGTGTTAATGCATTGGTAAAATGCCATCCAACACACCAAGGGTCAGGTTGCAAGAAAACAGAAGAAGGGTATGTGCTGGCTCTTCATAATCTAATATGGCCACAGGACACCAGCAGTCAGAATTAGGCACGGTTAACAAAAATAAGCCCTTGAAACTCATTTGCTCTGCCCAAGCCATTCACTAAGGCACAGTGAAATCAGAAACAGAAAACAAGGTGATGGATAGCTCAGGTATGTCTTTTGTGACTCGCAGTATCCAAAGAACACAAATAAAGAATGTGGACATGGAAGTGGCATGGAAGCTTAAATGAAAAGAATAGGTGAACAATAAATAAAAGAAATGAACAGAAAGTGTAGCTCAGATCAATACAAGTTTTGCACAAATGTTGGAAAAATGAAAGAGGAAAGGAAGATGAATTCTCTCAGGTTATATGCAACTAGGACAAAGGCAAAAATTTAAGTCACAAAAAGCAGGTCAAGGCAAACAAGGAGCACCAAGTTATATCCAGGTGTAGATAAAACTGAGCATGCAGTGTGAATATTCTCTCTAGCTAATCAAAGCTGGAGAGAGCAAGAGAGTTTCTTGCAAATAGAAAGCTGTTAATCAAATTTGGACGGGAAAAATTCTGTGAAAATAATGTCATGTACATACTAATGAATCATACAGGCAGGGAGGAGAGTGCTCTTTTTTGCACTTCATCAAATAATAAAACACAGTTGGCTTCAAAGGACCTCAAACCACTTGCAACCAAGTTTAGTTCTGGTTAAAGGAAATCCCTCACATGAGAAAGCACACTCATAATTATTTGGATAAATTAAAGCCATCTTTAATTTAGGCAAATGCACAAAATTTCAAAACACTTATAATCCAAACTAGTTTTTAGTATAACTTTTATCAGCCTTATAGGATTCATCTTTATAGGATCCACCTGCACTTTATGCTTAACCATTGGGACTGACAGAGCTAACTTGGGTGATAATAAGCTAAAATATGCCACATGTGATACCTTCTTTGCTAAAGTGTGAGAAAAGTGGGCATAGAAAACCTTAATTCTGAAGACTGGCTTGCTTTTCCCTAGAAATGTAAGCATAAGTGTTGGTTGTGGTACACTCCTTTTTCCATACAAAAGTCAGTTGCCTCACATTTTTCATGTATTGGTAAAATAGGTCCATGGGAGCTGATCTCTCAAAGTGAAATTGAACTAGGGAACACTTTTTGTAGAAAAAATGACAGTTAATATATGAAATATATTTTTTTTTGTCCTCAGTCATCATAGCAAGCAAAAAGTCTGATCTGCACCATCAGGTTTTTGTTGAAAAGATTTCTTATTATGAACGTGAAGGATTGGAAATGTGCAAGTCCCTGATGCCTTCTGAAAATCAGAGCCAGTGAATGGGACAAGTGACACTTCCATCAAAGTGATAAGAGGGTGAATAAAAAAAAAAAAAGCTCTGTCACCTCGGGAAGGGAAAAAACCATGTGCTGAAAATACATACGGAGGTTTTAAGACAAAAAAAATACATATTTATATTTTGTGCAGAATAATTTGAAATAGGAGGTCAGCTCTTCTTTGATGCTCTTTGTGCCCGGTGTGTAATCAAAGGGCTGCATGCCCATTTTCTGTTTTAGGCAAATTAAATTCACTCATATTTATTTATTTTCAGAAATGAGGGACTAAAAAGTAATAGTAACATTCAAAGAAATGGAGGAGTATTTTTGTAATGTGAGACTGGAACAGGTTGCCCAGAGAAGCTGTGGATGGCCCATTCTTGGAAGTGTTCTGGAGCAGGTTGGATGGGGTTTTGAGAAAGCAGGTCTAGTGGAAGGTGTCCCTTCCCATGTCAAGGGGTTAGAACTAAATGATCTTTACAGTCTCTTCCAACACAAACCATTCTGTAACCCAAGCCATGGACTGTTTGATGTCAAATAGAACCATCTGCAAATGCCTGATCAGGATGCCATCTTCATAGAGCACTTTTTGTAATTAGTTATTTGGGAATAGGATTTTTGGTTATGGAAAATAGAAAGGCGGATACAAGTTTCACTGAGCAGGAATAGATGTTGGGATATGCATCTCTACTAAAGGGAAGAATAATACTGCTAAGTAACTTACCTTAGAAGGTATGGGTCTTCTTTGTTATAATATCCTTACTAGAGGTTTCATTTTCACTCTTCATACATGAGACAGTGGGGGATGCCCTATAATTATGCCTTTTCCAATCTCCAAAGTGAATCCATTATCCACAGGGAACCCCACTGTGAGAATGAAGTTGACATGGGATATTAATGTCAGCTTTTGTCATAACACATGAACCTACCGGCATTAAAAGTGACAGCATTATTTGATTCCAGTGATGGTAAAATAAGCAGTTACATGCACAAAGGAGAACAAAACCATCAGAATTATTATTTTTGTGATATTGTTTAGAAACACGTCTCTGCAATATGTGCATAAAAATTAACTGTAGTGTTCTTAACACACCACAGTACATAGCACACTGCAACACTGAAGTTGTAGCACCACTTGGACCAGTGAAAGTTTGCATTACAGCACCGTGGAATTAGGGCAAGCATGTGTTACCCAGATGTACAACTGAGTTTTTCAATTTGGAGTCTTTCAGTGCTAGAGTAAATGTGAAAAGAACAGGAAGGGAAAAATATGATGTGCACAGTTTATTCTGGTAACACCAGCAGAAAAAGCAGCAGAAATGTTAGAATTTTTTTCTGCCAATGAATAAAAACAATGAGACATTGTATTTAATCTTAAGTAATTACATTGCACTTCTAATATTGATAATATTTATTTACTTGTATTTATGCTATTTAATCCCAGGTAAGATTCTACATAAACTATGGTGCAAAACCAGGCTATATTTCATTTATTCTTGGCTTTTATGGTAAGCATTACTACTGAAAGTAATCAGTAGTTTAACTTTGGAATCTCAGTTCTTTGCACGTATAGATCCAGCAGACGCAAGATGCAGGTGCCTGTGAAACCTTGTAGAGTTAGCACACAGGCCTTGGAAAGTTTAAAATCTGAGGTGTCAGGAACAAAGATGACAAAAAGGTGGGTAAGATTTGTGAGACTGTGAAGAAATATCTGATGAAAACAACTAAACAAAACTGATAGTTTCAGACGTGAATTAATTCATAACAATGTGAAAATTATCCCTCCTGTTGGTAATATAGGGACTATTTGTTGCTGCTGTAAACCATTAACTGGCAGTGACATCAGTTTTCTGAATTATCAAACCCTTTTGTTTGCTGAACTGGAAGTTCTTTACATCAAACTATTTTTACTTGCATGCAGTTATAACCTTACTAGAAGTATATTACTTGGAGGGATATAGTCCTATCAAAATATATATATGTATATATATATACACTTTAGTACATATGGACTCTTAAAGCCATGTTTTCCACCAAAAAGATGTTACATAGATACCCATAATTGTGGTTTACATACCCATAATTGTGGTTTACACTGATTTGTTGAAGGTTTGTGTGACTTCAGGTATTCACGCACGGTGACAACCTTACCTGTTGTGTGCTGCTTTTTCTAATACAACATATGCAGATCAGGTCCCATGTCCCAACAGGAAAAGTTCATGGCCTTAAGCAGTTTTCTTCAAAACAGGACTTGGAAAGAAAGATGTGACCAATCCAGATATAGGACTGATATTTTGAAATATGGAATGGCTTTATAAAGACATGAGAGAGAAAAAAAAAGCCTCACTGTGCAACACAATGCTTACAAGAGTAAGGGACACTTACATTTACAATGAGAGTGGGATTGGGCCCTGTATTATTTCTATGAATAGAAGAAATCTGCTTCCTAAGGGAAGTGAAGAAATATATCCTATGTGTATTTTACTTTCAAAGTCAAGATCTGAGTCCTGCAGAAGCCTTCTTATTTAGACTCCTTGGCCATGACAGAAACTTCATTGATCCTCTAATGAGTAGAGGCAAGGACAAGAAAAGGGAATTGCATTTTGTTACTAGGAGTTATAGCATCAGTGTTTCTTATATCAGTGTTTCCTATATACAGGAAAGCAAATTTTACAGATTACATCTCTGATTTCCTATGGAAGTAGAGCTGACACAATCTCAGTCTCATCTGTCTCATCTGTGTATAATTTTCTGCCTCTTTATATCTTTTCAATGTTGGCCAATTTCAGTGAAAAAAAATCTCAAAATTACTAAATCCCACTAGTTTCATGCAAATCCACAGTGTGGAGGTGGGAACAGATTTGAATCAGTCAATGGACTGAGGGAAAGCCTGCTTGGTGAACTCAGTCACATTATCAAACACTGGAAGGCAAGAAGCCAAGGAGATAAAGGTGATTGTTCAGTTTTCTGGGAAGAAAGAGAAAGGTTCACTTTAGAATAGGAGGATCACCCTGTAGAAATATTTGAAACTCAGTTCAACTACATTAGGTCCCAAAAAATTGGAAGAAACATTTTCATATTTCCCCTTAACAGATTTTAGCCTGACTTTTAGCTGCCTGCAACCTGAGGTTGTCAGTAATTCTGACTGACCCTCAAATGTGAAGCACAATGTTAATTGCTTGAGATATGTTCTCTGGTCTCTGTGGGCATTTCCTCATGTTTTGATGGCACACAAGAACAATTTACCCAGAAAGGTGATCCTCTGGCAGTGCTCCCTCAGCTCCAGGAGTGAAAGCTACTCATGGTCAGCATATATTTCTCCTGGATGCCAAATATACCTGTACACATCCATATTGCCATTTTATGTTAGGATGCCACCAGCCCCTTTCCACTCCTAGAGAATGTCACCTAGGGCCACATTCACAGCAGTTTCCAAGTACAGCCATGGCCTAGGGAAGATACTGGTTTCCCTCATAGCATCACAGAGCACCATGAATGCTGCCCTACAGCCTTGGACTTGAGCAGGTGAGCAGCCACGTGCATCAAAAAAATCCCCGCTGTTTATGCAGCCTTGTGCTGGGGCACAGCACTGCGAAAGGAGGCAACAGCAGCAGCAGAAACTATGATTCGAAAGGTGGGAAAAGCAATTGATCATCCCCAAAGCATGTCTCAGATTAGCTGACAACTGACAAGTCCAAGACAGGCAGATCAATGCCTAAACTGAAACAGCAACAGCAACTCTCTCCTCGGCTGGGCTTATTGTGCTCGGTAACTTGGAGAGTGTGCTGTTGATCAAAGAGTGCTAAGCAGGTCTTTGGGGTTTTACCAGAAGTAAAACTAATCTTTGGGAAATGCAGCGTCCTGGCTAGGGGATACAGAGCAATGCTCAGTGAGGCTTTGCAAACAGCCTCAGATTTTAAGAGAGCAGCTTCACAGATGGGTCCATCAGCAGATGGGTCGATGACTAAAGAACAAGAAGAGTAAGGACTAACTTTGTACCAGATTAACTTCCTGATGAAAGAGCAAAAGCAAAGAAGCAAATTAAACAAACAAAAAAAAGTTTCACTAGTATGTGACTGAAAAGAAGGATACTGTTTTAAGTTTAGAAATTGGCCCAGATGATCTAATGGGGGAAGAGCTTGATCCTTTGTGAAAATAAATGCCTAAAGAACTCTTCAGCACAAAAATTATGGTTTCTGCTCAGGCTTGACTGCATTTTACATAGGAACTTCAGACTCCTAAATCGTGTTGGCCCCACCTCTTCCCACTGCTGCATCCTCAAAGGATTTATGTGAAACTCCAGACTGCCCATACCTCACCACCCTGCAGCATCTGCAGCTGATCTGCAGCTGTATTGTACTGTATTTCTAGTATTGTATTTCCTTCTCAAGTACAAGGGCCAAACTGCACAGGGAAAACCCTAAGAATGAATGTAAAGAGCTGACACTTTCCTCTTTGACTGATCAAATATTCATAGCAGTGGTGCTGCTATTCTTCCTTTTCAAGCTCCTCCCCCACTCCTTCTGCTCTCATCCATCTCACTCAGGCCTGCAAAGAGCCATATATGTCTTCGGATAAAGAAGTAATAAATTACAAAACAAATAGCACTACCCAAAGAAGCAAAAGCTCCCAAGAATGGCTATCCATTATTTATTTCTGACTATCAAAGTAATAAGTGCTCCTTGTCTTTCATGATGTTGTTTTAAAACTGTCTGCTACATGTCTTTTATGCAAAAATTAAGACATCCATTACAGTAACAGTCCTTAGTACTTTCACATTATGTTTTCAAGATACTTTGTAAGCACTGTATTATATTAAGTGACATACATTAAACTCATTGCAGCAAACAGATGAGATTATTGGGTTTTTTCAGCTAGAATACGGCATATAGAATAAGAATACCATGAAAAGGAGGACCCACAAAGAAGGGCCTCCAAGGAGAGCCATAAAGATGATCAGAGGGATGGAGCACCTCTCCTATGAAGACAGGCTGAGAGAGCTGGGGTTGTTCAGCCTGGAGAAGAGAAGGCTCCAGGGAGACGGTATAGCAAACTTTCAGTACCTCAACGGGACCTGCAAGAAAGAGGAAGAGGGACTTTATACAGGGGCATGCAGTGACAGGACAAGGAGTAATGGCTTTAAACTGAAAGAAGGCAGGTTTAGATTAGATATGAGGAAGAAATTCTTTACTCTGAGGGTGGTGAGGCGCTACAAAGGATCATCCAGGAAAGTCGTGGGTGCTCCATTCCTGGAAGTGTTCCAGGGCAGGTTGGATGTGGCTTTGAGCAACTTGGTCTAGTAAAAGGTTTTCCCTGCCCATAATCTTTAAGGTTCCTTCCAATCCAAACAATTCTGCGGCTATGATTCTAAGACTATCAGAGCATATGTTTTATTTCTATTGTATATTCTGAGCACGGTCTCTCTAAAGCCGATCTCAATCATAGCCTTTTTGTCTCACCTGTTTCTGTCAAAGGTAGAATTAATCTGTGTGAGGCATCCGGGGTCAGACATTTCTCCTCTTTAAAAAGTGCAGATTTTTAAATTTGCACCTAAGACACCTGGGCTCACCTCCACATCCTTAGGTTCCACACCATCCTCCCAGTCCCTCCACCTCTATTTGCATCCTGCATGCCATCACAGTGTTTACTTGGAAGAGTGGCCACAAGTCCCAACTGGTGCTGTCACTCCTGTGTGTAACAGATACCCAGGTTTTACAAAGAGTACTTTGATCTATAAAACTATTAAATCTTATTTTCCTGTTCCTATGTATGCAAAACACTGGGTATAATTTGGCTTGAATAACATGTTAATGCTAATTAGATTTCATATTATAACAAATGAAATTCTGTCACCAGTCCATGTTTAACCACTGCTCTTCCACTGTCATTGCTGCTGACGCATCCATTATCAGCACTTTTGATGATCAAAAGTGGCAACACCTCCAGCCCAAAAGCCCTGAAGAAGGCCAAAACTTCAGTATGCTTTTGCATGAAATTTTTTCACCAAAGTACAGAACTTGGACCATTCAAGAAGATCGACTATCCTTCCTTTGATTTGCCTTGAGTGGGTGGGCATTTATCTATCCAACTCCTGTTAAATTCATGGCTGAGTGATCACACACATAACTAGCAGTTTTATCATCAGCTACCATTCTGCTTGATTTTTAAGTAAAATAACATTGAATAATCCTACAACAAGGCTTTCTATTATCTCCAAACTTGGAAAGACTGACAAAAGCCTAGAGCCAATATAATGTTTACTACTTCTCTGCATCTTATGTCCCTTTCTGCCTACAGAGTGTCACCTGAGAATAAATGCTATAAATTACTCTTATCTGTATATTGGTAGTGTTTAGAGGACATGCAATCTCATCTCATCTCATCTCATCCTGCACAGGCTGGCAGACCTGCCATACCAGCAGTGCCTGTGGCAGCAGTGGCTGTGACATGTTTGGCCATGCTCAGCCCTGGCTGTAGCTCTGCTCCACTCTGAAACCCCTGTGTGGAGCTGCTCAGGACTGTCTCCAGGCTGCACTTTGCTGCTTTCTCAGCCTCATCAGGGCTAGGATTGCCACCCTCTCATTATCATTAAAATTCAATATTTTTTTTGTAACATCTGCTGTTACTGCTTGTATTACATGCAATGGTGTGAATGACCCCAGCTTTGGTTTCGGAAGGTGTTGAGAGCAATCAATAGCAATGATAGGCAAAGATTGCAGAAAAACTGTAAATCAGATTAGTTCACCCCCAATCTTCTGCAGTAATCACAGGACACTTCACCTGTGATACCATGTTTTTATATGCAAATCTCATGTTACCCATCCAAGAACTTACTCTACTTGTATAAACACCTTTTTCTTGAGGAAATGATGAATATCAGCATTTCGTGTGTGAAATTTAATGAATAATGAAAGTAGAGGCATAAATACCTTTGAGAGTTTTAATTTGTAAAGTTTGTTGAGTAAGGTTTTTATTTCTCATGACTGATGTTATATCAGAGGAATTAAATTTATTTCTGCTGAATTATTATGGATGTATAGTACTGTTGCTGAATGGATTACAAAAATCTTATTTTTGTTTAAATTGCAAGACCTTGATAATGAACTCCACTGGCTGAAACAAAAAAAATACATCTTTAGAATGTGTATGTAATGTAAATTTACAAACTTTTATATAAGTTTTCTTGAAATTTATATGCATCTAGATGATTGCTAACATTATTCAGAGGAAAAATAGCATTCAATTGTTTCAGTTACACTCAGGAACCAACAAATCAGTCTCAGGGTTTTCAGATACTGGAGAGGAAAACACCTGTGCAGCCATGGCTTTCAGAGACTACTCTAGCTAAAAGGAGGCAAAATCTAGTTCTGAGAGGAACAAGGTTCAATATTATAGTGAAACTATTTGATTAATAGAAGAGGATCATATGAGACTGCTTTGATAGCTCTTTCAGTTTCAGGCATAGCCTTTTTCTCCTGATACACACAGAGCACCACAGCAATAAGTCAGCTTGTCTTGCTCCTCCCTGCACAAAGTTTTGGTCTCTGAGACTGTGACTATAATTTTAGTTACCACAGTGATGAGTTTATAAAGAGTCTGTGGTCTGTAAAGCTTGAATCAGAGCATTTCCCTCCTGTGACTTGCATCCAGTAATTTAATTCTTCTACTCAGGTGTTCATGCTGTGCTTTTGTTTTCAGAAAAGCTAATGAAATTAAGTGCCCTCTTAGAAATGTTTCAGTGTCTTCCAGAACAAGATTAAATGAATGAAAGAATATTTTTAACATATAAAATAGCACAGCATATTCACACATGACTGTTGACTTCCTATAGAAGCAAACACACATGGGCTCCAGGTTGGTTACCATGTTAGATGAAAATGGCAGTTTTAAACACTCTATTTCCCAAGTTCAGAACAGTGATATACTACAGAAACTCAAATACCCTGGAAAGGTTTAAGGGATAAATTCTGGCCTTATAATCCTACTATGCGATACGGTGTGGAAAAAAGAAATCAGAGAAAAGAAGCTGTTTTTATGTCTTTTGAGACCCTGGAGACCTCTGGCAATGTGCAGGCTTTCTCTGCTGCAGTCACTATACACCTACTTGTATCTTTGCAGCCCATGCAAAGGTAAGAAACTGAGGAAAATAAGACTCTGCCATAAGGCAGTGATAGAATTGATTTGAAATGTGTGTATCTAGCACAGATAACTTTTTGTACCTCGACTGTATATTGCTTCTCAGGTTTTAGACCTCTGTCCCTTCACCAGGAACAAAAGCGTTATTTCAGAGGTATATCAACACTCAGAATTAGCAGGAACATTAGTAAATTAAAAAAAAAATATTGTCCTTTATCAACTAATAATTTAGTCCACTTCAGTGAACAGGAAACCAGGAGGCAAAATGTCACAACTTGCATTGTGACAGGGAAAATAGCTTGTTAAGAATTCATTTTGGGAAAAAGTGTGATGCCTTTGGTTTAATTCAAGTGATAACTTTGAATTTTTGTGTCTCTGGTACTTGTTCAAAGAATATTTCAAAGCCTACCAAAAGTACACAGTTCAGAGCTATAATATACATTTAGTACTTTGTGAAGTGATTTGACATGAAAAGAGCTGTGTTAATCCATTCAACTTGGCATGGGTTTATTGGATTGAAACAACCAGTCTTCTTTCATATACACAAGTAAATAACTAGAAAGTGGTGAAACTGAAGTCTTTGGTCATTACTGAGCTGGGCTTAATGGAAGTAAATTACCCTGGAAGAAAGGCTTAAATATATGCCTCACATTGAAAACTTGTGAATTTTTATAACTAATTCTGATACCTTTCTATTTACTAGGTGAAAAAAAATTCAAATTCATATATTCGACTTCTTTTCTGGGAATTTATTACTGATTAGTAGTAATAACTCAATTGTTGCTGTTAACTATTTTTTGCATATTAAAACAGATTACTTTGGTTTAAGGGCAACAGAAATACGAAATCAAATCCTTCCTTCATCTGTGATGTTATTTGCTGAGGACTTTGCATCCATTACACAACAGCATGTCCAAAACTTTAAAAGTTGATTAAATAGCACTCTGACGTTTTCTTCCTTCCAAATGTCAAGTCCTTCACAGTTCATGTGACCATAACCAGGGACACAAATTTAGCTTTTATTGATAATAAGGACTACAGGCCAAGAAACCCAGCAACTTACTAAAATGTGTGCACATATCCATGTGTAAATTATGAGAAAGCAACAAAGAATCAAATTATAAAAAGCTGGTGGAATTTTTCATTTTATTCAAAACAGATTTTGAGCAGTGAAGAATTTGCTGTAGTGGCAGAGGATAAAAGATTGGCACCAGTTGATCTCCTTTAATTAGTTATGAAGGACAACTTGGAACAGAGATCATAAATCAAATCACGAATTCATTTTCCACAGCTCTTCTGCTAACAGAAAGAAATAGCTGCCAAACAGAATACTTTCATGGATTTCAGCATTGGGGAACATGGCTCAAGAAAGCTATCTTTCAGAAGGAGCAGTGGGAATAAATCAATGAGTTTCTGGCTGACTTTTTCTTACAGGGCTTTCTTTTGCCGCTTGTGAATCCCTGATGCCCATGGAACTGCATGTGCATAAAATTATAGGAGAAGTGAATAATCCTCAGCATGCAGCTATTAAGCCGCCACCCTGAAACTGCTAAACCATCTTTCTCAGTCATCCCTTGAGTCTTCTCAACAGTGATGTGTTTAGCTTCGCTCCATTTCCAACTCTTTAGGAAATAAAATCTTTTTATAGCATCTTTAATTGAAAGATGTCTCAAACAGTCTAGCACAGAAGAAAGGACATTGGGAAATGCAGGTTCTGTTCTCCATGTGCTGCCTGTCTCTCCCGCCACAGAGCATGGTGATTTTTGAAAATAAGAGCAAGGTTTTCCAAGCTAGCAAAAACTGAGAGGAAAAAAAAAAGAAAAAAAAACTAAAAAAGAAAACACAACCCAAACCCCCAAAACAAACACAAAAAACCAGGAAAGGGAAAAACTTAATATTAGAATTAATCAGACAGACAAAATACAGGACATTGTATTTCTGACACAACTTACATATGACTATGTAAGTAACCCTCTGTGTTGGCTAGACCAGGGTAATAATAGCCTTGCTTGTAACCAGCATGAGACTGGACTAGATACCATAACCCAGAAATCTAATATGACCTTTCACAGACAAAGCTATCCCTCCAAATGGCTGGATCAGGCATCTTTTCTCACTGCTCTGGTTTATACTTTAGCAGAGCTTTGATCTTCCGAGACTCAAAGGTGCAAGAGAGGAAGAGCTTGTCTGCTATGTTTCCTCTGATCTGAAATACAGTCAAAAAGCAGTAGCAAAAAATAATTGCATTTCGATAGATACACATAAAATTGGATGAGAAAGTGTAACTATTTCTGTCCTGAGTTCTCTGTTTAAAACTTGAGGAGACACTACAAAAGAGAACCTAAGGAGGCAGGAATAAGGGAATTGTAGTTTATAAGTGGTGTGTGTAACACACCATATATTATAACCTTTAGGGTCAGAGTGTAGAAAATTGTAAAGCTCCACCTTTAACAAGGCGATAGGCATGTTCAGTGAAGATTTATTTGCCTTTTTATCAGTCTTACGCTTGGCATCCTTGATTGCAGTCAAGAGTTTCAAAAGGCAAAGGATCTGATGTTAATGTAAACAAAGGACTTTTCTCCTGTATTAACAAGTGCACATTTAGTAGTTCTCAGAGTCAGATCCAGCTTATTTAAACACTGTCTCAATCAAAAAGCCTGTGAAAATTGCACTAGCAATTAACATAGCTGAGTTTTGGGAAGAAAAAGAACTTAAATCCCTTTTGTATGACTGGTTCTCTGGCCAGACAACCTATGATTATTTGCCTTTGATATTATCAGACTCTAAACCGCTAGGGAACCCACTTCTTTTTTTTGCTAGTGCTTCAAACATGAATAGATCACAGAAAGAAGGCAGAACAGCTGCTATTTCTTCGCTTTTAGTTGGTGAGAGAACTTAGATTTTATTATAGCATTGAGATGAAAAGCTGATCTCAGAATATACGTTCCTAGGTTGGCAGGTGCAGATGCACTTAGGAGCTGATATGTTATCAAATTATTCTATCTCAGTGCTGATGCCACAGCCCTTTACATTAGTACTCTGGAAAATTAGCTAAGGTTATCACACAGGTCATAAATTTCCTCTGATTTTGTTGAAACAGGGACACTGCAGGAAAAGGCAAAATTATCCCTCAAGGACGAAGCGAAGCAAAAGCCAGTGACCTTTGAGAGGTTAAAATTATCAAAAAAACTCCTACTTCTCTGAACTATAATGAACTTCCTTTCCTTGCACTGGTTCAGGTTTTCCTCAGCTCCGAATTTATTGCTGTATTGAAAAAAAAGAAAAAAAGAGCCTTTTGAGGAGAGAGAGGACTCCTTTGGGAATATTTCATCCAACATAAATAGATGGGCTGCAGTAGCTGTGCCTCATCCCCTGAGTAAAAGACAGCACCATGTGAGGTACATCTTGTGCTTTGGGTTTGTCTTCCTTTCTCACTATTGGCTCCACAGCTGGCTCTGTAAGCTTCAGATGGAAGGTCCCCGATGAGATTTGTCTCTACTGTTGTTGCTTCTGCTATTTTGTGAAGATGAGATTGATCTTTGGGCAGGATCATTTATCTTTGTGAAGTAGATCCTGATTTTCAATTATAGTTAAGCCACTTTGGAGTACTCTGGCAATGTAATGGGGCTTTAAAATCATCTCAGATCACATTTGTACCCACTTTAAAGCACTTCTGCTCTGACAGAATGGCATTAGATGGTTGTAGAGCACAGGGGCATCAGATTGGTAATGTTTTCATTAACTAACAGCTATGTAACTCTCTTCTGTAAATGACATGAATGTTAAAGCATCACAGGTAAGGATACCAGGGTAGCTCTGCCCTAGGTATATCCACTGCTCATAAGTGACTCATCTGATACAGGTGCAATACCAGCCAAGAGTGTGTCTGTGAAAAGACTAAATACAAAATTATATCTCAAATGGCACTCTGAATATGTATTATAAGGAGAGAAATTCTGATATGGGAATTTATCAGTAACTATTATAGAGAATAATTGTGGCTGACTAATTATATGAACATAGCAATGAAAGTGAGGAAATGCACTATATAGCTGAGATCAGACTCTACAATTTGGAAGCCATTCTCAGTCTGGCTTCATAGAAAAATGCACATACATATAATCTGAGCAAAACAATCAGGCGGTTGTATCAGCACAGGGCATGGATATCAGTGAAAAATGGGTTGTACTGACTGTGATATGCTTTTCAGAGAGGGTGTGGGTTGCAGGGAAGTCAGAGGTACAGAGCAACACCTGAATTTGGAAATCCTGGTTTGGCACTTAACCCTTTTCCAGCTCCACAGTGAGATATGTGGAGAGAAAGGCCTTTCCAGATGACAGCCACTGCCTCAACAGAGGGAATAAAATAATATATATATAAAAGGAAAGTGGGAGTTAGATAGTTGGATTTTCATTAAAATACCTAATTGTATGTGTATATTTGGAGATGTCTTATGGGAGTTGAGCACCCCAGAGCCCAATAAAGATAGTGGAGAACTAGTGCTCAGCTCAGCTCAATGTCATTTGACATGCCCTTAGGCATCCTGCCTGCATCCTAGTTACCGAGTTAAAAAACTGAATGTTTCCTATCAGCCCTTTTCATATCTATCAGCATTTCAAAATGTCTCAGGTATTATATGATATTTAAAATGTCATGGATGGTACCTGTGGGCAACTGAATCAAGCACAAGATGCCACAGTTTACGGGTTTAATCTATTGTTACCGATACTTATGTAAACCAGAAACCACTTCATTGAAATAGGGGAATTAGACTATGTGAACTTAGGGCGAGAAACACTGTGGTTATCCTCACAGAGAGAAAAATGCTATTAGCCATCAGAAAAAAACACATACGACACCTTATATCTGCCCTGCCTAGCAAAGCTTCAAGTGGAGCTTGCATCCTTATGAAGAGAAGTCATTAGCCACAAAGCACAAATCTCCAAGAAAACATATTTTTGTGGTTGCAGTGCTTGCAGAACTATTTAGTCATCATAAGTTATGTATGAATTTCGTTGCCTTTAAAATCTAGTGCAACTCTCTCATCTGGCTCTGTACAGGATTTGTTGTTGGCTATTCATGTTCATGCATCCTGATTCCCAGAAGCAGCAGCAATCCTTGGACATGAGAACACATCACCATCTGACCTTGGACATTATCTGCGTACTTCATGTACCTCACTGCAGATACATCCTAAACAAAGAAACCAACTTATAAACATTTAAAAGATTCTATGAAAAATGTTAACTATTAACAGACAGATTTGATCCATGCCAAGGTTTTATATCATGGATAAGCAGTGTATGAGGCACTTGTCCTTTTATTAGCATGTGAATATGTTAATATGATACAAGTGACATTTAGGGAAATGAATAGCCCATTATTCCGTAGGGTGCTCATTAAAGACAACCTCTCCTGAGGTTGCTCGATGGCAAAGTTCCTAAGTGAATTAGTAGGAAGCATGGAGGAAATGAATGAACTTTGCAGTGACTGCTCTTTATAATGACTGCAGGTAATTAAAAAGACTAGAGGTATCTGGAGAATTCTAGGTCTAGCAGTATTTTAAAAACATCTAACTATGGAGTTAATTGAGCTTTAGAATTCATTTAACTGGTCCTTGCATTAACAAGTAGCTTTTATGTGATGAAGGAATTAGAAGTTAAATATTGGCTCAATAAGTCTTTAAAGACTTTTCCTATTTGCAGTGTTGGCCATTATTGAATAGTAATGTTTATGTAAATTATAGTGCTGAAACCTTTTCAGTATCAGAAAATGTTACCCTGAAAATTCATTAACTTTCAGCCACCGCGTTCACAAAAAAAAACAAGACAGAATAGGTGCTGAAGGCAGTGCTACAAGCTGAGTACAAATCCAGGCACTAAGAGGACACAGTCAGGTTCAGGAAGGCATCACTACTCGCTGCCTTCCCCTGGGAACTCAGTGAAGAGCAAGGGGAGAGCCAGCATTCCAAAACTCTCCAAATAACAGAAGGTTTTTTATTTTTGTCATGGCTCTTAGTGGAACTGCATTCTATACATGTAAAAGTTTAAAGTGCAGATCTCAGCTGGACAGGAGAGGATCCGATTTTCTTGGGTGGGATTTAGTTCATTTAACTGCTATGTTCCTATATCTTAGCAGTGTAGTGAAGCAGCCCTTTCTGATGAAGTTGCTAACTTCCCTAGTCAAAAGGAGAAGGATAAATGGCTTTAAAGCCACCAGAAAAGGTCATGTATACCTAATTCATGTACTCAAACTTGGATGAGTTAGAACTTCCTCTGGAGGTTTTCACGGTCACCTGATACTTTCCATTGACAACAAAGTGCATTTAAGCATTTCAGAAAGATTCATCTTCAGAGTCTTAAAATATGGCTCTGTTAGATGCATAATCTGACTGACCAGCATCCTACCATGCACTTTAATAAATAAATTACTGTGCCTTTGTGAGGACAAAAAGTTGCCAGGTAGAGATTCTAACCACAAAGATAAAGGAAGAAATTAGGACAAAACACTTCTTTGGTTTCATGACAAATAAAATGTTCTGTATTTCACATTCTAATAGCCCACAGCTATTGACTTCTTCAGATTTCCCCAAGCTTTGGTACACCTGCATGAAATACTAAAGCAGAAAAGACATAGTGAAGCCAAGCAGACAGCATGGATACAGAAACTTTGTTGGCAGACATTTCTGCAGAGTGGAGGAATCAAGACACTGTTTGCATACTCCACCACCTAATGACTCTGAACAGGTACAGGAGATCATATCAGGAACCATCAAAGCAGTGATAATAATAATTTGGAATTTTCCATACTTTTCTGCATTCCAAGACAGAAAAGCTATTAAATCCACTACAGCCATGCTGTCTCATAGACAGCCTAGTAGCAGCAGGAATCATACTTGGCTCTTGAGGCCTAATCTCGCTAAGCATCAGTCAAGTCATGTCTCATTGATGTGCCCTTTCCAAGCCAGAACCTCAGCGTCAACCATATCCATCCAGTGTGCTCTCCAAACCTTCAACCTTCCGCTCAGACTCCAAGGCAAGTCAGTATTCATCTGGCTGTAACTGCATTAGGAAAAAAAAAAAATGAAAAAAAAAGAAGTGGCTTTATAATTTCCTGTTTGTTTGTTATTCTCACCATCTGAAGAATTCATGTTTTTTTTTTCTGCTTTGCTGTACTGTCATCTTTTTTTCAAACCTTCTCTGAAAAGATCTGTCTTCCCATTTCTCTATTTAATGCTCTATTGGTATATTTTATCATTGCGAAATATTTTGAGACACATTTTACATGAAAGACACTGTCCTGAGGAAGGGCCAGCTCACACTGTGCTGTTTGCACAGAAAGCCAGAAGGAGGAAGAGCAATGAGAGAGCAACTTAATTACTTTGGAGCTGCAGCACTTTCCACTACCATGGCCTCTGCATGAGGTCCTGACGCAGCCACCAGAGTTGACTGAGAGGTCTGATCTTGCTGACAGCTCCTCTGGTGCAGCTTTACCCAATGTCACTGAGCAGCTTCCAGCAAATGAACAAATCACAAAGCGCGGTGGGGCATCAGTGATGTAACCCAAGCTAAAATACTTGAAGAAATACCAGTGACCTCCAAGAAACACAAAAGTCTTTCTGCCCTGTTCTTTACTGAACAGACCATACCCTTCTAGCAGTGCTGTTCACCTCCTCTTGAGAGCCACTTTATTCAGGAAAAGAGTGAAAAATCAGAGCATAGCTGCAAACATGAATTCCCACTCATTGCCTAAGGACTGGTATTTTTTGTAGCTGTAAAAGCTAAGATGATGTGACCTAACCTACGTTGTGTAGATTGAGATTGTGATACATACTGGATAGATCTGGATCTGACTTCTGAGTTTATTCTAGAGTCAAGGATTCCTAGTGACTATGGCTGATGCCATGGGATAAGCGCATTTGTCAGTAGGAAGCACTTAGGAATTCCCTCATTCTTTAGTGGATTAAGTTTTGAACTAAAATCCACTAAAGTGATAAATGTCCAAGGGATCACAATTCATTTTCTTTAGAAAGCACTGATTTTTGTGACTAGTGCTAGCAGCAGCATGTCTGGCTTAGCAGTCAGTTCAGCTCTGTTGCATTTGTCTTTCCTTGTCTTCCTCCTGCTTGACCTTGGGGAAATTCTTGCTGTATGTCCCAGCTTGCAATTCCACTGCTAGAACAATTGAGCTATAACAGAAGCATTTCTCTTGGCTTCTTTATTTTTTCAAGCCTCAAACATTTTGCTTTACCACTTTTGCTCCTCCCATCTCCTTAGACTTTTGTACCTGGGCCCCTATCTATATGCAAAATCAATGTTGAGAACTTTAATGCACCATCTGTCTCTGTTTATATCCAGCAATTTCTCAGACACAGGGTTTGTACCAAAGAGCGTCCTAGTGTGAGTACACAAATAAGAAAGGAAATAGCAAATTCTTAGTATTTTTTAAAATGGTTTCAGCAGGATTTTTCACAACTAACTTTTGCCAGTAGTGTAGTATGTGTCTACAATTTTTCCTTCCCTATAGTTTCAACAGGCTTTGTGTGTTATTTCCACAAAAGCTCATGTAGTCATCAAGTTCACTGCCAAATGTGCCCTTTTCTGCAGTGGCTGCAAGTTGAAGTAAGCCAGTGGTCTGCTTCCAGGTTAGAGATATCATTGCACTAACTGATAAGATATTCTTTTGGTGTTCTATACCATACACATGACTGTCCACTCTGAAAAGCCATACCTAAATAAACAAAACACCCCAAATCCACAAAAACATTGACTTCTTTTTTGATAGGTGAAATACAGAAAGGGCATTTTTGCCACTTGAAAGCCAAGCTCATCTCTTTTGTACACCACTGCACTCACCATTTTTTATCAAGGAGAAATATGGTTCATTCTTGGGAATGATTTTCCCTTTACACTTTGTCTTTTATCTACTTATTCATGTCTTGTTCTTCCAAAACTGTTTCATGACATTCCAAGTTACTCTTCTACTGAAACTGTGTACACTGAATCAAAGAAAGCACAATTCACAGAAGTGCCTCCGCAGCACATTACGAACTGCGCAGCTCCCCAAGAGCAATTTAAAATGAAGAACAACCTTTCCCAACATCCTTTCAGAACTGCACATGGACATTAGCCAGACACAAGACTGAGCTGCAGAGGGTGCATTAAATTCTCCATCTGCTCTTCACAGTGATCATCACTGATTTCTAACCCACAGTAAAGTCATTTGGCCAAAAAAATCATAGTGGATGAGACAAGTGTACCAGAAGCCAGCTGAGCCTTTCCTTCCACAGTGCCCACAGAAGGAAATGCCTCTGATTCACCCAGCATTTTCTCAATATTTGATTCGAGAGCATCTGATATCTATAGGTAAGTCACACTCCAAAAGAACTAAGGAAGCTGGATTTTATTGTCATTTACACTACCTTATAGTCATTATCTCAGTTGGTCTTGGCACAACTATTAATTCATTTCCACATACATGATGTCACAGTATCCCTGAGGCGCTCAGCAGCCTTCCTGAAAACTTGGAAGACTGTTCGAAAGACACCTGCAAGTTTCCACTTCCCAGGGAGCTGCTTTCCAGACTCACTGCCCTGCTGTGCCCAGCTCCCAGTAGCGGTGCCAGTGTTTGACCCTCTGCAGGCTGTTTGCCCCGAAGGAGTCCGCGTTTCCCACGGGATGGTCCGCCCGGTGGGATACGGACTTCTCATGACCTCTTTGGAAAAGCATCACCCCCGGCGGCTTATTCCGGCGGGGTGTGCGGCGGGACAGCCGCGGGGCGCTAAGAGCCAGGTGCAGGGGCGGGTTTGCGCTGTGCCCCGTTGCTTCCATCCCCAGCGCCCCCTTCCCGGGCTCGCACACCGAGGGCGCGCTGGGCCGGCGGGACGGCCCCCAGCCCCTGCCGAAGCACGGAGCGATGGGCGATGGGGCGATGGGGCGATGGGGCGATGGGGCAGCTGCTGCCCTCGCCGGGACCGGCCCCGCATCACTGCAAGACACCCGGACGGGGGGCGGTGGGGACGGGCGAGGGGCGGGCCGGGGGCGGTGCTGCCTCCGCGGCCGGCCGGGACGGCGGCGGGAGCCGGGAGCCAAGGGAGCGGAGCCGGGAGCGGAGCCGGGAGGGAGCCGGGCAGGAGGAGCAGCAGTGGGAGCCGGGCGTGGTGAGCGGAGGGTGGGAGCGGAGCCGGACGGTGCGGCGCTGCCCGAGCCGGGTCTGCCGTATCCCCTTGCCGAGGGAGGTGGGCGCTCCGGGCGTGGGTGTTTTCTCTCGCCCTGCCCAGGCCGCGTTGTTGGTGCCCCCGGGGCACAGCTGCCCGGCACTGTTGCTCGCAGGTCCCGCAGCGCCGGGTCCGCTCGCTCCCGCTGTCCGGCTGGGTCCCCGGCGGGTTCGGGAAGCCGCGGTGCGCTCAGGAGCAGCGCCCGCCGTGCCTCGCCGGTGCTGCTGCTCCGAGAGAGCCTGTCCTGTGCCGTAACCAAGGGCGTTTGGGTTTCACAAGCATTTAACCGAGGTACGTGTTAGGCCTGTGTTTGATCGCTCGCCAACATGTTTTGGAAAGAACCCGTTTTTTGATCTTACTGACTTCGTGGGTTGTCAGAGTACTTGAATTGAATGAACGCTTCTTCGGTTCGGGGAAATGGCTTTTGTTGGAGGCATAAAAGGGAACGCTCCGGGAGAGCGTGGGAACAGCATCGGGGCTGCGCTGGTTCTGGAGGGAGGGATGCGGAGGGAAGGGAGGCATGGGCTGGTTGCCATTGCTGAAAGGTGCTGCAGACCGCGAGTGTGATAGTGCAGACCACTGGGTCATCACTGTGCAAGCACATTCTTGGCTCTGTGGGCATAAGCATAGATTGCCACTCTGTGTGCTCTTTCACATTTTTTTGCGGGAAGATGGGAAAAGAATTGCTCCCTCTGCAAATAAATTGCAACATGCCTATCCAACGTACTGGGAGAAGAGCTGAGCTTAGGCAGCACAACGTGGAAAAAGAAAACGGGACGGGTGCACCGAAATGTGCCTTTTCCAAACACTTTATGTCTAGCTAAGAGCTGCCGGCAATTACAACATCATCTCGGTAGAGGTAATAAAGTTTGGTAAAGAAAGCAAGTGAAGCAAACTCTTCCTACCCTTGCAAATGCTAAACAGTTAGAGGAAAATTGTAAAAATAGTGGTAAAGAGCATTTGCCATGTTGATTAACGGTTATATAAGTAAAGACAATTAGGACTGCATGCTATTATTAAATTTAATTCCTAGTTAATAACAGTAGAATGGGAGAAAGATGAATAAGAGACATGTATAAAATCTGGACCATATAGGATATATATAATGCTGGCGGTTTTATTCTGGTAAAGGATCAGCTGGAGGGTCAATATTTCCTTCCTTGTGATTTTGCTTGTTACAGTCATTTTGAACCCACTGTGACTTTTCTGTGCCTGAACAGACCGAAACAAAAGGCAAACTGAAACCACCAGCCTTCTCTCTGCTATAATGCCTAGAAGGACGTTTTAGGGATGGTTTCCGGTTGTAGCTGTGTACTGGCTGCCTTTTCCTCAGACTGGCTCATCCTATCGCCCAAAGTGGGGGAAGGAAAGGCAGGCATGTCACCCCTGCCTCCTTCATGTTTCCCCAGCTTTCCTCTGCTCTGGTGCACATGCTTTGCCTGCCTGCTGACTGCTACTTGCTATATCCAGTGTGTGTGCTTTGCTGTCAACAGGATAAATGCTGTAGGACCTTGAACTGGTGGAAAAGGGCTCCTGGGCTATTTCAGAATTGAAGTCTAATCTAGTACTATCACCATGTAGATGACTGTATGTATATGAACATATTTGTCTTAGGAAGTTATTGCTGTTTGCATTTTGTTAACCTTTTCAGATGTAAAAGGCTGAACTTGGATAGCTTGTGTCTGCCAAGTGTCTTTGTTCATAGTCAGGTCTTACTGGTGCAGCACAAATTTTAAGTTGTATTCTGTAAATTTCCCATCAGAGCCAGAAAGCAACACAGTTTTTCCTCCTGGCACATCATCTACGCAGAAGCAGAAGAGGAATTGCTGAGAAATCTGATGTTTCTAATGGGTTCAAGACTTGGAATTTAAATACTAAAAAGTCAATATATTGTCACCTCTACCTCCTGCACTCTTTTGCAAGCACTCCTCCCCCTGTGTCTTCATGACTGCGGTTGCCTCCTTTTCCTGGCTTGCGCAGAGGAAATCCTGTTACGACATAGTCAGATCCATAGCGCTGCTGCAAAACCCACCTCTTAACCTGCCACTTCGTGTGCATCTCCACTCCTTGTCAGTCCTTCTGCTGCTCCGCCTTCTCCTCTGCATCGGACATGTCAGTTGCAGGCTTCACTTTGACGCGTCCTCGACAATCTCCCCATACCTGGTGCACCACCTCTCCCACTTTACCAAGACATAGCCCCTGGGCTTTGATCAGCCTGTGCTCTCAGCATCTTTCTCCCTCAAGTTATCATCTTTGTGTTTCCCTGAGCTTCACCCTGCACTTACTTGTAATTTCATATAGGCACTTTGTCCATCATTTCTTTAATTTCCTTGAAATATCCCAGCACCTTTGCTTTTGCTGTAATGCCTGCAGCAACCGTCTGGTGAGACGCTAAGTCAGGCCCTCACCCCTGCTGCCACCATCCTTGTCAATGGAATTACTCTGTCTCTAGATTTGAGCATAAATGTCCTCTAAGGCTGGGACATCTGAGAGGCACTTGTCAAACAGATCATCTCGCATCAGCAGAAACTCTCCTTTCAAAGTCTGTGTTATCCTCACTTGCTCTTTTTTGGCATTTCAGGTGCAACCCTGCCCCCTTATGCTTACACAGCTCAGCGTGGTTCACTGCAACTCCCTTTGCAATAACAGTGTTGTATCTTTGCCTAAGTTATTGCAGACTGTTTTGCAAACAGGGACTATATGTAAATATTAGGCACACAAATACAGATAGGATAACGCCATGGTCTCTTTGTCAAGGGAGGGTGTGCAAGGAGCCTGCATTGATAAAATAAGGAATGGCATCAGGATAGAGATCTCTGTTATATCAGTGAGGGGAAACAGAGAATCAAAGGAGAAGGCTGTTTTCTTACTTCTCTTGGTGAAGTGTGATGAGCCACCCGAGATGGGAAGCAGAGTTACAGTGAGTGAAGTTACTGTGATAACACATCTGTGCCCAAAATTCCCTTGACATTTAGGTTCACAGTATGTAGCTAGTAGTGAATCTGGGTTTTTTTTTGGAGAGAAAAATTATCTGAAACAAAATGATGCATTAAAGAGAGAGATTCCTTTTGAACAAAGTGTACAAAATTCTGCACTAGCTTTATATTGTATCAGGATTTCCAAGTTAAAGTGAAATCTGCTTGACATTTTTTGATTTGATGTGGACTATATCCTTTGGGGTTTTTTTTTAATATATTGAAGGCAGTATGTCAGATGAATTTCACAATAGGAAAGTGCTTATTAGTCAGGACTCGACTTACTGGTTCACAACTTCATTAGTTCGGGATTAATAATCCGATTGACTAGCAAAGTTAAAGGCCACTTATTCAGAGAGCCCCTTGCTGAAGTCTGCACGGAGGTCTCCCAAGGTGGGAGTGGATGTGCCTACATGGAATATGAGAGATGCAGGCTTCCAGGTTCATTTGAGTGTGCAGCCACCTCTTCTGGCATTGAGCAGATTTCAGATTTAGTCACATTTTGTCTTAAAACTGTACTACTTGTACATGAAGGGGACTATGCCTGATATCTCTGAGGGTTTTTTCCCCATTTACTTGAAGTGATGCTGAATCTGAGGATCTGAGCCATGCAAGTTGTTAGTTTCATGTGTGAATGTGATGGAAAATGAAAGCAAGCTCTAATAACAAGGATTGCTTGCCCTGGGGCTTGATGTTTTATCTGGTAGGTTTTGCTCTGAGTAAAGAATGTGGAGGAGCTGAAGCACTGCCCCATGAGAGGTCTGTGTATCTTCAGGAAGGGTGAACACAGTGCACAGCCCACCACTGCACCAGCCAGTTTGGCCCCAGGTGTGGAGCCCAGCGCCGGTCTGCTTATGCCAAATACAAGAGGTGGTTGTCAGGAGCACATGTTAAGAGTCAGGCATGAGGTAGCAAAACTTAATCAGCTTTTGTTTGTTCTGAGATTAATTACATCACCACTCCCCTCCCCCACCCCCGCCCCCACACACAGGCTGGATGGCACCTTCTCCTGAGAGGCTTATCAGTGTCAGTGGGATGCTCCACACAGCCACTTGCAGCCTTGGCAAGGAGGGGTTGCACGGATGGGATGACTCAACCATGAAAGGAGACAACAATGCAGAAGCAGTTGAAATATTTTCATACACTTGTTCCACTGAGGAAGATGGGTTTTGATGAAATTTTCATTTCTCACTATGCAGACATTCCACACTACACTGAACCTTCTGTTCAAATAAAACTTCCAAATCCAGATTTGCAAGAATTCAAACAAGAAGTCATAACACAAAATGCAGAAATTAAGGATTCCTGATACCTGCTGGTTTCTTGGTCTTCCCTGTCTATCCTTGCTCTGGACCTCCTTTCCAGCTGGGCACCTGGGATCTGTTACTTTGACAGTGGCAAATCAGTGGCTGATTTTGATTGCAAAAGTAGAATTACTAAGATTTAAAGCTATTAGGGGCAACCAGGTGTCTGTGTGAACCTTCATGTCCCCTGTGTCTGATCACCCACTGTCTTTAAACTTTAGAAACTCAAATTATTTTGAGGTTTCTGCCTGAGCTGAATTTGGGTGAGTGTGGCAATAACAAAAGTTATTCAGAGTCGCAGTAAAGGGAATAAAGCTGGGACTGAACACCAAGAAAGCAAATATGACCCTTCACTATGGGTCAACCACTCAGAAAAAAGTAGACTGTTGAGTTTTGGATGCTTTTGTTCAGCAACCTCTAATTTTTCACAAGAAATTTTCAACAAGAGTGGGAAATAAATATTTTTAGCAAACCAGCATAGGAAGGAGACTAATTTCCCTGACAACTCTGTGTCCTTTGGGTGAGATTTAAATTGTCATTCCCATGGGAGGCAGGACCAGGAGGGCCCCATTTCCCTGTCCAAGGTCCCAGAGGTACAGCAGTGAGACTCCTTACGCCATTCACATTCTGAGAGATACAGGGAACAGATAGGTCCCTGCTCCTTGCATATCTTACTATCAATGAGAAAGAATACACTGGGACAAATCGTTTTGTGGGCTAGTGCTGCAGCTGAGATGGCGAAAATAGCTGTGAAGGGCATTAGAGTGGTGCAAGAAGGATGAAGGACCTTGGGATACAACTGTACATGCCAAGGGGTGTTCTGTAGATAAGCTTCTTGATGTTCTGGTCCAAATATTTCTTGGTTCTTCAAAGGTAATCAAACCCGTACAAATATTTCTCTATTCTTCAAAGGCAATCAAAAGCTCAGAGCTCCCCATCTCACTGTGTACACTTGCCATTTGAATAAGAATGCCTGCATTTAAGGAGCCTTGAGGATGTCTGGTATTTTTCGCTGCACCTCTGGCTTATTTACCCATTTCAAGATTTGGTAGGCTCTCTTCCCTTCAATTCCCGAATACTGGAGCATTGTATCAAATGAAGGTCTAAATGGGCAACAGCAGTGCTCTGTGTATCTGGGGGCAGAGAGACAACAGAAAGCTGGAAAAGAAGCAAAATGACTTATATTTATCTGAGTTGAAGATACAGTTCCGGTTGCAGAGATCCATGCCTCTTTCCCCCAAGAGAGCTGTTCTGAAAGATGGGGAAGGGG
>JAWWMO010000001.1:50745339-50781590 GCA_035047845.1 Dendrocincla fuliginosa
CTATTTTCTAAATTTGAAGGAGAGGGATTATTACTTGGCTGATATAGATATCTTAGTTCTTCCTGGAACTAAGACACAGGTACAATTAACAGCATGTTGAAGTTTAGCTGGATGAGGGACCTCACTGTTGTAACCGTGCTAAAGGCAAATTAAGCTCTCATCTTTTAGGAGTTATTTACAATAAAGGCTTTCTAGAATACCTTCTACCTGTGAAGAAAGGATTCATGGGAACTTGTGACAAAAATGTTAGCTTATTTAGCATAAAAATGCTGATTTTCTTTGATGTTAATTTGACTCTGTGCTTAAACATTTTGAAGCCTCTGAAACAGCTCAACCTGTAGTCACAAAAATATAGAAAGAACCAAGTGCTTTTCTCTGGCTGACAAACTCCCAAGAAATTGACTCTATCAGACATATCTTTGCTTCCTGTTCCTCAATATTTAGGGTTTCAGTGCTCGCAAGAATGCTCCGTTAAATAATATTTGACTGAGCCTGGAGAAAGAGTTGTTGCATCAAGTTATGTGGAGAAATGCAATACATATGGCAGGATGGTAAAGCATTTATGATATTGGGACTATGAAAAAGCTCAGTTTACTGCATGCCATCCTGGAGAGTGTTGTTTAACATCCACCTTAGCCTGAACTGGGAGGTCACTACTGTCTCAGCGATGCTAAAGATTAAATTACATATGTTACATATAATTTGGCACTCAGGGCATATGCTAATTGTGGAGGCCTCTGTTCCTGACCACATTTGCATTTTCTGTAAAAATAGGTTTTATGACCAGTACTGTCAAATATGCAAGCAGTGGATAGCTCTGACATGGGTACCCAGGCATGGTGCTGCACGGTACCTGGGACTGACCTCTTACACAGTGATACCTTGCTTGATCCCTCACCTACCCACTGTGACGTGCTTCTGGTGAATGCCCCTTTGCCTGTCTCCCACTTACCACAGGATAAAAGAAAATATGAAAAACTCCAACTGAACCTGCCTACAGGATCTGCCAGATAGGCCTACCCTTGGAGCATGCATGGTTGTCCTCACCTGTGAAAGGTGATTTATACCAAGTACATGAATGGAGAAACAATGCACAACTTGAAGAAAACACTTAAACAGTAGTTCTGGTTGAAACGCCAGGATGTAAAAACGACACCATGTGTCTAGGAGAGCCTTTCCTTGTGTGCCAGCCCTCATATTTGGGGACTAAAGTAGCAGAACAAGGTTTTGCTCTCCTGTATGTCAAAAATCAGCAGAGCATGGAGGTTGAGTCTTTGCCTTCTTGGAACAGTGAGTTGTTTTACTGAAATGTGTGAATCTTCTAAGCAGTTTGTCCATCAGAGTAGCAAGGCTGTGTAACAATGGAGTAATAGCAGAAAAACTCAGCCAGTGTCGGAAAGGCATCCGGGACTTTCGGCAGTGGGTGTGGAAGTGATGACTCAGGAAGCCTTCTCAAGTCACAGAACCCTATCCTGGCATTGGAGAGGTGCCTCTGACAAAGTAATCCAGATCCAGCTACACCACAAAATCTGAGTCCC
Source organism: Dendrocincla fuliginosa (assembly GCA_035047845.1). Taxonomy (NCBI): domain Eukaryota; kingdom Metazoa; phylum Chordata; class Aves; order Passeriformes; family Dendrocolaptidae; genus Dendrocincla; species Dendrocincla fuliginosa. The sequence continues at coordinate 50,746,878 of JAWWMO010000001.1, forward strand.
CCCAGCAGGCAGGTCCCAGTTCTCCTGTGCCAGTTTTCAGGAGCGGTTAGTTGGAAAGCCTTCTTCTGTCAAATAGAGTCAGAGTTCCTCTACATCTGCAGTCATTCAGGAGCAACACTTTCAGTTCATTCTTTGCCTTAAACCAACTCAGCTTTCCAGCAATAGATAAGAGGATGGCAGGGACCACTACAGAATCTGAAAATTTTTTGGCTCCGTAGTTGACTTCCTTGATCAATTCATGCCTCTCAGTAAGACAGTGGGTTTATTGTCGTTAGCCAGTTTTGCCATTATACTTTGAAGTCAGTGATAAAATTCCTAACCATTTTTTGGGACTAGGTTTGGGCTAGATAGTATGATAGTGTTCTATTTCATTTTCAGAAATGGAAAAAACCCAACAGCCAAACGAGAAGGTGAAGCTGACATCTGGCTTTATGGGTGTTATTCCTTTGGGAGGATTAGGGTAAAAGAGACAGATGGTTCATGCCCTTTACCACTTTCTCCCTGCAGAAGCAGGAACCTGAGCTGAAGTGGTAGCTGCGGTGCACTGAATAAAACTACTTGTGGCTCCCCCTCTCAAAGGCTGTGAGGTCTGACTTGCAGCATGGCAGAGGTTCGTGCAGCCCTGGAGCCATGTAGTTGCATGAGGTTCAGAATGGTGTTTGCACCCCTGCCACACATCGCTGGCTGAGCCATCCTGGCTGCTCTCTGGCAGGGTCCCCATGCTGGAACAGCATCAGGCATCATCATTAGGGAGCAGGAGGAGATCTGTTTTATTTCTTATGCATTTTGTACCTTTCCTGTGGAAACTATTGAATTGTCAGGACAGGATATGTTCACATGATTCTGCCATTTTACTCTAATAGGGTGCAGATGGTTGGTAAAAATCCTTTTAGACTAAGACTTTATACTTTAGGTCCATACTTTTAAATTTGTGTTTAAAACAACACAGATTTTTTTTTTTTTTATTTTCCTAAAATACTATCCACTTTAGCGGAAGATACATTTTATGGTGAGATTCATTTGCACATCATGTCACTGCACTGTGTGAATGAGGTAACTACATTCTGGGCTGCAGTCATTTGGAATCAGAGTTTATAGTGTCTCTGACCTCACTACACAATGGTTGGTTGAAAATAGTCTGGGTGACATTGTAAGACCCATAAAAGCTCTGATTAGCAAAACACTCACATATCTGCTTAACTGAGGTTCTGATTAGTTCTATTTAAGACCGTAAATTTTTCACTAACTTAAAAAAAAGTCCCATGCCAAAATTCTTCCTTGTACCAGGGCCAAAAGTGTTAATGGTAAAAGTAGGTTGTAGTAGATTTAAAATTTGTGAAAAATTTAAAGGCTTTTAACTTCTGCCATGTTAAAGAATTCATGTGAATTAATTCCTTAAGTTATTATAGACCAATTCAATTAATAATGGATCTGCTTTTCATTATGACAAGTAATTAAGGATAAACATCTCCTGTATCAAAGTTTATTTTTTAAAAAGGATAAATTAGCTATAACACACTTAACTACTTCCAGAACATGAAATGAACACATACAGTTCCATTAGTTAATTTTGGATCACTAAATTAAAGGCAGTTCAAAAGGAGTATAATCTCATAAGGATCTCTCTTTGTTCAGTCTGTTGTGAGTTATTTCACAAGGTACAATAAATACTGTTTCCTGTGGGGCTGAATACTGTTAAGGTTATAAAATTGGTTTGGTTCAGTATATTTTATGCATGAGTTATATACCACAAGAGTAAGAATATTTTTTCTGGTATTTGTAGACGCAGTTTTGTACTCCTGCATGTCTTGTAGGCTATGCTTGTAGGGGATGTTTGATTAAGACTACCAAAAGCTCCACTATAAAGCAATAAAAGCAATAAATAAGCACAAGTCTGGAATGTAACCTTTTTTCCATGAAAGCATTATGGATATGTATGGATATGCACTAGTAAATTACTCCAGGTCAGGGCATAGGATCGAGCTGAATTAGCAAGCAGACCTCCTGGCATGGTTTTGGCCAGATAGCACCCTCCAAGGAATGCCTAGACATATTTGGGGTTAGGATTGGCCATCATTCGTTCCCAGAGACAGCTGTGATTTGGCCATCCTGTCTGTGGAGATAAAAGGGAGTTTAGCCATCTTGACACAGTATGCCACACAAGTTGCCCTCCAGATCAGAGAACAACCTTGAAATGTTTCATGTAGTAGTACAGGTGGAGTTCTGAGTTCTAGAAAATGAAATAGGGTTTTAAAATATACAATTATATTCTACATACCACTTAGTGTAGTACTTGTTTATTCAGGCACTTAGGACTTTTTTTGGCATATAGCATAACCTAAACTTAATTTTCAGTGCCAAAGTACAGCAGCTAACTATGTGAATAACTTCAGTGGCTGCAAAGCAAACTTCTTAACAATTTTCAATACCTTATACTTCTTAAGCATCCTGAGTTCAGGTTGAGGCTTTTGTGGTCACACCTAATGTCAAAAGGTGTCAGCCTCTTGAAGAAAGAGGTACTTGAAGAATGTTAGAAAAAGTTGCATGTTTAAAGGAAAAATTCTAAGGCAGGCCATTGCTGGAAACACTACTGGGACACTCCCATGGAAACCCAGATAGATACTCGAGCAGTTGCGTGACACAAAGGAGAGACTCCAGACTGTCACATCGTAACTTGAAGGGTCTGATTCTGTCTCTCTGACTGATGCGGATGGTGTTTGTGCTCTCTATCACTATGAAAATCAGTGGAATTTTCCTCAGAGCTCCTAACTGTGATTTAGAGATAATTGTATTGAACAGGGACCACAGAACATGGCTGAAAGCATGCAGGAGGAGAGGAACCACACTGGGAAGGTATTTGTGTGCATGTTGCATTATCTGTTTTGTACTAAAACAAAGGCAAGGGGTTACGCCATGTAATTCAGCTACAGCATGTCAGTTTGTTACAAGCAATTCCGCATCACCAAGCCTTCTCTTATTGTTCTAGCCTTGCACCAAGGGATTCACTATGTTTATTTAGCTTTCCCTGATCTGTTTACCCTGTGCTACTCTGATCTTTGCCAGCACTCCAGCTTCCAGGTTCCAACTAATAGCTGGAGGCAAAGCTTTTTCAAAGGTGGGATCTCTTCTCCGTTAGTTTTTGCTGCCCTTAGATAGTGCCCTCCTGCTTGCTGAGCTGACAGGGCTGCCCATTCCCTTGAAGTTTTGATCATAGGTGTCAGAGGCTGCATCACTTCAATGAAACGTGCCTGCCATTGAGATCTGCCATGGCTGAATTACAGAAAGATGCATTTTTGTAAAAATATGTAGTAAGAAAGCAGGTCTAGCAGACTTTCTCATTCTGGGTACCTCTGGCAAGACACTATGGAGTCAGTGGAGAATGGATTCATCATCCATCATGTTATTGAGTGGCCTTGCTCATCTGTGTTGAGGAGCTGAAGTTTTGAGAGGGGGTTTCATTCCTTGACTAGATTTTTCCTACAAGAAAAATTTGTATTCCAATATCTCTGTCCCATATAAAGTACATTTTTGATTGTGCCTTGCAGTTAAACAACTCATGTCGGAAAAGAGTCTATTTTAATTCATTAGGACACAGTAGGATTTCTCCTAATACCTGTATTTTGAAAAACTGAGATATAGTTTCTAGCCAGTTCTTTGAAAATCGCAGCTTTGTGCTAAGGAATAATAACTTGTAACCCTTAAGAGCTTAATTTTATCAGGTGTGCATTATCTTCCAGTAAATTAATCTTTTTTTTTTTTCTTTTTCCTTGCAGTTCTGAAGGATATAATCTTAAATTGTCCTGGCTTGAGCAGCGAAGGAAAAATTTGTCATCTCACCGTTGTGATGGAAAAATGCTCGCTTAGAATATACCCTTTTTATGCTACTAAAACTGCCTGTGAATACAAGATCTGTTGTGCTTTTTGAAACACAAACCAAGTAATGTCAGAACCTGACCCTTCATCTGGATTTCTAGGAAACATGGAAAATGGGACTTTCCTGGAGCTGTATCCCACATCCCTTTCAACTTCAGTGGATTCATCACCTGCCCGCTTATCCAATGTCTATGTCTATGTTTCTATATTCCTTAGTCTCTTAGCTTTTCTCCTTTTGCTATTGATCATTGCACTTCAGAGGCTGAAAAACATAATTTCTTCCAGTTCCTCCTACCCAGAATACAATAGTGATGCTGGAAGTTCGTTCACTAATTTAGAGGTTTGCAGCATTTCTTCCCAGCACTCTGCTCTCTCAAATCTTTCTTCATGAAACTGAATGAAAGGAAATACATGGGAAATGGAAGAGCTTTGTCTAGTTTCTTGGGGAGGTAGTGCATGCAACTTTTGCCTTAGAAGACTATTATGAAGAGAAGGTTTTTAAAGTTTCCTTATTTTTTCCCCCCTTTTCTTCTTTAGTCTTCATTTCCCCTTTAACTAATTTTCATTTTGGACAATGGATAATGACACTTGATTGTCATTTCTTGCCTGTAATAGTGTTGCTGTCTCTTTCTCACACACGCACAGTGTTCATTAAGAGTGTCCCTGTCAAACTGTTTTAACTGGTTGTGTCATTTTTTCTGCTCTAGTTGTGACCCCTTCCTAGGTTTTGTGTGAGTAATATGATGACTAATTTTCTTTCTCCTTTTTTAATTATATAAGGACTTCTGAATGAAATCCCTATTGCAAAAGTATTAAAAAAAATCTGCTTAAATTATAAATATTAGAACAAGTTGAAGTTGTAGGTATTGTTTCTTCCTTTTTTTTTTTTTTAATTTTCACATCTTTTTCAGTATTTATTGATGTTTATAGAACACAACTAAAATCCATTTCTTGAAGAATATTGCTTTAGTTTATTTGTACTCCTGACTTGTTCTGTATAAAGTCTGTATTTCACTTTTTGAGTCTTTTTGGTTTACTTAGTAAAGCAGCTACAATAATGATGCTCATGAATGTGTGAAGGTATTTTTGGACCCTGTTGCATCTCATTTGCCTGGTGACTTGTTCCTCCAGGGGGCAGCTGTTGCTGCTGAATCATAAATACCACATAACTCTTTTGCAGTCTTCACTGATACTGTAGCTTATTCTTACTGGATACCAGGACAAACCAGTGGTTTCTTTTAGAAGTCCTGCCTTCAACAAATATAGGTAGCGAGTGAATAGTTCCTACAGTGTCCTTTAGACAGAAGATGCTTGTACTCACATGAGCAGGACAAGCAGGGACAGAAATTGCTTGTACTGGTGAGACTTCTTGTGCCAGGTTTTGTCCTGTGATTGCACAAATGCACACTGGGGTGGAGTGGGGTAATGGGTCTGTGAAATGGCCAGGCAGGCCTGTGTTCTGACCCTCAGAGCTGTACCTCCAGAGGGTAGGAAGGGATGGGCAGGAAAATGGCAGTGGCTCTGCCCCTTTTCCCCATCAGCATAAGGAAAGGCCAGAGATGAGGGGGAGAGAAACGGTTAATGTTTCATTCTCCTACCCAAAATGTAACATATCACTCAATTTCTGCAGTAAAATAACTGGCAGCTTTATGAACAGGGTCCTGTGGTCATCTGGGCGCTGAATCAAGACAAATATTCACAGCAGTGATTTGAAATGCCAAGTGTGACCTTCTACAACTGCAGCCCCACGCTGCAGTGCAATGCCTCGTTCTCACTGCACTTTGTGAGCACAGCCCCATCCTGCCACTTAAGCCCATGTCAATTTTGCTGTCATGGTAGGATCCAAGTCACTGGAGAGACCTGAGGAAGGGTATGGCAATGTTGCTGCCACTTCTGTTGCTGACATAACAGCAGGTGCAGCTCCGGGCGACTGGTTGGTCTTGACAGGAACACAGGGCAGGCTGCTCTGCCCTTGCACGGCAAGCCTTCTGCCCAACAGGCTGAGGGGCTGGGGAGCTGCAGGAGACCTCCCAACCAGATTTATACCTCCTGCTGAGCTGTCAGTGTGTTCGTCAACAAGACAGACTCTCCCACTGACTGCACAGGCTTTAAAAGAGAAATTTGGAAAGCCCAGCGTAAATAGAAAATGAGAAATGCAGCAGCTCAGTGCCAGCCAACACAGATGATGTTTGAGTCGGTGTTTTCAATTTTTAAAAATGAGCGTAGAGTATGGCAATTGGTAATGACTTACAGTGGTGATTAGCTCCTTACAAAGGTCAAACAACTTGCTGACTCATAAAGAATTTAAGCCTGCAGGTTCCCTGAGACAAACTGGCTTGAGAAATATGTATATTTTATTAATCTAGACAAAAATTTCTTGTCACTTTTCACTATAATTGATGATAGATTTTGAGAAAAGACATAACTATTTAGAGGGGACCAGGAAACATTATTTCATTTCTGAAAGCTCTTTCAAATCCCAAACCTGTAACAGAATGTATTTATGTGTTGACTGGCAGATAAAAATAAATGAACTGTAAATCAAGACAGAGCAACTGTTCAACTATCTTCTCTTACTGACAAAGTTGTAAATTTGTTGCCTCCTTTACTGCATATGCAGGAATTTAATCAAAACCAGAGATGATACCAGAGGTTGAGATGGGTATTTGTTCCTACCAAATGTTTATACTTGCAGATATAGAGACACTTAATATTAAAATACAGACTGCTGGAACTCCATTGGCTTTGTTCAATGAGCTGTTGTAAAACTTCACAAGAGCAAAAAGTATTTTTCAGACTGCAAAAAGTAGCAGAGATAACTGAAACCACACATTTGATTTTGCTTTGTAGTTTACTAGATGCTACTAATTTTTTCATATGCAGTGACATATGGGACTGTATAGTCATCATGATTTCAGCTGAGTTGCACCTGTTCTCTTCAGGACAGATTTGAGTAGAAACAAGGAGGATCTAACAAAATAGCATCAGGAGAAGCCACAGGCAAAAAGCACCATGGCATTTTTGAGGATTTCTAATTCTTCAAGGAAAAAGAAAAAAAGAAGAAAGGAAAAAAGAAACCAACCTAAGAACCTGAGCCTGAGTTAATTTGAGAACACTGGAACATAATTCCTAGAGAGATGGTCAATACCCCAAGCCTGTCAGTGTTTAAGAGGCACTTGGACACAATGCCCTTAACATGCTCTAACTTTTGGTCAACCCTGGAGTGGTCAGGTAGTTGGATTAGTAGGTCCCTTCAAACTGAAAAGATTTCTATTCTATTCTATTCTATTCTATTCTATTCTATTCTATTCTATTCTATTCTATTCTATTCTATTCTATTCTATTCTGTTTGCATGGGGTTTTTATCCCTGTGTCCAGTCCTGGGTTCTCCAGTAGAAGAGAAATGTAGAGATAGTGCAGTGAGCCCAGTGCAGGACTACTGAGATGATTATGGAATGGAGCATCTCTCATATGAGAAGAGACTCAGAGAGCTGGGACTGTTTAGACTAGAGAGAGCTCAGAAGGATCTCATTAATGTGTATAAATACCTCATGAGAGGGAGGATGAAGAGGGAGACACCATCTTCCCAGTGATGCCCAGTGACAGAACAAGAGGCCATGGGCACAAACTGAAACACAGGAAATTCCCCTGATCACAAGAAAATATTTGACTGTGAGGGTAGTCAAACACTGGCACATGTTGCCTGGAGGGGCTGTAGCATCTCCATGTGTTGATCTGTCTGCAGCTGACCTGGCTTTGGGCAAGAGGACTGGGCCAGATCATTCTCAGAGGTCCCGTGTCCATGCTCTGATTTTGTGGATCATGTCAGTGCAAAAACTCTGTGGCTTCTGGCTTGCTGCCTCCTCCTGAGGTGTTTTCTCATCCCTGGAGCTGAGTAAGCAATATCTTTACTAGGAGGTGATTTGCTCAATAATTTGTTACTAAGCAGCTGCTCTGCTCCCCCTTCTGCCTGCAGCCACATACTTTTTCAGTTTTTTCTCTGCCTTTCTGTGGTGTGGGGTTTTTTGTTTTTTTTTTTTTTTTTTATAATTTTGACAGCTTTTGCCCTGAGCCCTTTTTGTTTTTACTAGGCCCCTTGACTCCAAGAGTGCCATTAGCTTTGGTAATATATGAGTTCAAAACTGCATGGCATCAGGTAGTTGTAAAGTATACCTGAAAATCTGTAGGAAGAAAAATATGGATAAAGCATGGATGAGGAAAGAACAGAAGGAGTTTTTGGAACACAAAATTTATTTTGCTTGAATTCAACAAATATGGTCCATTTAAGCATATTTAATCAAAGAGTACCTGGTGAGGGCTATAGAAACCTCTGTATTTAAGACTTTCTTGCACTGGTTGCCACCTTGGCCCTCCTGTCAAGTTCACTCATTTTATTCATCTGTCCTCAACATTACCAAATTATTCCCATCCTGAAACAGTGTCAGGTTTTGCACTTAGCAACTCTTCATCTGTGGAGAGTTTATTGTACTGGAATTATTTTCTGTGTTCAGCTCTTCTCCATCTGACAGCTCACCTGAAAGGTTTGTCTCTGCAAGCTGAAAGTCTTGTCTGAGATTCCTATAAATATCTTTTAACTTTGGAAAACAATTCTCATTCCCCTTCCATGCACCTTGTTTGTCCTCCTCTCACTGTCTAGCCCTGTGGTACTTTGGCAGGGCTGAATCCCCGTGGAACACCATGCTCTGCTGTACTTGAACTTTTTTCCCTTCAGTCTTTTTTTTGTTTTTGTGAGAGCACTGGAAAAGGCATCTGCGTGGGAAGGTCATTTATGAGGTCCATATACCTCCCATTCTTCTTGACAGGACTGTTTTTGCTGCATCTGTTATGCTTGTCTAAGGAAACATTGTGAATCACAGCCCAGCTGCTTCCCAGCTGAATGATCTTTTCATGTCCAGTGCCCCATGTAGGCTCCCAAAGAAAATGGCCCCACTCTCTGGCTACAGCAGATATTTACATTCCCAAATGCAGCCTGCAAAAGTAGCTTGAAAAAAGCCCTTTTTTCCTCAAGAAAAGTGGGCTTGCTCTTGCCTATATCCTTGGCATAAACTGGACCAGCCCTCAAGCTACTTTACACTCAATCATCTATGTGATGCCGGGCAGTTTGACATGCTGATTCGACCCACCTGCAGCCACAGCCCCAGAAATCTCCTGTCTCACTCACACTGCCCATAAATGAGGTGGCCCAAAATAGCCAAGATGCTGCCCCAATCTGGAGCTTGGTTAGGGACACTTTCCTGATGCCAGCTGTTTTCACAGTTCCTCCCAGCACTGTGCTTTGGAGTTAAAAGAGGCATCAACTTCCTGTGTATTCACTTCTAAGGCCAGGTGAGCACATTGGTCTAATCACTGTAATCACCATGCAGGTCACAATGAGGCAGGACGAGGATGATGAGCTATTTTTCACTACTGTATTCTTTGTTTTATATTAATGGGAGCTAATTACCCACTATAAGCCTGAAAATCACAGGAGGTGGCTACTGACACGTGTAGGATTTTCAGGTGCCTCGAGGAAATTGGTCTGGGCTTTTTTGCACGGTTTCAGTTCACCTTCTGTTCCTTACGGACAGCAGCAACACAATGGATGCATTTGTTTCAGTGCCAAAAGATGCAGCTTTAATACAATAGACATCTGTGAGCAGATTCGGTTAAAAATTCAGAAGGAATAAAGTATACTTTTTAAAAAGTATAATGTATAACTTTTTACAAACAAACTTGGAAAGCTTTCTTTGAAAAACTACACTTTTGCCAAAATATCTATTTTTAAAGAATAATGGAAAAACTATTTGGTTGAGCTGTTAAAAATGGAGCATTTTATTCCAGCTGCTGTGCTAATGTAAATATTTTTGCCCACAGATTTTTCATGGATTCTACTGTTTTATGTGACATAAAAGTACTCTATCCAATTATTTCCCTGCCTTATCCTCAATGAACAAATACAGGTATCTGTCAGAGCATTTCTGCCACATGTATTTACTTGTGAAGCTGCACTCCTAATAGTGCATGATGATTTGGTAGTACAGACTAGGTCCTAAAATAGAGCTACATCTCTTCGTTTATCATAAAGTATTATTAGTTAAATATAAGATGGAGACTAAGCTGTTGCTTAACGCATTGTGCTCTCACCGCCCTTTCAGCACAGGGATCAGTTTGTCTTTTGTCTTAGAATATTAGTTACAGCCCATAAATCATTTGCATGGCTTTATCTGGAGCTAGGGCTCAGCAGTTGCTGACAAGTGAGAAATAAGTGCAAAGGACATACTGGTGTTGGAGATTCCCCGTGTGGTTTGTTCAGGGCAAATCCTGCTCCAGCTCCTTGGATGCTGCTCCAGCACTGGGAGCTTTGTGCCAGGGGCTTTCTGCTGAGGTACCCACCCTTTTTTCAAACAGCTTTGTCAGGATGCAGAAGATGAAACTTATTCAAGTAGGACAAGCTGGAAACATCTGCCAGGGAAAACGGGTGACAATACAAAGGCACCCAGCAAAAACAGAAGCATGGCAGGGAGCAAAGGGAGATGCCGCCTGAAAAGCATGCAAATGGATATGTCTGGGGCACGAGTAAAGTGAGAAAGGACGACTGGTTGCTGGAGAAACAAGTAGCAGCAGTGACAGTAAAGCATCTTCTGGTGAGAGGGGGTGCTGAATTGCAATTAGGCACCAATAGGGAATATCGCAGCAAAAAGGTAAGGGAGGCTACCATTCCACACCAGGCACATTGTCCCTTTTTCTCCTGCCAGGGGACCACATGGGGACAGGTAATGGCCAGGGGTAAACGGGATCAGTATCTGAGCAAGTAACACATGGGAAGTCTCCAACCAGCCCTGGTTATACACTTCCTTCCTGCTGCAGCTCTGGCTGTTGCTGCTCTACTCCTGGATCCTTTGCCTCTGGCAAAGCATTTTCTGCTCAGGGCATATAAGAGTCCTACTTCTTCTCTTACTCTAGTGCTTTTTTTGCTGTCTCTTTGCATCTGAAGGCTCCAAAGAATTGCTCAATAAACTGCACTTTGTCTGGGATATCACAGAAAGGCTCTCTTAGGTTGTTGTGATGCATCGCTGCACAGCCTGGGATGCTGGGCAAGAGCCAGAGCAGCTGCCTGCAGGGGCACTCTCCTAACACCACCCTGGGGTCTGCAGTCCCTCTTCACCCAGTTTTAGACAAGGCAGGGGACAGCTGTGACCAATGGCACAGAGAACCCGACATCCATGCATAGCAGCAACCTTTACAGGGAAATTTGGCTTCACCAAATGTAGGTGGCACGAATGGTGTGACCCAACAGGCACCTCCTCATCTGGAGATGCTGAGTTGGTGTTTCCCGTCCTGCCACCTGTCAATGCCCCAGCTCTTCTACTATGTAGCACACTTTAGCACACTTAGTTCTAAGTGCTCTTCAGAAACTGTTCTTTACACATCCAGAGAGAGCTTTTCAATGAGCAATATCTCTGTCCTCACAGTAATTTTGCATGTTCTTGTAACATTGTTGGAAAACCCATAGGACTGTGCCTAATGCCCATAGTAAGAAGTCTGAAGAATGAGTAACACACATTTTTAGTAGTTCCTTTAAAAAAGAATCTGCTTCTTGATTTTCAGTTCCCATTCATGCTTTAAGAGGTTGGTTTTATTCTGAAATTAACTCTGGAGTGAACATGTCATTGTATCTCTGCTGGAATAATTTCCCTTCACTAATTTTTCTATATTTTAAAACTTTGCAAATACACTATTTTAGATTACACACCTATGTTATATTCCTGAAGAAATGTCCAACTTTGCCATTTCAGCCATCAATATTAAAATAAGTGCTTATGGGTGAAAAGGGTAATCCCAATGTCTGATCCCAACAGTGGGTTAAAGGCTGGGTTAGATTTCCAGACAATTTTGTTAGACCAAGGTGGTCCAGATTTCCTGGTGTTTGTTGTTTGTTTGACAGCTCTGCTGATGGCAAGTGAAGGGCACATCTGTGCTTTGCAGCAGGTGTGTTGAGATACTGTTGTCCCACCCTCACCCAGGATGGGCGTCTAGTACACAAGTTCCCACTCGCGCTGCCACGTTCTGGTCAAACCTGGTTGTGGCAGAAATGCTCTGGAAGGGTCCTGGCTTGGGCAAGTCCACACCGCACCAGTTTGATGGGCTCTATGCCTCCAGTGACCTCCTAAATAAGCTCTTCACAGGGCCATAGGTGTCTTTTAAAAGAGCAAACACAGTGAAGTGCCCCTTTAGTTCCGTTCTCAGTTACTGATTTAAGGCCAGCAAAGTTGTATGTAGACACACAACCAGCTACAACAGAAACATTTCATCCTCTGATGTTTCTCATGACTGTACCCACACCACACCTCTGCAGCCCAGCTGTGGTCTTCAAGTGCCTTTCTGTGGCTGTTGCCATGGAGGGTCAAATGTTACCAATTAGAAGACTCCACCTTCCTCTTAAATCTGTGTTTTTGTACCTAGGATGCAGAGACTTCTTCTGGTTTCTATATCTTAAAATCTGCCACCTACTGTTGCAGGTAGATGAAAATGTTAATTTACTGATGGACAATTTAGCTGCCCTCAATAGCTCAACTGCATATGTGTTTTTTAAAGGGACCCCACAGCTGTATGTAACCTAATCAAACAAACAACTTCCAGAAAAAAAAACCCTATTAGTAAATAGTTTTAGAAATGTAGAAATGTTTAAAAAAACATTATAGCTCATTTTGAAGGTAAAGAAGATTGGACTGGCAGGTTTGTAATTACTTAGATCTTCTGAGAATTCAGAACAAGGCAAGCTGTTTGACCAAAGGCACTTTTTAGTATCTAACTCATCAGTATTCATCAAGTGGAAATGTAGGCTGCTGCAATGAAGAATATGAGATACAGTAACTTGAACTTTGGCAAGATCAAAAGCAATTAGTTAGGTACTAGAATCAGAGTACTTCAGTTGAAGGGGAAGAGAAGGCAGCAAAAAAAAAATAGCTCTGCATGATTTTGCATTACAGCAAATGATTATAATTCTGTAATAAATGAGTGGTTGCAGAGAGAAAGTGGAAAAAACCAGCAAGACAGACAGATTGCCCTTTGCTCAGCATTGATGATCCTCCCTTCTGTCATCTGGATTTATCCAAAGTGGTTATCAAAAAAGGCAAAGCTCTGCTGTTGCTCCCTCCCATATCCTAGTCTGTCTGAGTAACTATTCTCTTATAGTAACCCTATAAATGGTCTTCCGGGATGGTCTTTGGTTTTCTTCCCCAAAGACACATCCCAGCAGAGGGAAAAGCGAAAAGCAAAAACCAAGGAAGTTTTAATGGGAATAGAACTGGATATATAAATAAGTAGGTATACAAATAAATAAATAAATAGAGAACAAGAAAAAGGAGTTGGAAATGATGCTTAAATAGAGAGACATAAGAGCTGCAAATTCAGTTCAATTCTATCTTAAACAAACAAACAAACAAAAATGGCTGCCGAAAGACAAGGTGGGGGGGAATAAAAAAAAAATTTTGCTTTGAGGCAAGCCACCCACCAATTGCTTCCTAGTTACAACTAGAAACCCGCCATGCAAAACAAATAAGTGGAAGGGTAATTAGGAAAACGGATATGATTAAATGTTTGGGGAGCATGGTATCTTCTCTGCCCGTGTGTTCAGCTGCTGCAGGAAATATGCCAGAGATAATGGAGAAACAGAGCCATCTCTGCAGACAAGAAATAGCAGGCGGGTGGACTCTGCCTTCCGTAACACTGATACATGCACTCTGAGTGGGATTTGAGCAAGCAGGATCTGCTCCTCATCTGTTTCCACCTACACCCTTAAGGACTGTCCTGGCATCGTCATGTGCCCACGGCTGGTGGGTGCCATCCACTGCCTCCCCTTCTCTCCAGCAGCCTGGATGCTGCAGGAGCTGCTGTGAGACAGTGTGACTCCTGGGAATGTCTGCATAGAGACCAGCTATAAATGCCTTGGGACAGCTTGGTGCTCACCTAAAGTGGTCATCTGGCCTCTCTTTTGCCTGGGGGAAAAAAAAAGTTTAAATTTTAATTCTTCTGGTTTTTTGTTACTTTCTTTAAGGCTAAGGCATAAGAAAGTTACTTGTAAAAACAGACCTCACTTGTATCTGAATATACTGCATTGTTTTATACTGGAAGTGTCTGCTACTGTGACAAAGAAGAAAGAAATAAAAAGGAGCGTAAGTACAGAAGAAAGGAACTAACTTTGCCATACATCATTCCCAAGGATCACAGGATTTTCAGTTGGTTTCATTTTAATTTCAAAAGCTTGTCCACTGCTATAGTCTATAACACTTAGTATTTACATCACCACTTAGTAAAGTCTAGTTTGGTGTAAATCATAATATGGATCCTTCTATGATTTAGGCAGTTTCTATCATTATCCTTGGTATTCTTATTTCACAATGCTTTAAAAATCCCACCAAAAGCAGAACCGTGCTAGTTCATGCACTTCTTCTGGGACAAAGTGAGGAAAGTGATGCTTACAAGATTGTGAAGGAGACCACCACCATTCTTGGAGCCCTGAACATCGTTGGCCTTAAAGTAACTCCAAGCCCTCAGGACAGAAGTGGATTTTTGCTGTGCCAGCACTCTGGTTCCTGAGGTGGGACACCAACCCAGCCGGCCATACGCTACCACCTTGCCTGCTCTCTGATCCAAAAGACATTCTGCAGGAGTGTTTATGCACCAGTTTGTGTCTCTGCATATTGCAGGTGAGAGAGGCAGGAAAAGAGTAACACCACAAGCATGACTTTCTCTGTCAAACTAATTTTAATTAAATAAACACATTTATTAGTTAAAATATTTTATTACAACATTTTTGAAACAAGCACTGTTATCAGATTGTTTTGAACTATACTTAAAAGTGATTCAGACACATTTATTTTAAAAAGAAATATCCAAGGCATATCTGTACAAATTAAATGAAACAATCTTGTTTAACCTAGAAATAGATTTTTTAATTTTTTTTTTCAGTAACGGGGTCATATTTTTGTGAAGAAAATTTACTTCAGATAACATGGGATGAATTTTTCAATTATATAATTAATCTAGGGGGGAAAAAAAAAGAAAAAGTCATTCTTTATAAAATCTTGATCTAATTTTCTTTTATGACTTGTTCCTAATGCATGTTTACATACAGACCTCCTGTTGACCTCCATGGAAGTTACGCTTCTGAAGGGAATGCAGAACCAGACTCAGCAGACAAAATTAGTAATTTTCTAATTGCTCTAATTGGTGTTTAATTTTTCCGCTGTTTAGAGACCAAGTTACTGACTTTTAATGGGAAAAAGAAATGTATACTGGGATGTAATCGGATAAGAAAAATAGTTAACATTATATTAGCGCTCCAGAAACAGAACAATTGGTAAATGTGAATGTTTTCATTTGAGTTACAAATATCACCGATTGCCATTTCCTTTGCCACTTTAACTAATTTGTATTTGGAAAACCACATTCCTGAAAATGTGTAAAACATCTGCTTTGAGAAACGGAGTGTCAAATAACTAAACTCTGTGTATCACCATACAGAGACCTGCAGAGCAGCAGAGGAAGACTGGACCATCTGCATTAAGGACAATGATTTGTGAATTGTCCACAGGATGGATTTAATCACATTATTCATTAATTCAGACTACAGGGATAAAGAAGTGACTCAAAACATCAGCAATGACACAAAGAAAGCATGTTGAGGTTTTTCAAATGAAACATGACAGTGACTTTAACTGGTTTCCATTGTATGTAGGTACTTCAGGATCCCCTTTTTTCCCCTATTTTTTGGGTTTTCCTAGCTTCTTTATTTTTCCTGAAATTACTGCTTGTCCTATGTATGTGGCACTTCATGCTAAACAATCTTAAGCCCTTTGGTGCAGTAACTAGGTATGACTTGACCTCCCATCGATTTACTGAGCCTAGAAAACCTCTGCAACAAAAACTGCAGTGAAACAGTTGGGTAACTTGACAGAGGTAAGTAATACATGCCTATCCCTTCTCAGGCATACCTTTACCAAGGCCCTTTACTAAATATTACCGACTTTGTTTAGCATGAAACACAGGCTTTCTGCTGATAATCAGTAACATCTACTTTAGATCAAAAGGGTACAGACAAATACTCCTTGCAAGCAGATTCTGCTCACCCTGTAGCAAATTTTAACTGGAGCTGGTGAATACCAAAAATCACAGCTGACAAGGTGCATTTTTTGTTATATACCTCCCATCTGGATAACAATATACAGCATCTTATTTGCGTTTTGGATTTCTATAAACAATCATGAAATCAGAGAATCATAGGATGTTAAGGGGTTGGAAGGGACCTTAGAGATCATCAAGTCCCATCCCCCACTGTCATAGGCAGGGACACCTCCACTTGACCAGGCTACTCAAGGCCTTATCCAGCCTGGCTTTGAACACTGCCAGGGTTGGGGCATCCACAACCTCCCCAGGCAGTGTCCTGTTCCAGTGTCTCACCATCCTCATAGTAAAAAAATTCTCCCTAATATCTAGCCAGTATTTCCCCTCTTTCAATTTGTACCCATTACTGCTTGTCCTATCACTGCAGTCCTGATGAAGCGTCACTCTCCAGATTCCCTACAGGCCCCTTTCAGATACTGGAAGGTTGCTTTGGAGTCTCCACGCATCCTCGTCTTCTCCAGGCTGAACAGCCCCAACTTTCTCAGCCTGATTCTCCAAGCATCCCCCGAGTCCTGGTAAACTCAGTGACCCTACCTGAGGAGCACATAATGGGAAAACTCTGTACAATTAAAGAGGGCAATGCTGTAAACACCATTTTGGGCTGTATGTTTGCTAGGTAAGATACAAATCAATTAGTTTCATTTCCTAAAGGTGGTGCTGTCACAATTACAAGCCCTTTTATGAATATGCCCTTATTACCTTACTCTCCCATCATTCACTGGGACTATTTAATTTCCTCAGTTCTGTACAAATTTGTATTAAAGATTAGACAGATAGATAGATAGATAGATAGACAGACAGACAGATAGACAGATATCCACTCAGGGTGGGTGCTGCAAATGTATATTCCCTGCGTACACACAGGGTCCCTTTCCTATATACAGGCACCAAGAAGGATGTATGATTAAACATGCAATTCTCAGATTAGGAGAAATGCAGATGGAGAATCCTTTCTATCCCTATCCTAAGTATTAGACAACCTGTTTTAGAATTCATGGAAACAACTGCTTTCTCTTACAATTCACACCTATAAGCTTGGATCAGGAGAGAGGTTTTTTCCCTTATACACCAAAACCAGCGCCAACATTTTTCCAAAGGATGAAAAAGTTGCCTTTGGTGCTCGAAGGACTGGTGTCCAGTGTCACAGCGAAGCTGGCAGCCAGGAGAAGGAATTGCTAGGCAAATGAAGCTCAGCACTTTGAGATCCACAGTGGAGGCAGTGACTTGCTCTCTACCAAATGCCCCAGAGGCATCCAAGACCATGTTGGAGGGGGCTCGCTCTGAGTAACCTGGTCTAGTGGAAGGTGTCCATGCCCATGGCAGAGGAATTGGAGACAGATGATCGTTAGGGTCCCTTCCAACCTAAAACTTTCTATGATTCTATGATTAATATCAGCACATGGAGGTTTGCATAGTACAATAAACACATACATGCTACCTCAATCTTTAGGCCTTATAACTTGCCCAAACCTGGACAAATTTTCAAGGAAACCTCAAAAAGCTATCAAAAATTCATGAGTCAGTGCATGAAAGTACAACACAAAAAAATCTTAGTGAAAAGGGAACTTTGGAAAAATGGATGCACTTTTCCTCTTACCATTTTTTTTCTCTTGATAGCCTGGGAAAAAGAAGAAAAATAAAACATCTCAGTTGGACACTCAATAAGGAACTCAGCCTAAAGAAATATAATCTGGCTATACAGCAGTAAGTGCAAATAGGATTTTTCAATGAAAAACATTTTTACTTAAGTCAATAATAAATGAGTACT
This sequence comes from Dendrocincla fuliginosa, assembly GCA_035047845.1. Lineage (NCBI taxonomy): Eukaryota > Metazoa > Chordata > Aves > Passeriformes > Dendrocolaptidae > Dendrocincla > Dendrocincla fuliginosa. Next base: position 50,764,705 of record JAWWMO010000001.1, read on the forward strand.
AGATCACATGCATTTTATAGAAGTTTTACAGTGTAATCCTAATAAATTTCAGTATGCTAAAATGATTAACAGCTCATAGTTAAAGAATTAGAATATGCTTACCATAAGGTAACGCTTGAGAAAGCAATAGTCTTGGGTCCCTGAGAGCATTAGACTTTTTGAGGCTTTTCCTGGCCACAGCTGTAACACAAAGACTAAAGAAACTGCATCAGTGCTTTCTATGTAATTTCTATGTCTGTAATCTGAAAGTAAAATTCTGAGTCATTTATATCCCTCCTTCTCACTGGCATTATTCTATAGTATGCATTCTGAAAACATTGTTTTCTAAGTCATTTCAGACACTTTCTATTTTGAATAGTTAGACCTCTTCACCACTGCATCCTGATTTTCTGGAACTCCCCAAAGATTTGAGGGTTTATAGGGTTGAAATACAAGATTTTAATTAACAAGTCTTCCTTATCATTTTGGGATTGTTCTGCTCCGCTGCAAAATCCGGTAGTACAGCCTGGATTAAAAACATTAAAGAAACACTTTCAGTGCAGGTTTTTGGACTTGCTAAGGCTATGATTTCACAAAACTATGGACCAAAACAAGCCTCCCAGTGATGGTTTTCAGTACATATGTATGAAACATAGATTTGTCTGACATCCTGCAAATGTTTGTTGACAACGCCTAATTAGTTCATTTTACTTTCTCTCACTCTCACATACACATCTATATTTGTGGGCTTGTGTGTATGCCACCAAACTCCTCCATCCTGCCAGTCACTTCTGTCATTCTTCTCTGAACTATCCAATCACTTCTAGGAAGATATTCAGCATCCCACTCAATGTTGCAGCTCCTGTCACCCCACAGGCACGGAGAGAATTTGCTGGATTCCTGCTTTGCAAGGAAATGCTTCTGCATAAACAGCCCTAAACTGGCCATATATTGTGACAACCTCACATTTAATAATATTTTAGTTCCAAAGCATCTGTGTGAGTATCAAATCAATCGGCACCATTGAAAGCCTGGGCAGAGGCATGTTGCACATAATATAATCAGAAAACTGAACCCTGGTCCACTTCATTAACGTCAAATCATTCTTTTCCTTAAGATCCTTTCATCAGTTCTTTACCTCCACTGTGCTCATCTTGTCCCATTTCAGTTGCTCTTGGGATTTCTTTTAATACTCTGTTTAGTCCTTAATTCAGATCATTAAATATGATGTTAAAATAAGCCTGCATGTAAAACCAGTCTCAGCAATAAGCCACCAAGCACCAACTTGATACATTAATGTTTATCGTTACCCTTTGTTTACAATTCACAGACTTTTTATTCCAATCTATCTAGACAATTGCAAGAGTAATATTTCATAAATGACTTTATCTAGTGCATTATTAAAATGTAATTTTATCGGTGTAAATTGTCAGAGCTATCAACAGAATTAGGCATGTTACATTCATAGAAGACCTTGCTGCTGTTACCTCCTCTGCTTTTCTTCTCCCTAATTTGCATGTTTGAGGCAGAGACAGGGCCTAGGAGCAAGAAGGGTGTTTGGGCAGCACATGCACAGAGCCATGAGATGATTTGGAGTAGATATAGCTGGGAGAGTTACCGACTGCTGCATTGGATGGAAAATGCCTACAGTGCTGTCCTCAGTGGCTCCCGCTTTCCTTTCACGTCTGGGGTTTCCTTTCCTCATAGCATAAAGTGGGGTGGGAGCTTATCCTCATCCATATGTAACAGCCATGATTGTTCCTCCCTTCTAGAGAAACCAAACTACATTTGATTTTATCTTCTTGCTCACAAACAACTTAGAGTATGAGTTGCTGTACTGGGGAGTTTCCTGCACCCTGAGGTCAAAACCACCAACTAACAGGCTGTCTCTGTAAGACCTCCCCTTGAAGCAGGACACATGGAGTGGTGGTGCTCTTTGTTGCTCTTCATCCACTTCTTCCTGGTTCAGATCTTAAACCACTGTTGGAATTCTCTTGCAAACTGTTCCTTTTTGCTGTGTCTCAGCCACCGGTCTTTGTCCGGGAAGCACATCCATCTCCAGGAGTCATTGAAGCTACTTGGGATTGATGGCTTCTCCCAGACAGTGCCTCAGATGGCTCAGGCTCTGCAGGAACTGGCAATGTGGCTGCTCCCAATTAAACCCTACATTTGCTGCATAAATACCACAGTCCCCATATGACTTGAATCCACTGTCTTTTTCATGTTCAGATTTTCCGGGAGTCCATGTCTGGTTTAGCAATTAACAGGTCTTTTATTAGATCTCCTTTACTTCCTAAATGCTCTTATTTTTCTTTCTCATTATGACATAACCTTTTTAGAGTCAGATAAAGCTCTTGTGTGAATTTAGTGCCGTCACCAATTTCTGGATGTTTCTCTTTCTGGCAATCTTTTTTCAGGCAGGAAGTGGCCTTCATTAAAATGTGTTATATTTTCCATTTGTCCTTTGATCATTTCCAAATACATTTCTACTGGCTTTCCTACTTATACTATTTCTTTAAAAGCCTTAGCCAATTATCTCTTTTTGTTTTGTTCTGTTGTTGCAGATTTCCTTTAATCTCAGCTCTTCTGTGTGGCTCATTAGTCTAGACCTGAAGATGAGAATGATGGGGATGAAGCAAAAGAGATAGCATTCCTGAGATCCCAGCCTTAAGCACCAAATTAAACACTTGATAAAAGGATGAGTGCCTTCTGGTATGGATTGCTTAGCCATGCTAAGAGATAACATCACTCCTGGCCACTGAAGGCACTTAGGTTCCCACCTAGTGCCATGCAACCTTTGAGCATGGCAGTAGCAGAGCATAGTACACACCTCCACTTTTATTCAGAGAGAATATTCGCTGAAATTGCTATTAAGCAGCTGAAAAAGTGTGAAAATCACAGAGAGGCTTTGTTTTCTGCAGAATCACAAGCTCAACTAACCTCAGCCCTTCCAAGGGGTTAGACGTCTTTGCTACAGTAAATTCTGTCCCACCTAAGTCAACTGTGAAAATGAATAATTCAAAATATTTTGTCATCTCAGAGGCATTTGTCTTGCCACAAGATGTCATGCCCTGTGAGGTGGTCGAGTACAGCAGTATTGTGTTCTGCTTTCCTTTGTTTCAAACTCAGAGATTTTGGCAGAAGACTACCTAAAATAGAGAGTGTCTGAGTCACGCTAAAGAAAAAGGGAATAGGGCATTAGATACCACATTTCAAGCCTGAATGCATTATTCAGGGTGGAAAAAAAAACCACTTTAGTTTTCTTTAAAGGACTCAAAGTACCGTTTTCAAACATATGGCTTATCACTTCTTAATCTCAGCAATCAACTATGGTATCTCCTGCAATGACTTGCAAAGCCGCCTCTTCAAAGAAATAGATAATTTTTAATTGAAGTAAATTCTATGAAATAGTAATAAAATCAAAGTCTTCTTGAAAGGATTTTTGGGATATTTTGCAATCCAGCTTGGGTCTCAGTGTGGATCTGACACATGAATATATCTACACACATGGAAAAGAAATGTGGGAAGATCATTGAACTTAGAGAAGCATTGGGCATACTGCACGAACTGAAAGCCTTCACTAGAGTATTATTTTTGCAGCCTTTTTTTTTCTGCTCATCCATTTCAGAAAACAACAGTTTTTCATAATGTTGAAGTTATTTTCTGCTGGAATCAGACTGTGCAGCCATCACTTGCTGAGTCCTTGTGTTAGGCAATGGAAATCACTGACTTTTAGGAGTCCCAGTTAGACCTCATCATGAGATATACTAGATCAGGGTACCTTTGCAATGTGTTTCAATGGAGACATCCTCACCTCAGGGTTTTGTTCACCAGCACTACTCCTGAAATAGACTCTTAGACTTATTTTATCATATTTGCAGCCCCAAATGAAATTGCAACAGTGCATAGGGCAATCCTCACCCATAGGTATGCCCCGTCTAAACACAATGGGAGGGGGAAAAAAACACAGCTACTTTTCTTCTTTACAGATAACTGATTAGGTCTTTCGAGTGGGATGTTAAATGTCTTTTCAAGGTCATATTAGAAGCGTATGGCAAATCTTGGACTGAACCTCATTATTTAGCCACTAGAGAGCTGAAAATTACAAGCCTCTTCAGCAAAGCAGTGTTCTCCAATGGAAAGATTTCTCTAGTGTTACCATCTACTGCCCAAATAATGAAACAAGGGAAAGCAATCCAGTTCTCATCATTTAAACCAAAAAATTATTAAAGCAGTTTATTGATTTGTTAATGACATTTACTTCACCTGCAGTACATTAGGGATCAATATCAGTAATACAAGAAATAAACTATGTCTCCTGCAGGCTAAGAAAGGTGCCTCCACAAGCCCCCTTACATGCATCCTGAGTGTGGATCCCTGCTTGTTGCACCCTGCTGAGCACAGGCTCTGTGAGGAATTCAATGGGGATGATGATTTGTTTGATGTTGGTGCTGGCAGGGCAGTTTCTGGCAGTGTCAAACCAGGTTTGACTACAGCTAGTTACCCTTTACAATGTGTCATCCTCCCCAGTTTTCATACTTCTTTTTAGGCTGACTCCTCCTTTGTTTTAAAGCTCTTTTAAGTTACCTGCCTCTTGTTTAATCCACTGATATTCTCTATTCCTCTTTAACATCATCGGTGTGAGGTTGATGGTCACCATCATCTTTAACATGGGCAAATATCCTCCAGACAGTTTTGTGTATTCAACACACACACACACTTTAGCTCACACTTCTGTGTTATCAGGTGTTGTTATTCAGGCCACTTGCCAAGAGTGGGCTGTGCAAACACCTATACAATTATTTTTAAAAGTGGTGTGAATATTCATCTCTTCCTCGGATATTTTTTTATTATTTAACATGGTTTACAGTTTAGCCTGGTATCTTTGGGGAGGGTTGAAACTGCACTCAGCTGCACATTTGTTTCTCATGTAAGTAAAATTAGTGGACCTGCCCTGAATTGAAGGCTGTGTATTGTCACTTCTGCTAATTATACAAGGATAAACACCTGTGGCCGTGCCAGAACACTGAGTTACTAAACTGTTGGTAAAGACATAAAGCACAGATACTCTATTACCATCCACCAACCTACCTGCTTCCTGGTGGACTGCACAAGGAATGGGAAGCTGAGGAATCCTTTGCTTCCACACTTGCTCTTGTGGTCAATGTACCATGCCACATTAAGCACAGAGCCAGCGTAGGCTGTCAAACTGTACTGAAACCTCTTCAGCAGCTTGAACAGTCATTTACAGTAGTGGAGGGATGTGTTCCAACTTCAGGGAAACAGCAGCTGCACCTGGCCTTAATAAATCCATGTCTCACACTTCTGATTAAAAACCTGGGACTCCAGAACTAGACTGTGTCATGGGAATGTTGTACTCTGCTATCCCTCGATTCTCTGCCCTCCTAAGCTTAGTTTTAAGCTCCTTTTTACCACTACAGGAACTAAGAAAATCTCACAGATGTTTCACTTTATGCTGGCTGGCTTCCCACCCATTCCAGCTGTGCAGACTGAGTGTCACAGTCCTGTCCTGTTGGCTTCATGGCCCATGCTGGGAAACCACCTGATGTTCCTTTGCAGTGTTCCATTTTGGGATAGGTCTGAGCCAAAAGAGAGCACAGGCAATATTACTAATATTTTCCTAGCTATTTACAATGTACACTGCCTTGTAATACTGGCTTGTTTTGGTAACAGGCTGTTGTAGGTAGGAAGAGCACCAGTCTGGATGGGAAACAACCAAAGAAGGAAGAAAAAGAGAAACTGAGAAAAGACAGATAGCTATTATCTGCAAAATGGGAATGCCAAAGCTCCAAACCCAGTTCAACACCAGCGTTAGCAAGACTGAAAACTTGCTGTCTGAGAGTACTAAGAGAAGTGACTTGCCAGCAACTGCTTGCAGGAAGACCATCAGAGACACTGACAAAATAAGTTATATGACAACTTGCTTGGGTAAGTCTTGAAGGAACGTAAATTTTAGAAAAAAAAATAACTAGGTTGTCAAGGAAAGAAAGGGATAAAGGCTCTGCTTGTTTCAGTCTTGTTCTCTCTGCTTGTTACATTTCTATGAATAAATAAATCACAGTAGTCTGTGAAGCAGTTGTCTTGATACCAGAAAACTGGAGGGTGGCACACTGGTGTGATGCCAATTTTATAAAGGACTCTGGGGGAGCTTTGTGGAACTCTAGTTCTGTAATCTCGATGCTTCTACCAGGCAAATTAAATGAAAGTATAATGAAGATTAAAATTAGTGGACACTTGAATAAAAATGACCTGAGAAGAATAATCAAGGGTTTTATGAAGACAAACACCGCCTTATGAACAAATTCTTTGAGTGGCTGAACAGTAATGTGGATGGAGGTCTTGGATTTCCAAAAGGCTTTGGACTAAGCCCATTGCCAAAGATGATTTGGGGAGCTAAGCAGCCGTGGAGCAAGCAGGACAGTGCTTTTATGGATGAGTAAATGGTAAAGAGATAGGAAACAAAACGGAAGCAATTGTTTTTAGACTGGAGGGAGCTGTGGGGAATCATTTTGCTATTTGACATAATTTGTGAATGAACTGGAAGATGAGGTGAGTAACAGGCTGTTGTGATATTTCTGATGAATTAAGATCCTCAGAGTTGTAAGGATTAAGTAAACAATGAAGATGGGCATCCTACAATGTTACGTGAATTAATACAGAAATGAAGCAATATGATTAAGAGAGTAGTCTCACTGAAACAAGGCTGTTGCACAATAAAATGTAACACTGGACAATTACTGCTTGATTTTATAAAGTTTTTTGAAAATGGAAGTGATATAAAATGACATTTTGGGGTTCCATGTTTGTTACAGCTTAACTACTTTCAGGTCAAACACACTGCCCCTATCAATAAGAAATATGCTCTGATAGCTCTGGAAATTCTGCTTGCCTTCTAAAACTCAGTCTAGATTCTCTTTTTATTATGTCTGCTTTGTTGCCAATCGAAAATCAAGCTGTGAATTCACTCAAGATTCATCAGCTCTAAGATCTTCCAACTGTGCTTTTCTAAAATTTGTGCACAACTCTATGACCCCAGGTTTGGTGATGACCGTGATGGGAATGCCATTGAGGTTTTCAACATATTCAGTTTTACTGATACTGTGTAAACAAGGTGCTTGCAGAACTGGAACACAAAAAAGAGTATTTCTGTCACAAAATAGGCAGATCTGACTGCATGCTTACAGGGCAATGACCTGCTGTGTAAGAAGATGGCATTTTTGCATATCTGCTGTCCAGAGTATGGCTGCACAATAATTATTTTTGGCAATACATCAGACTAATGCACTCTGATACATTCTGTAAAACTAATGAACCCATAGTGATGGCAGGTAGAGCAGCAGCACTTTGCTGTTAAATTCTCAGTGATTAAGAATTAAGGAATTTATGGCAAGAACCTGCTCATTCTCCTTCTAGTGCAGTCTCAAGGGTTTTGGAAAAGGAAAAATATCTGAGAGCTAATGAATTATAAATGAAAAATAGAATAAAATTAACTACCACAATTCCTCTCTAATAAAAAAATGCCAGATCTTTTACAGAAAGAGACAAATTATTCTGTTTAAAGAATCAATATGTGTACACCTGCTAAACTGCTTTGTTTACTGTTAACTGCTTCTCTAAATGTCAGCTCTCAGTCATGGCAGTCACAAAAGATGCACAGTCATTTTATCTTCTTCGTAGAGCTTTAAGAACATTTATCCTAGCTGGTTTTTCTTAAACCAATGAGTTGTTTGCAGAGAAGGCACGTCTTGCTCATGTTAGTAATTTTAAGTGTGGGAATAAACCAAATTGCATATTCCTTTTTGTTGTTTGTCTTCAGTTCAGGAAACAATGTTCATTTTGTCTTCCTGAGTCAATAAATTTCTTTCTAAATGGAGAAGTACCTAACTTTTCCCTTCTAAGCCCCTGAGAGTTTTGTTAAGGGATAATAATTTCTGAAACTACATGAAGGTAAATCCTATATTGTCTTACTGAGAACCAAAATTGAAATCTATCCAGAGTGCTGGACAGGTGAAACTCTAAATGGATGGCTCAGTGGCTTGGCAGGCAGGTTCAGACTCTGTCAGTCTACCTTCCTCTGTTTCTTAACTCTATGTTAGTTTACAGAAAAAGAGATCAAAAAGACATACAGCGTTGACAGATCATCAATATATTCTAGTAGTAGAACCTCTTTCAATTCGATATTTGACCCTAATAGAAGATAAGTCACTCTAGTACTTTCAGGGTAGGCCAAGGAGCTAGAAGTTCTCTCTTTCTCTTCTCTGCATCCCTGCACAGTCCTGCAACTTTGTGCAATTAGGCCAAGTGAGTCCTACATGAATGCTTAAAACTTGCCTGTTGACTTCCTCGGGACTGAACATGCTTCCAGGTGTACTCAAACACCACTACTGCATTGTCTTCATCAGGAAAGCTTAGAGTGTACACTGGTACACTCCCACAGAGCTCTTTGCAAGAGAATGCAGGAGACTGCTGGCTGTATCACTCAGTGCTAAGGGAAGAAAAATACTGCATTGGAGTTGACAATCCATGGCAGGCAAATAAGACTAAGTGGAAACAAAATCTTAACACTTTTAGAGTTGCTTAATCAATGTAACACTTCCCAACACTTTGGCACTCAAAGTCTTTTCTTAAAAGTGAAGTCTTTACCAGCAGGGTTATGAGAAAAAACTTGTGAGATGGGAAAAATCAGCTAATCATGTTCACACAATTTAAGAATAAATGAATAAGTTCCCTTTAGTCTTATCATTTGACATGTCTTCCAACTGAACAGATAAGAAAACTTTGGCATGACTTCAATATCTACACCTTCTTATATTTTATATGCTGGCAACAACAACAAAAAAAAAACTAGCCAAAAAAAGTACAAATTTGCTTCTATGTTTATTTTTTTACTTTTATAGTATCTTGTGAAAAAAAAATTAGGGCTTGTCTTCCTTGTGAACATGTAGAACATTTAATCTCCACTGTAACAGCTTTCATCTTCTAACAGAGATGATAAACCTGGCTCTGGAGTTAGTTATGGGCTAGTGAGGAAGAAAGGGGCCCATGGCTAATGAAAGCTGCCAACACTTCCTTTGGGTGGGAAGGTAACACCTTATGTTAAGGAAATTACAGTACCATGGCTACTCAAAATGCAACTGCGGACATGCTCCCCCTGACTGTTGCCCAGTTTTTAACTTTCTGTTCCTGTTAAAACTACTGGGGAGGCAGGTCAGTGTAAGAAAAAACTTCCAGGTCACTGAATGCCTCAGATATCCTCTGATCTTGTCAGCGTGGGTATAGCACAAGATCCAGGCACATAGCAAAGGGAAACAAGGAGGGATCATTGAAGTCGAAGCTCAGATATTCATGATGGGTTTTTAAACCCAATTTTGGGTGTCCAGGTCATGAAACACAGCCTCTTTTTGCTCCACTATTTGAGGAGAAAGGACACACTAAAGACTGGCAGCATATCTTTTTAACAGGATGCTAAGTGTGGCATAAAGGGGTTCTAAATAGATTTTCACCCAGAAGAGCCCTGTGAATACGGGTCAGTTCCTTTGAGTGCAATGTGATGATGCAGAATTTAACAAAAGGCTCATTCGACAGACTACACTGTGTCTCACAGATCCAAGCGACTTTGGGATTGCCATTTGTCAGGAGGGCATCTGAAATCTTGATCCTTTCTGCTTTCATTGCTTTGTAATGTCTCTTTGTGCAAAACAAAAGCAAACAAACAAAAATTTAGGTAAGACAAGAAGTCACTATGTATACTTCTAAATTCATTGGTCTGAACTGTCTCCTGTCATGGATTTCATGCTGAATTGCCACATGTAAGAACAAAACAAGATTCTGACAAAAATATCCTGTCACTTAGAGGTGGAACAGGTAGTAGGAGGTGGATAAGCCCTGTTTTGTTGAAGCAATTTCAGAAAAACCTGAGTAATACAAGTGTTAGTACACAACAATCACAAATACTCATGGAAACCTCACATTTTTATTTAAAAAGATCATTTGAAGAAGGTGCCATGATATTTACATTATTCAAATCATGAAGCAGGATACCAAAGTTCTTTGATTTACATCATGATATTCCCAGGATATCATCAAACAAAAGGAAGTTCAAAGTCACAAACTCAAAGATATCTTTTTATATCTCCATAAGAAGACATTGAAAAGCATTAATATTTTTAAAAGGAGACAACATGGACAAAATGACAAAAAAACACAACATGGAAATTCATTTCCTGAAAACATCTGTTTCCTTGGACTTTTATGTCTCTTATAGAGGTTTTATGAGTTAAATCCTGATGCCCTTAGTATTTCTACAGTCCAAAAAATACTAGTGGTTTTGCCTCAGAGCACATCAGATGTGGCTACTGACTGAAGAACTCCACAAATCAAACACTGACCACCCCTAACACCTTCCCTTCCCCACAGCTGGAGGCTCTCTCCAAGTTTTGCTAATGGACTGGTCAAGGCAACTGAACAAAGATGTATCTTTTTGAATTTGTTTTGAGTTTGATCAAGTTCCTTATCATATTCACAGCATATCCTCACAAACAGCCCTCCCTGTCAGCACAGCTGTAGGAGAGCAGCCTGGTGACGCACAGGCATCTTGCTTAAGAAGCCAGATTTTGCTTAAGAAGAAGCCACAATCCCTAGAAAATGAACCTTTTCTGAAGGACCTCATGTCAGGACACCTGCACAGAGAAATGAATGCATCTGCAGCAAGAAGCTTCCCTCTCCTTTCTCTTCAGTTACAAGCGGAAAAAATCATTTGCCATTTTCTCTGCTGTAGTTGGTCATATCACTGTTTCAGCTTTGAAAGTAAAAAGTGGGTAACCTAGAGAAGCATGGTTATCTCTCCACAGCAAGGGAGCTCAAAAAAAAAAGCAGCATTTGCTTACAGTATATTTCTCTCTTCATTAACTGGAGTGCAGTGATGTTGAGAGTAGTATAAAAGCTAGTATGGGAAAAGAAGAGCTGGATGTCTGGTGAAGCTATAATGCCAGAAATCCTGAGAGGATTTACAGGCAGCAAAACCAGTGTTGAATTACTAAAAATAAATAAATAAATAAAATTGCTGGTCTGCATAACCCAAAGTTGTGGAGTTGTCCTACCTACCTTTAACACTAGGTACCTACTTCAGAGCACCCAAGGCTGCCTTTGCAGCCAGGGCTGAAAAACAGGCACTGTGAGGGCATGCATGATCGTCAGGTGTTCTAAGCTATCTGTGTTACCATTAATACACTTACTCGCTTCACTGAAAGAAAGGGATGCTAAAGTGGCAGGTACAAACATCCCAATCATAATCTCTTGCATTTTCACAGATGTCATTCAAACACCTCTAGTGTGAACACTGCTCACTGCAGCAAATGCAAAGAAAACCCAAAAAAAGAAGGGTTTCACTGAGAGCAGAGGACTAGAAAGGAACATGTTCCCGCCTGTGGGAGGATTTCTGTATAGCATTCACAACTTCTGTTTCCCCATCGGTTAGTGCCTTTTCAGAGAGAGATGAAACCCAGCTGAAAGATTTCTCAATCCTTGAATAAATAATTATTGAGAATTAAACAAATCTGGTGAAATGCAGTTTTGTGACTTGTTACAGAGATTACAGACAAAAAGTGTGTCCAGTTCAGGTTTTCAATAAATCTGCTCACTGACTTGCCAATGTTAAATAGTCTGAGATATCCAATGAGTGTGAATATGCCTAGAATGAAAATAAGGTTAGCTTCTTTCTGGTTGGCATCCAGTTCAGGAGAGGTAAGTTTGTTTAGTCATAAACATCCAAAATCAGTGTCATGGAGAGCTTCATTCCTCACTGACTGCTGACCAAATGTGGCATATATCCCTTCTGAGGCAAACAAATGAATAAACATTTGAATGTGACCATCCAGTAGCTGGCAATTTTTGACAGGTTTATATTAGTTGGTTTGGCTTCAAAGTGACAGTCATCAGAAAAGAGAAATATTCACTACATTGCAGTAACTGTGTAGACAAAAAAGGTAACGAGGACTATTATTGCCTCTTGCTTTTGTTCCTCAATTGAGGAAATGAAGGATTACTCTTAGGGCCTCAAAGTTGATTAATCATTAATTCAGTGCAAGTGTGGTCTTAATTAACTTGGAGGATCTGAGCCAAAGTGGTTTCCTAAAGGTCACCAGGGAGTCTTTGACTAGTTTGCCAAGAAAAGGAAAATGAAAACGATAAATATGCATCCAAAACTATGACCAAACACTGGCTCTGACTTCTGTTTATGGCATTTAGGAATCCTAAGGAGAACCACTTTGATGATAACCTCTCTCACACTTTGAATGCAGCAACACAAACAGGCATGAGAGCTGTGACTTTGCAAAGTATTAGTCACCCTGTAGTGACTGTTCTTTAGGTTATGATTAAGTGTCAAGTGTTTTGTACCTTGGTGATTAGAGGCTAAGCTACCTCACATTTGCTGGGAACTGAAAACATTCTCCTAGGCTCTCCCAGCAGAATAGCTACTCTCGTATCAATTTTCCTTGTGGCAACCTTTTCATGCAGCCAGTCATCCCTTCTGCTAACATCCAGAGATTAGCAGAAGACATGCCCCATGGGTGAAAAATGTCTACATTTTTTTTATTTTATCCCATTTTTCGTGATAAAGTATATTAAAATAGTTTTACTTTTTCTTTTTTTCTCTTGTCTACATTGAATACAAAATAAGCTTAGCGCAATTCTCTGACAGGAGTTCTGTCATTGCTAAGCTGATTAGAAACGCAGGAGCAGCACAGCTGAGCTCTAGTATAAGCTATCAGTAACAATCACCACTGGGAATTACTATGTACTCCTGAAGAACAAAATCCATATTAAATCAGAATGAGAGATGTAGGACAGTCAAAGAAGATAGGAGGGGGACTGGGTAGTGTTATCAGTTAAATGGATTTTGTAAAATATCAATTTTTCAAAGCTTTACTCACTAACATGATATAAGACCAGGCCCTCAGAGAATCTGCATCTCATCATGGGCAAAATGTGGCAGCAGAGAGAGAGCTGGACTATAAATTTCTCCTGATGGCTTGGTTTCTTGAAAGCCTGCAGCAGTGTAATTGCTGAACTTTTCAGAGTACTTGATCACACAGATGCCATGTCCTAAATGAGGGTTCTAATAAAGTGCATCCAACATGCATTATCAAGCAGCACAGAAAACTGCTGTATGTGCAGAACCCTTGGCATGAATCAAAGCTTTGAATGTTGCATTCAGCTGATGAGGAACTTCATGAAGTGGAAGGACATCTTTTCTCTCTCCTCACTGTTTTCTAACATCATTGTCATGATTTGGGTCTGATGTGGGTCAGCCATGTGCTCCTGCATAAGTGTGAGCTGCCAGGCAACATGCCAGCAGCTCTGTTACAGAAGTGTCTCAGTTTAACATGACAAGATGTCTGCTAAGTGTGGCGGGAGCCTTCCTGGGCTAGAAAGAAAGAAAGAAAACTCCTCCTTCCAAGTTATTATTATTTTGAAATTAAGAGGCTTCAGGCACAAAATGTAGAAAAGAGAAAAAATTCTTTACTAATACATACATAAACATATATATATATATATATATATATATATAACCAAACCAAGAACAGAACAAAGAGCAACACTGTAACCACAACTTTGGCAAGGTGGTGGCTGGACACCCATGCAGATGGGACCAGAGGCATGGGGTACCGACAAAGATGAGCCTGGGGAAACCTCTTTCCCATCACTTTCTGATCCAGGGAAATGTGAAGTGACAATAAAAAAACCTTCCCCCACCAAATTCAGACCTCTCCCTCTCCGCCGCCCTCCCTCGCAAAATGTTCCCCCAAGCCATTAGCTTGGTGTTTGAGAGGCTATCAGGTACTGTTTTCCTTGGTTTTGATCATAGGCTATCCCCTCAGGAACCTGGCTTTCAGTTGGTAGTGAACCAGGCCTTTCCTTCCGACTTCCACAGTGGGGAAAATTCAAGCAAGAGTTTTTAGCACCTAGGACAGAAGCAATCCTGGTGGCTCCATTCATTGAACACCCTGGGTGACCCTATGCCAGCACGTGGTGGTGTGGCAATGGCAGACAAGTGAACTATTTCATGCAGACTGTCTGCATCTGTACATTAGTTGTAGAAGAGCAAGTCCAATAACTATTTCTTTCTCTTCACCTTCATCTGTCTCTGAAATGGACTGCTGTTGTTACCTTGCTGCTATTTAATCCTTACCATGATCTTGGCCATTTCCCTGGGTAATCATTCTGTCTCAAAAAGAAAACGTGGTCTTACGTAAGTAGCCAGAATTATCAGGCATTAATGGTACAACAAAATTACTGCAAGTTTCCTCAGACTTCTTATTCGAGCTACTTCCTTCCTAATTTGGAAGAACTAGCTATGTTTGCAAGAGGGAACAAAAGAGTCCTTATAAATCTACATTCTTCTCTGTTCAAATATTTAACACACACAGCAAGACAAGAGGTCTAGGACAGAGGCAATTTTCTCTCCACACAGACTGCTAAAGACATTTCAAATTCTCCACTGAATCATATTTAAGAATATCTTGGATCTGGTGCTTGCTTGCTTTTGAATCTAAAGGTGAATGGCCTTGCAACTTATGACAGAATTGTGTTGGAAGGCACCTTAAAGATTACCTAGTTCCAACTTTGCCTGCCATGGGCAGGGGCACCTTCTGCTAGACCAGGTTGCTCAAAGCCCCATCCAACCTGGCCTTGGACAGTTTCAGGGATGGGGCATCCACAGGTTCTCTGGGCAATGCATTCCAGAGCCTTGACACTCTCACAGTAAAGATTTTCTTCCTAATATCTAATCTAAATATCTCTTTTAACTTAAAGCCGTTCCCATTTGTCTTATCACAAGGGTTTTACCAAAGCCCCAACTCTGACAACAATCTCATCCAGAGTTCCCTACATCTTCTTATCCCAGGTTTTCCCTCAGGCCCTGCATCTGAGCATGTTTGGCTGTGTGTCCTCCTCTGTGGGCCCAGGTGCCCAGTTGTTTTATGTAAATCCTCAGACAGTGAAAGCTACCATACCAGAATTTGGCACTGACTGACAAAGATCACTTTACAAAGCATATTGTGGGGCATGGGGAACTGGGGGTTGTGGCTCCTGTTCACAGGGTCACTTTTGGTTTTACTCAAGGACTCTGTAAGCTGGTGATCACTTCAGAGGAGGAAACCCAGGCCTACACCTTATAAACTTCTCAGCTGTGATAGGATGTCTTTGAGGACTCATCTCTTGACCCTATTGTGCCTGCCTTCCTTGCTACTCAGAGGCTTCTTGGTGGAAGGTGTTGTGGGTACCCTGCCCCTTGCACATGTACAGCCATAAGACCAACACACAGTTGGTAGGAAGGGAAGATGGCTTGCCTCCTCTGAGAGTGATGAGGATGCTGAATCTAATTTGCACACTTTCTGGATGATTTAGACTCCTAGAAGATGTGAATTTTGCTCTGTGAAGTACTTGTATGTAGCACTCAAGTTGAAGGAGGCACTTAATATGGGTTCCTATCTCTAACGGTAGAGGACTGGTGCTCAACCACCCCTTTTCCCATAGAATAATTCCTACCAGATTGCTCTTTGGAAATGCCCTGGAACATGTCTATGCTTTGTGTAGAAAACAGAATGAAGTGCTGGATGCTCCCCTTTATTTGGGTTCCACCACCTCACTCTAACAATGGTGCTAGCTATCTCCTACATCGCTTCCTGCACTCCATGTCTTAACTCTTCAGCCTGCCTGCCTTGGCTTCTAATTCACATGCTCCAGCTCCTCTGCTGTGGCTGAAAGGCTACTTCTTAACTATTGTAATATCTGTGTGGGAGACATACCAGCAGGTATTGTGGATCTTTTTAAAAATTAACTTAATCCCAGAAGTCTCATTAGCTTTGGTCATAGCAATATTTATAATTTTCACTTTATTTATAATTTCCACAAATCTAAATATAAGACAGATATATAACTGCCACTGGGACCTGTATCACACATCCTTCAAAGTCCCTGTTTCTCAGCTTTTAAATACATTACTAATCCTATGATCCCATGCTGAGATTCTTAATTTCTCACCCCAGTCACCTCTCCTGGGGTTGGTGCTGGCTGCATCTGCAGAGAATTATGAGTCAATCATGAGTCATGACAAACCAAACACTGTGCACAATTAACTGCCAACTTACAGTTTTAAAGAGATGCTGATCCTGTTAGGGTTGCAATGACTTATGAATAATTCTGATTCCTGGGATAGATTTCGTGTTTTCTGAATTGATACGGTCAGATCACAGAATCACAGAATCAGAGTCATCAAGATTGGATGGTCCAGATGTCAACCTAGCACCACCATAACCACTCCTAAACCATATCCTCAAGTGCCACATCCAGACACGTCTGGAACACTTTCAGAGATAGTGACTCCACCAGCTCCCTGGGCAATTTATTCCAATGCCTAACCACAGTTTCACCACAGTGAAAAAAAATTTCTAATATCCAATCTGAAACTCCTCTGATGCCACTTAAGACCTTTTTCTCTCATCCTTTCACTTGATGGCATATTCTTACTAGTGATGCCTAAAATCCTGGAAGATAGGCACTCAGACAAAACATTAATGGAGAAAGATAGACAAAGCCTTTATTGGGAGATCGGAGGCTTCGGGCCTCCACTGGGCCTACCAAACATGCGCGGTTTCAACAAGGATCCCCACATCCGAAAATCCTTGAAGAACCCCACCCTCAGTAGGGTTACAGCTTTTATACCCTTCTAAACAATTAACATATGAGATGTCCATAACCAATAATCATTTCTAATTCCCTCAGTGGTCCACTCCTCAGGGTCCTGCACTATGCCCCCTGGACCACCTCCAATGGTTTCTGGGCTCTTCTATTGTTTTGACTTCAAGTTATCTTGCAGGTGGCTC
>JAWWMO010000001.1:50781690-50800977 GCA_035047845.1 Dendrocincla fuliginosa
TTAATATGTGAGCAAGAAAACCTATACCTCTAAAACTCTAAAAATCTACAAAATCCACCCCAAACCTTTAGGCATCACTAGCACAGACCATTCACAAATATGTACATTCTTGTGTAGGAAAATCTGGTGCTAGAATCTAAACAGGAATCTGTACTTTATAGTGCACACTAGTAATTTCAATACTAGTACTTGAACACAGAATGGTTATTCTGGAATTTTCTAATGTTCTGCTCTTTCTTACAAATGGCTCTTAGAGACTTAAGACCTGCCTATGCTCTAGGCACTGTTCATATTTACCATAACTGATAATAATGGTCAGTGATATACGACAGTGTTTATATAGAAATGCTCTTTTGGATACCAATATTATTTGCCATATAGTTTCAGAGAATCATAGAATGGTTTGCGTTGGACAGGACCTTAAAGATCACCTAGTTCCATGGGCAGGATGGCACTCACTAGCTCAGGTTGCTCAGGGCCCCATCCAACCTGGTCTTGAACACTTCCAAGAATGGGGCATCCACAACCTCTCTGAGCCATCTCTTCCAGTGCTCTCTACCCCCACAGTAAAGAATTTCTTCCTAACATGTAAATCTCTCCTATATTTAACAATATTCCTCCTTGTCCTATCACTATCTACCTGTGTAAAAAGTCACTTTCTTTTTTTAAGTTCTATTTATGTACTGGAAGGCTGCAATAAGGTCTCCTCAGAGCCTTCTCCAGGCTGAACAGCCTCAGCTTTCTCAGCCTGTGAAGCTTTAAGCTTTCCAGGTGAGACAGTACTGACAATAATGGAAAATCTTTTGCTTACTGTGGACACATTTAGATGTGACTTCACACAAAGCCCTCAGGTCTTAAGGTAACCCATGTGGCATTTGACATTTGTGGGCAGGGTCTGTCCCCCGCCTCAAGTTGGGCTTATGCCTGTGCTGTGAACCTCTCTGTAGGTTTTTCTATAATAATGAGAACCTCTTCTTAAAATTTTTGTAAAATTCTCATACTATAGCTGACAAACACAAGAGCTGTCAAACCCAAAATACAACAGAGGGCACATTTTCCTCTTCTAATTTTTTTTATATTAGATACGGCATCAAACACTAGGGACCCCATCAGGTTACTTGCCCATCTTCTATTCCAAGGCATTTCACAGACTGATGTATAAGAAATCAGATAAGTTCCTGATGAAGGGAACAGCAATCTGCAAAAAGTGACAGCCAAACATGTGAATTCTGTGACAATGTATCCAGCATCTGCAACAGATATGATGCCGCACATTCCCTATTGCATAGAAATAAGGAATATTTTCTATTTAGAATAGAAATAATAGAATATTTTCTATTTTCAATAGAAATAATTTCTATTGCATTGCCTATAGAAATAGGCATGGCCTACTGCTTTAGTACTTTGTTGGTGTTTGGATCTTGGAGGTATTTGCCTCAGAAATCTGTTGTAAACAGTTCCATGGGGTCTTTTACATGGTTGAATGAACTATGAGAAAAGATGGGCATGTTCTGCTTTTACCATTTTTTTCTTATTTTTCCAATTAATCTTTCAGAATCAATTCTTCAGGGGGAAGACCAAGTCTAAGACTTTCACAGAAGTATGCCAACAGAGAATTTGGCCCCAGGTTTCTTCTCGTGGATTTTAAATTGACAGTCTTGTACCTATTAGCCAAAGGGAGCAGATGGAAGAAATTACAGCAGCAACTTTGTTCTAGTGGTATGCTTCAAAAAACCCACAAAATATTGAAAGGAAGTCTTTCCTTCCTATTAATTTATATATCAAATGCAGGTATCAGGCAGCCAGAAGTGCCCACTTTAGTGCCCAGTACCACTTCCGTAACAGCTAGTGTATTACCTGTTTTGTTGTTCTTCCTCCTCTCCAGTTTCTGAGGGGGGGGGGGGGGAAAAAGGTGTATATTCAGACACTCTATTACGGTGGGTTTTTTAACTACAGCGAATTCCACTGATAACTGCAGTTGTGACTAACATAGGACCTCTGGGATCCAATCAAGTCTCCTGCTATGGAGGAGACTTGATTGTTCTCCTGCTAAAGCTATGATTTACTAATTTACAAATACAAGTCTGGAGCCTATTTCTTTTTGATCCAGCTGTAAATGGATATGGAATCCTGGCCAGACAGGCTACAAGTTGCTACCTACAGAAACTACAAAGACCCTTCCAAACCAATACAGTGGTCTCTTTTAGGATACTTGTCTCATAAACCTCATATTCACTAGGATACTAGCTATTAGTCTCAATAAAATTCCTAGAAATGATACTATGATAGAGTCAGCTTAAGAAGAAACTGTGATATTTATCAGGAGTAATCTTTCCCCATGTTTTTAAGAATACAAAATTGGCTGAAAGAATCAAAAGAAAGATTCATCTAGCCTAGAATTCAGCCTTCAAAATGAGTTACTATGTGGTTTGTCAGAGGTAGCACTTGATATGTGGCACATTTGGCCTCAGATATCTCCTTTTAGCTATGCTCCTCTTGGCAATAAGTGTGCATTTCCCAGAAGCATGGACCATAAATAATTGACAGTAACCCACAACTGACAATAGAACTGGTGCTTCTGGAAATTACAGAATCTGAATACAAGGGCAGTGATAGAAAAGACACTAGGAAACCCCAGCACCTCCTGGGGTTTTTATTCCCTTTTCTCCCACCCACTAACAAAAGCACCATCCAGTAGAGTAGACCAAGGCTTTAGTCAATCATGTGCCCACGGCAGCAGTCAGACTTCAAAGGTGCCAGGAACAGATGGTAATATCCCTTAGTTAAGGGATGTTTGATGAAACACTTCCCTGAGCAGATTGTGGCACTGTATTCAGTAAGACTGTTTTCCTAAGACGGGAAAAAATTAAGAAAAGGAATAAAACAACAACAATCCCAGGAGAACAGTGGTTAGCAGACTGGATAAAGACAACAGGAACAGTACACTCACAGTACTGTTTCCTCCAAATGCTCCCATGGCAGCTATCCAGCATATAATCATTTGAGGACTTCCTGAGCCAGAGATATTGTCACTATGTATATTAGAACTGTATTATGCAATTGTTTAATACAACTCTGTTGTACACAATGGATATTTTAAACATATGTTGTATATAGTACCATTGCACATAACACAATACATCTGTATTTTACTTTGGTTGAAGTTTTCTTTCATGAATTCATCCAGTCACTCTTTGAATTATGCAAACTTGTACCCTTAACTTTCTGCTGGGAACTTTCCCACAGCTTGACTGAATATTGTATGAAAATTCACCTCTTTTGTTTGCTTTTATCTAGTTATCTGCTGTTTTCACTTGAAGTTCTCTTGCTTTTGTACTGGATGAAACAGCTTATCATAAAAATTTATAATTGTCTTTCCTAGTCACTCTTTTTCATAGACCTTTCTACCCTCTCAGTTATCACTCTGCCAGTCTACTCTCTTGTCTATTTATTATTTAGCAGTTCCATACCTTTTATCATTATTATCACTCATCTCCAGTTTTGTTATTGCCCTTGAGATAGAAAAAACAGAGCAGTGCTGAGCACCTACAAGAGGCACACTCTGTATGCTATTTTCTGACTTGTCTGCCATTGCTCCTAATAATTTATAATACATTAGTTGTTTTTTGCTTACAGAGAGAACAGTTAATAATACATTAGAGAAATAACAAGAAAATAGCCTAGACTACCCCTTAACACCAGTGAACTGATCTTGGCATACCGAATGCAAGAGCAGCAAAGATGCTAAAGGTGCAAAGCAGTCACACATGTGTTCATAACCCATATGAAGACTACTGCCTCCTACTGACCCCTGAGGAACTGTCTTAAATGAAAGCTTTTATTAAAAGTAATGCTTTGATTAATGTCATGCTTTTCTCGCCAGCATTTATTGCTCTGCGGAAGGGCTAAGACATTTTCAAGGGGCCAGTGTTTGAGCAGGATTTCAAGACTCACTGGACCAGAAGGAGATTTAGATTAAGACTTTACAGTTCTCAGAGGGGATGGCCTCCTAAGGAGTTTTAATTACTTGGCTTGGAAGTTGGGGCTTGTGAGGCTACTGCTTTCTGATGGTGTTAGCTAGCAGCCCAGAAGAAGGTTCCTCCAACAATTCCAAGTTTTTTATTTGGGAGGAAAAACTTCCACACTTTTTAATTATAATGATTAAGACTGATTTAATTTTGATCCAGCAAAAGGTCTTTGAATACTAAAACATTTTTTTCAGTTCAGTGTTTTCCACAGAGATTTTGTTGGAGTCAACACAAACAGAAGGCAGCATTTGGAGAGCATGCACTGTGAGGATGTTTCTCAGAATTTCGTGTCCTTGACAAGTAATTAGGATTTGAAATTTGAGCCATGACAGGCAGAATTTTGATCAGCAAAACAAGAAAATGAATATGGATAGAAAAGACAGATTAGCATCAACTGAATGAGAGCAAAAAGAGAATTGCCATGGCTGCGTTATCAGAGTTTTGGAGAGATTTTTATGGCACACATAAGAAAACTGGGAAAAGAGAAGTTTGAGAGGAATTTGTCTTTTGAGAATGACCAATAAAGGAAAAAGAAGACAAAGCAGAGAGGACTAATTCAGAACTAAGTATGGGTGATCCATAATATTTCCAGTATCAGCTTCAACTTGATTTACTGAACCTATTCAGAGATGCTAAAGCTGAAGGGAATACTTCCAGTTCTTGGGCCTTATCTACAGAACAGATCTGTTGTGAAGAAAATGGAAAAATTTTAAAAGTCCTAGCAGTATATTCACTTTTTCACATGTTCTACACTTAGACTGACTAAACTAACCTATTGAACCTCCATCAGAATCCTGCAGCACTCACAAATTCAGGCATCCCTTTCTGAAGAAATTTGAAACACGTTCATTCACTGGAGAAACCCATGGAATTGTCTGAAGACAAACCTAACTCCCTTATCTTCAAGTCAAAACGATAAGTTCATTTCAAATAAAGACTAGGGTTTGCTATTTCAGTAAAACCTCTCTAGAATTTGCAAGAATGAGGTGGAGAAAAAAAGGAAACTAATCCTACTAGAGGAAATTAGCATTGGTGGAGTTTCTGGTCATATAGGGGTCGTGAATGGCCTTCCTTCCTTACTGCACTGTAGTTTACTTCCTGACCCCACAATCTCTGAGAGAGGCATACTCTACTCATCAGGAGAGCAATGGTCCCTTGTCATTCTCACATTTCTAGTTTTCTAAGTGAGTCTTTTATTACAGTGTTCTGAAAGTGGTGAGAAGGGTTGATTTATTAGCCTCTTTTTTTCTTTTTTCCTGTTCAACAGCTTTCATCTTATTTAGATAATTTTAGCTTATGTCATTTTCTTATGATGATTCTTGGCAATGTCAGTTGATGATTCTGGGATTTTTGGTAGGTGCAACACGACAAATGGCAGAGACAGTCTCTGTGTCACAAGAATTTCTGGGTAAGTACCAGACAGAACACTTTCCGGTAGGTAAAACATACCTCACCCACATGAGAATAGGAATATAACACATTTTTTTTTCAAGAATTTTTTCTTGATGGCTCATACCTCATCCCTCCCCGCTCCTCCCTCCTTCTTCTCTGTGAAGTACAGGTGTCTTTTCTACAATTAACCTCAAATATTCACAGCTAGAGCAGTAGAAACAGTTTTCCTTGAGCTAGAAGCTTTTAATCTTCAAATTTGGAACATATTTATTTATATGGATATCAATATGGATTGTCATCAGGTAGTGGGACTAGAAAACAATGACCTTTCATACAAAACCTTTAAAGGAAAAGCAGAGATCAAGAATTTCTAGAATTAGAATTTTGTCCCATTTCTTCCCTCTGGACCAGAAGTCACAGGATGGCATTGAAAACTAGAAATTACATGCTGCAGGGGACAGAGAATTGAGTCAATGTATGTTACACATCTAGGTTTCTGCAAGCAATAAACCCCCCAGCCAAGCTTTTCTGTTGGGAAGCCTTTCTGTTGGCATATATATGGAAAGCGCAAGATGAAGTACTGCTTTTAGGAGAGAATGCAACTTAAAATATACAAAGCTTCAGATGCTTGTGACCTTTGCTGTGAGACTGCTTTGTTCCTCCATGGCAAGAGCTGCCAGAACTAGTGGTGTCATGGGGAGACAGAAAATTTTGTCTATTTCTTCTGTTGTTCCCACATGATCTGCCAAACCTGTCCCTTTTCCCTGACTGTACTGCTGTGGTCTCAGCCTACTGGACAGTCACTACAGTGGCAACTTCTCTGTAAGAAAGTGCTCCTCTTTGTAAGATCATTCAGATTGGACCATTTCAAATATATAATTGATGGTATACGAAGCTACCAGGTCTTTCTTTGCTGGGACTCTTTTGAAACATCAAGTAGCAGCATTATCTGAAGAGCAGTTTTGCACAAGCTATGCTTTGCTCCATCTAATTCATACAAGAGCAGATACAAACTGCTGTCCAATGTGAAAAAATCTGAAAAGCCGATGGAAAGCCCAAATAATTGCACAGAAGAACATTATTGCTACAAAGACATTGAGCCTGTCTCCCCCACTAAGTTGTCAACATCCCATCTCTGCCCCTCTCAGTGTTCTAGGGACAAGGACACCACAGGTAGCAGTGCTGACAGTTGCCCTGCTGAAGGAAACTCCTGTGAGTGAGTATAGGGAACAACTCAGAGGTAATATAAGGGAAGAGGTGGAAAAGAAGACAAGTTTCTGTTGGGGAACCCTGCTTCAGGGACTGCCAAAACAACCAGGATGGACAGTTTCACGAGTGGATAGAGCTGGCTATCAAGTAATCAACCCCAGAAAACAGACAACTACCTCAAAACACAGAAGTTCATGTTTTAAAAGATGTTCTGTAGCATAGATAGTGATTTATTGTGTTAGATAGGTAGTTATTCCCCTGCATCTATATGTTTTTGGTGGTGGCTACCCAGTTACCGGTTCCCTATTGGTTGTGTATTCCCTATTTTTTTTATTGGCTGGCTTGCAATGTAACCCAGCCTCATCATGTGAAGCAAGCCACGCCCCGTCTGTATTCCCCTCATCCCCTCTTATCCCTTCCCCTACTTCCCGCACTTCGCCCCAAACTCCTCCCACTCTCCAAGCTTCTCCCTGAACCTATATGAGTCCCATGCTCTCTGAATAAACCAGTTCTAGCCTTTCACCCTACCACCGGCTGAGGACGTTTTCCTTCTTCCCTTCCAGCACGCAGCAAGTTTCTTCTTTGTTATGGTGAGGGAGACACAACCTTACATAACAGAGGAAGGTTCCTGTCCCACAATGCAGGAAAAGGGAAAGAAACATCTGCAGAACATCTTTCCACTAGATTTGGTTTGTCCAGTATATTTAAACAAATAACAGTTTTACAACCTGTTCTAGCCAGAATGACTGAGCTCTATAGTCCTTTGATGAATAACCTGAGTACTATGAAAAGTTAAGATTGTTCCTATATTTGAACTGAAGGGAGTTTGCAGAGTTTACAATGAGAAGTGGGTATTAGATCACCTGATTTGAATCTCCAGTATTTCACCAACCATTTCACAGATGCATCCCCCAGCTCCCCTTTTATTATGCTATCTCTTAGCTAAACACATTTTCCAGCAATTTAGCTAGGCTTGAATCCAAGAAACAGAAAGCTGGAGAATCCACTACTGTTGTATTAGCTTAATCCAGTGGTTAATCAGCTTCACTATTAACAATTTGTGTCTAATGTCCCATTTGAGTCTGTATGATTTTAGTTTCCAGAAACTGGTGTGATGGAGTTTTTTTTTGTTTTGGGGGTTTGGGTTTTTTTTTGTTGGTTTAGTTTGGTTTTGGGTTTGGTTTTTTTTCCCACCGAGGTTCTCCTTATTTAATTCAATTTAATTTAATTAATTTACTATTATTTTCTGTTCAAGAACCCACTTATAATGATGTCACATCTCAGGTTTTCTCACTGAGTGAACTCATTTCTCACTCTAAAGCCATTCCTGCACTTAAATCTCTGCTGTAAAGGGTGAGGTATTTTTGGTTTACTCTTTCGTTATGGTTGTTTTTCATGCATATATTCAATTTTTATAAATTTGTTCTAAAACAGAAAAGCTCATGTGACTTGTTAGTCACATTTCATAATGAAGTTTCACCAGTGTTCTATAAGAAAATCAACTTGTCTCCCTAAGTGTGAATATTGAAAGTGACATTTTTACTTGAATATCACATGGTGAGATGCTTGCAAATTGTGACCTTTAAATCATTTTCAGAATCACATTCTGACAGCGAAAGTTCACCCTTCTGTGAACTTGGCCTGAATTTCATGTTCTTAGTGTTGTACTGTGGTAAAGTACATTTTTAGAGGATGACAGGGACACAGTCACAGTCTGTAATTTGCCATATCATGTATCTTCATACAGTCTGCAAATTCCATCAGGTCTTTGTATTCACTTTCACATCATTAATTCAAATGTTGAAAAATATCAGGACTACTGCAAGTCTATGTAAAATCCCAGCACAGACATTCAGACTCAGTTATGACTCTATGTGAACAATTTATCACTGGTAACAGTTTAGAAAATCAATTCCCACAATATTTTTTTACTGTTCCTTTCCTATTTGTATACAATACTGATCTTAATCACAACACACTTGTATACAGCCAGATTACTTTCCAAGGCCTAAATAAATTACATTTTGTGCTTTTCCCAAACAAACATACACTATCTTAAAAATTTTTAAAAAAACTCCAAAACACACAAAAAAACAAAACAAAACAACAAAATCAGACTCAGCTTTAAAAGTTCTATTTTCTATGAAAATTAATCTTCATTGGCACTTATTCTGTTTGATATTCAACTCCTTAATAGTTATGATTCATGTCTAGTATTCATTACTGAAGATTTGTACACCTGTGACTTATATCAGGATAATCAATATATATCGCTTTGAGCCATCATCCCTGTCTTTGGAATAGTGCTGCAGCATTGACAATCTTCCTGCCTCTTGGAACAACTATGGTGTTCCAAGATTTATGAAAAGTGAATTTCAACAGAAAAGAGATCTATCTGTTCAGCTCCTCAGGTCTCTGGATACAAATCACACAGGTCTGTAGACTTAACAAAATTTTTCTTTTGCAGATGTGTGGTATTCTTCTTAGTTGCTACAAAACTGAAAAATACTTTTAATTTCCTTCTATGAAAGAAAAAGCATAATACATTTTTCAATGAATTAATAGAAATATTTATTAAACCTCTATTTTTTTCCTTAATAATTTTACAATCTCCATTTAGTAGCAGACCTAGGAATAATTTCTTTTCTAAAAATCTTCAGCTTCTTCTTTTTTCTATGCGATGGTAACATTCTTAGCCATTTTTCTACATTTCATTATCATATATGCCTCCTTACCCATTTTTCATTAGATATAATTTTGTATTCACAAGTCCTGCCTAGGCTTCATTACTGTGCCAAGACTGACTCTAAACCAAAGTTGTCCCTTCTGATAGATTGGAGCTGTCTTTTTTAACCATCCAATAAAATCTTCTTTTAAATCAATGATTTTCTAATTTTTTCCCTACACTATTTTGCTCACAATTTTCCCCATTTTAAAAGTTAACTTGTATATGCATGATGTGCATCTTAATGTGTAGTACATATTTTTATAATTACTGTTTAGGGTAATCTTTTTTCCACAGTGACTGCAATTAGTCTTGGTTACGGGTTCACCAATCTCCTACTCTGTGATTAATTCTTCTTTATCACAATCTGGCACTTAATAGGGCAGTATCTCTCATGTAAGAAAATTACTATCTCAAATTTTTAGAAAGTGTAATAATATCTTAGCACTGGCAGTCTGAGCCCTCCCTCAGTATTCTACACTTTTATGTAATAGGATGATGCATTTGTTATAGAATAAACTTTTAAAAGATCAAAAGTTTGGTTGATTTTCCTGACTAGGACATGCTTGGAAGACCATTACTTTAAGTACAATCACTTTGTTACGTGGGAGTAAAGAAGCAGATCAAGGCTAGACATGGGTTAAAGAGCAATTCTCATGGATTACATTAATAAACTAGTGCTGGCTGTCTTGCCTGTCAGCAAGCTACCGAGAAATTAAGGATACTGTATCCGAGCTCCAGTCTGGTGCCAGTGGAAATAGGCCAAACACAGCTGCAATTGGTCACATCATTGCAAACATCTGACACACTTACTCTTGTAACAATGGATACAGGTCACGGGCAAACTAGGAGCACTAAACACAGTGAAATAAATTATTACCCTTCAGGGACCCCACTGCAGTCAGTACTGGTGACTTATTTTTACATTAATGTTTCTTTTTCTTTCTTTCTACAAGCAAGATGGATCTTCCAGACATTGCCTTAGTAAGTAAAGGCATTGTGATTTCCTTGACAGTAAGGCTTGAGTAGTAGAAGAAACTGTCAACAAATAAATGACTTGTAGGTCCCAATTCATCTTTGGGTGGTTTTTGCATAACTATATATACATCTAAACATGACTTATAATTATGTATTGAGAAAAAACAGCTGAGCAAGCACTACCTGATCTTTAATCAACTTTTACACATTACTTTGAATAAGATTGTCTTCAGTAAAACTCTGGTTTGAAGGATAATTTATAATAAGAAAGTAATACTGGGGGAACCACTTTATTACATAGTATTGTACTACAGTTGCAATATAAAAAGGAACTTTTAGGAGTAGTGAGAATTTTTTATACTAATTATTCTGTTGAAAAGAGGATAAGTCATAATTTTCCTTATGTCAATATAGGGGGAGCTAAACAAAATTCCTCAATGGTTTAAGGATATTCAAATTGCATTTTAAGCTTCCTACCCTGCTTCCAATAATTTAAATGCTGAACTCTATATAGGATGTACAAAGTAGTCTAGAAAACCAAGGGTGGAGGGCAGAATAACCTAGGTTGCACATTTTTCACTTCCAAACACAATTCAACACATTGTGTGCCACAGACCACTGTAAGACTGCTCAAAAAAACACAAAAAAGAGGATGTTGAATGCTAAAAAGTCATTAAGTCTACAAGTTACCATCTATTTAGAACACAAAATTAACTCCACAATTATATATATGAAGTCCTCAGGGAGGACTTGTCCTTTCTTCTCTCAACATTTAATATGCCAATACCACTCAGCACTTTCTTCATGTTTCCCATACAGTTATCCATGAATCCCTCTACCTTTTAAGGTAGACTTGCAAACTCAACAGCTCATTTTCTCCACTAGCATAGTACCTGTGGCCCTTGGAAACTGAGGAATCCTACTTTTCTGGAAGTCACTTACTCTGTATAAGTCATTACCTATTGTCAACTAAAAAGAAAATAAATTGCACAACACTACACCACTGCAGTCCAAATAGTTTCATTCTCCTGTGCTGAGCAGCAGTACTGAAAATCTGCAGTAGTTGGGGTGGCACAGTTCAAAGAGGAAAATATGCCCTGCATCTTTAAGGAGGTGGTCTCCTCTAACACATAACACAGTAACTCCTTCACAAACCTTAGTGAATATCTGCCTCTTCTTGGAAAAATGTTGTATCTGAACTTGACCATCTCCAATGTACAAAGGAACATAATCTTCATTAATGTTCCTGTACCAGACTATGCAACCAGTAGCATTCCTCAGCAGAGCTATTAAGTCTGCCGTGGCCAAATTAACTTCTATTTTTCTGCATGTTAATAGCTGCTTCTAAAACAATTACCAGGATCTGCTCAAGGTCTGAGTGTCTATGAATAACACAAGCCTTTGATCCCAACTGGGAGAATTTCAGCCTGTGGATCACAACATATATCCTTTTGGCTGGAATGGATAAGAATTATGCAGAAACAGATGTGCCTTGGCCAAATGGGTTGGCAGGCTACAGGGACTTCTGGGTTCACAAAAACCATCTGTAAAAATACATGGAGGGGCTCTTTTACTGGAAATGGTTTTTTATGCTGAAGTACAACAATGTCTGTGACATGCCTCCAGAATTACTTGCACCAGGGGTATGTGGCTGCACTGCCAGAATGGTAAAATGACTGCAGTTCATTACGAATGCTTGAGGTGAGGTTGCATGACAGGACCAAGAAACTCAATGTTTGAGAAAATGTTTCATGTGAAGCAGCAGTCCCAGGGCACCTGGTAGGTAAGGAGCTGTCCCTGGATCTCTGAAAGAGAAAGATAAAGGCAATTGAAATTAGAAGATACAAGCTAATAACTAAGCAGTGTGCTAATAATCCATTAATTGCTCCCTTTTGAGCTCCCTGAAAGTTGGTTTCAGATCCCTGTATTTGGGACCAACTTGATGCAGTTGAAAGTCTGTGCCTGACTCCTCCAAAATAAAACTGTTTAAACATCTAGCTTCAATAGAATGGCTTTGAAAACAGGTGGGTCCCCAAGGACTTTCCAACAGGCTCTTTATCATGGATGCTTCAGGGCCAGCATTCAGGTCCAAATCAGACATGTTCTTGATTGCCAAGGTGAAAGGCAGAATAGCTGTATGTACACGGTACAAACCCAGCATATTTGTCTAGAAAATGTTATTCATGTACCTAAATACACAGGTCTTGTACAGCCAGTCTGAGAAAGGAGAGAATAAATAGCTTCTCAGGCATAGATTTGTTATTTTCTGAAGATCAAGCCATGCTTCAGTCCTTCACAGTGATAATTCCTTCCCCTCTCACCTGCAAAATGAATCTCTTTCAACCTCTGATAGGCCGAATCTGATCATATTAAATATATATGAACTCCCATTGTACCTGTATTGCTGAGCATTTCAAAGAGAACAAAATAAGTTATTGAGCAGAATATAATAAAAGTTAAAAAGCCACAATTTTGACTCCTTTTTCCCTGACCCTCTGTAAAGGAAAAGAAGGGTGGCCTAGCAAAGTATATATATGAGGAGCCTACAAATCTTATTTACTTACAGTTCTTAACATGAAATTTCATAAACCAGGGCATCTTGACTTTCCTGTGCCAGGAACATTCTATGCCTCTGTCCTTCACTTTCTGTATGCTCCCTCCATTGCTACACCACAAAGAAGACAAAGGCACTGTAATACTCTTGCTCTTTAAAGAATGGTGACTTAATCAAAACAAACCTCTCAACTTCATGTTGAAAAACAAAACAGAAAAACCTCTGTGAATGTGTAGAAGAACTGACAAAGTTGCTATTTCACAGCTTCAACAAAGTGCTAGAAAAGTGTGCAAAAATAACTCCTGTTCAAGAAAGAAATTCCTGTTAATGGGTCAGAGTCATCCCCTTCCATGAAGGGGACTCTCAAGTGTGAAATACATTTTTTGGAAAAACTAGATACCTTTGATAACACTTCTATGTGAGAAATGTGTGGCATTAAGCCAGAAACAGAAAATACATGTTTTGCTGTCCAGATAACTATACCAGAAGTAAATCTTACAACTTTTGCTTGAAAAGACATGTAAAACATAGTTATGAGAACTATACAGGATGTATTTCAGATTGGTTAAAGTGATAAGATCAGAACACAACATGTAAATAACTTGCAGAGTGACCCCAAGGTGTGACTCCCTTAGATCATGAAAGGGAGTCGATGATGAGAAGCTGAACATGAGCCAGCAATGTGCTCTTGCAGCCCAAAAAGCCAATGGTATCAAGGGCTGCATCAGAAGTAGTGTGGCTGGCAGGGCGAGGGAGGTGATTCTGCCTATCTACTCCACGCTTATGAGACCCTACCTGGAGTGCTGCAACCAGCTCTGGGGTTCCCAAGATAGCAGTAGTGAGACACTGGCAGAGGTTGCCCAGAGAAGTTCTGGATGACCCAACCCTGGAAGTGTTTAAGGCCAAGATTGAATGGGTTTTTGAGCAACCTGGTTTAGTGGAACATGTCCCTGCCCATGGCGTGGGAATTGGAACTAGATGATCTTTAAGGCCCCTTCCAACCAAACCATTCTATGATTTTATGTATGTCAGCACAAAGGCCAAAACACAAGATCAATGTTAGCAATTGTTATAAGATAGTAAGGAAAAGATGCTGACATTCAGATACAGTTATTAGCTGTTTGTATTTGGCAGCCACGGCTGTTGGCAGTGGACAGAGAAGCTAATCTAACATTTTTCCCTGCCAACAGAGGATTACTTCCCTTATCTAGAGCTTTGCTTCCATCTAGTTTTAACTTTCTTAATAAGCAAGGCTCTCCCTACTTCTACTGACAAAGAATGATTCATAGTCTAAAATCAAGATCACTGCTTTTTTTTTTCTTTTAATTTTTGTAAATTTATCCCATTGTTGACATTTACTACCTCCTTAAGCAGAGTGACTATACCTACTTTTTCTATGGTAAGCAATTTTCTTTTCTGTTATTCACAGTTTCTTGGCTATAAGGAGAAATATATTATTTTAAAGCAGGCCTGAATTCAATGATTTATATTGAGAGGGTATCAATCTGTGAAACAGTAATAACTAAAATAAGCAATACGGACCTCTGCCAAGGTGATAATTTTCCATATCACAAAGACGTATATCATGACTCACATAGACTAGGAGACATTTCAGGACACATCCAAGGATGCTGGCTGTGCACAGGGTGGGGGAGAACAGCATGACACTCATCTTCCTCAGATGCTAAAAGCAATCATCACCCACCCATTCACCGTGAATGGAAATCACTTAGACCAACAAAATGGGCTTCAGATAATTTTTACTTCTGCAATTGAAAAGGACATCAAAGTAACATTGTTTTGAGGTTTAGAAGTGTTCCAGTATTTAAAGCTGTTGAGAGCATAGCAGTGAATAAATGTCCAATGTGAGGTTCAGGGCATATTCTAACTCCTGTCTGGCACACTTTTATTAATGTCTATTTCTGATTGGTTTTATTATATTGTGAATATTAATTTTATTTACAAGGTGATTAATTTATGTCTAATTAAATGTAAATACATGAAAGGGGAAACTTCCTTTCAGCAGAGCTATTTAACCTATGTTAAATATTGTTTTCATGGGCAAAGATAACCATGCAAAATAACAGAGGCCCTGGTTTTCTTTCCAAACTTATTTCTGATGCCTGTTTTACATTACACACATACTAATACCAGAATACATATCCATGATGGAAACCAAACTTCTGTTTCATAATTTTTTTTTATTTCTGTGATTTACAAAAATAAATTTGTCTGTAATTCACAAAGCCTAATGAGTTTCTGAATATATTCATTTCATATACTTGAATGGTGTAAAAGGGGATGTTTGTAAGATTTGACGTAATTGGCATCAAATTTTTGTACGCTTACTTGAAAACCAGCCTTTAACAGCCTGACCACAGCAGCTTAAAGTCCTTTGCTTTTCACTGGTTGTAGAACTTCAGCACTCATTGTCACCTGGGCATTTGTATCAGTGAGCAGACTGATCACTCTGAGCTCTGCTTTCCTTTAAGGGGAGATCTGTTTTGAGAATGCTGAGCTTTCAAATCTTTCTGTGACAGTATCACTGGTGCCATTTGACTTGAACTCCAAGAGTAGGTAGGAAGAATAAATGGGGAGTCTGATAAGCAGTACAAGGCACAACAAAGCAGAAAAATGTCTCTTGACTATACATACTCACATTTTTATTCCCTCATCAAACAATGTGTTTCTAAAGAGATGTGTTTAAAAAACTATTAGTTTTCAGCTCCCCCCAGCAGTCTTCATTCCCATGTATCTTTCAAGTACCATTCACTTCTGTTTTAAAATCCCAAATTCTTCCCTTGACTCCACCTGTTCATTTTATAACAAATAACCAATAGCAATAAGGTTACAAGATAATTTGCATTTAGATTATGTTTCCTTTGTAGGGATATCATAACACTGGATGAATGAATTTCATAGTCTCACATCTCACAGAAATTCTTAGTATGGCCTGTGCTCTTACAGCATGTGATAAAGGCAAATGCAGTTCTGTGTAAAAGATGGATAGAGATATATATATATATATAGAGAGAGAGAAAGATAGATAGAGAGATATAGATAGATATTGAGTGAACAAAATCCAAATCATAACTCATCAAATAGTGTTAAAATAACTATCACAATTTGAAAATATTACTTCAGCTATAATCATTAGTACTATCTTGGTCTGTTAAGTAGGACAAATCAGCCTCTCCAATGATAATTACCTTCCTGAATATTAATCTGTAACTGCTTTTTAATACATGTTGCTTCCTGAGACAACCAAGAACTGATTATTAAGAACTAGCACAGAAATCTAGAACATTAAAATGAACTATTTCACAAACACAAACGAAAAAGACAGCAGAAAATTACAGAATCCATTTAAACTGCAAGTTGTCAGCCTAGGGACAAATGAACTTCTTATATTTCAGTAATTGTATTTGGCATCTCCTTTTAATTGCACCTGGGAAAGCAAAACATGATGCAACTGCTCCTGGCTGGATGGTAATTACATACAGATTGGTAGCAAAATTTTCTAAACATAACCTCCTGTTCCCAATAGCCAGATCGACAAAAGTGCAGCCCAAGGAAAGGATTATTCTCCTTTATTTGTTTTCCATCACAGATTTCTCTTTTCTGAGCAAACTGGACATATATATATTTAAAAAAGCATCAATGATTTTAAAGAAGGGCTTAATTTGTTAGCTGTCACTAATTCCTGTTTATGTTTCTATGCCCTCAAGCAAGCAGAAGATAAAGTTCTGTGGTAAAAAAATAATTGGATAAAACTTCACATTGCAATACAGGAATAGTCTCACTAAATATAAAATTGATTTGCTAATTAATTACTCCTTTCAATATATTTGTAAGGTACTGTTAGTTTTTTGCAGCTCTTTGTTGCTGTTTGCTCTTCAGATGAGGAAAATGAGAACTGTGGAGTTGATGTATGCTTCCAGGCACACCCTCCAGTACGATTCTCACATGTTACCAGGGTGTCTAAGGTAGAATCCAACTTATTCTAACAGAGAGGGAATTTTCAGCAGAGCATTTGTTTGGAAACCCTAACTCCATGAATAATTTTCTCATGTAGTCTTTAACTGCTACACTCTGCCAGTCTGACTGGCCTGTGCCAAACTTAACTGTCTCAGTGGGGCCTCAGAGAAGTGGTGGTGAAAGGCACAAGCAGCATTCCTTCCCAGGATTTAAAGGTTATCAGCTTCCTATTTCTTTTAATTAATTATCATGTGGATATGTAGGCTAGAGAAATAGAGAAAGGAG
The DNA here is from genome assembly GCA_035047845.1 of Dendrocincla fuliginosa. Taxonomy (NCBI): domain Eukaryota; kingdom Metazoa; phylum Chordata; class Aves; order Passeriformes; family Dendrocolaptidae; genus Dendrocincla; species Dendrocincla fuliginosa. The sequence continues at coordinate 50,798,840 of JAWWMO010000001.1, forward strand.
TATGGCTAGAGAAAAATGCTGTTGATTTTGATTCGTTATTACTTTGAATTTTTATTTTTGTTAATGTCAGGAGAACTTAAAATTTTAAGAAGAAATTCTTTCAAGGTGCATTTAAAGCAAAACAAATAAAAAAAAATACCCCCCAAAAAACCAAACCACTAAAATTATTTCAATGGAATATAATGCGGAAAAACCCAACCCACCAAACATCTTGTGACAACCTCTGTCTTAAGGAGCCGACATCAAGCGAGATAAGAGGCAGGTGAAAAACAAGACTATGTGTAATTTTCAAATGTTTCACTACTGACACAGATGCAAGGCTGAGTCCTAAGAAAGCTTGTGGTAACATGTCCCAGAATGGCTGTAACAGAGATGAAAAAGACACCGAGGCAGTCTCCCCTCACAAAAACCACAAGTCTGTAATTTCAGTGTAAACACTAGATCTGGGAGTCACCTTGCCCATGTTAAAAGTGACTGGTGGGTCAAAGGCAATGAGGACAGAGTTATTCAGTTCACTCTGATTTGTCTGGGACTATACCACATCATTAACTATTCTGACAAATGAGGGAGAAGTGTATTACAACATGATCGAGGGTGAAACGGAATGGCTACAACTTTAAACAGCATAATCATTTACCTTAATGACAGGAAAAGGGAGCTGTGGTAATTGCTGGGGAATAAATGGAGTCAGCACTGTTCTTTAATATGGGATGAACCACTGTGTGCAATGAGAAAGGCAAGAGCCCATGGAGAGTAAGGAAGTAAGAAAAATGAAGGGGGACAAACAGCAGGTGATCTTGGAGATGTAATTTAGTGAGACCTCTCTACAGGCGTGAGGAAAATCCAGTGCCTGACAGAAGGAGTAACTAAGAGGAACACTGAAGGTAGGCATGACAGTTGCACTACAGGTAATTTTTTCCTGGAATAAAATGCGAGGGCTTTGCAGAAAAAAAGGACAGGACTGAGGGCTGACAAAATGTCTAAGATTATAGATACAGCATGTATTTACATTGCAGAATAGAGAAATTTACTTAGCAATAATGTACTTTTAAATGGCAGAAATTGGGTGAAGATGAGCTTAGCTGCTTAGGTAAACCTTGTAATAGAAAAAAGCATCCAAACAGCCATGCAGAAGTAACCCAAGCAGAGAATCCATAACCAAAGGAAGAAAGGGTGAGGAGCAGCATGCTAAAAGGTACATGGTAACAGCAAGATAGAGGAAACAAAAAGGCGAAGTGGGAAAAGCCAAACTGGATCACTATGTCCCCACTCTCAAGTGACACTGGCTGAAGAGCAAGGACCCAAGTACGGCCTAGAGACAGCACTTGTGAAGGTCAGTGGCAGGAAAGTTTGGGTCTGGACAGCTGTCACAGGACCACAGCAGGACAGGAGGCTGAGAGGGCTGACAGGCTGTAGAATCCCAGAAGATAAGGGGCTAATGTCTGTGTCTCAAAAACACAGAGCCGGATGGCTGTGAGAACCCGTCAAGGACTGATGGTACTAACAGACCAGGATTGTTATAACATGCCGTGAGAAAAAACAAGATGTGGCTGGAGAAGGGGAGGATGCAGAGACAGGGCAGCACTTTTCTGGGACAAACACCCTTGTTCTCGTTCCTGGAGATACACACAACACAGTACCGTGCAGGAGCAGGAATGAGGCCGAGAAGCAGGCATGGACTGTAGGGAAAAGGGGGATCAAAGACCACCCAAGGTGCCCAAAGTCCCCCGACCCATTTACAGAAAGGCCTGAAAAAGAAATTGTGCACGATAACTAATTTACATAGGAAGCAAGACATCTGTGTCCAGTGTGAGGAAACCTATAAAAAGGTACGGCTCCCAAGCCCGGGCAGCACCCCCAGGACCTTGGACATCCTTTTTCTCTTTTTTCCTTCCTTTCTCTCTCTCCCTCGCCTGTAATTAATCTCTTCCTTTCATCCTTCCCCTTTATCCAAAGCCCACAGCCGCGTGCTAATACACTAGCTCAGGGCCTAACACACCGATTTCCACGTGTGCACTTCACTATTAAATAAACTCTGATCGCTCGCCGACCCCTCTGCCGCTCCTTTCGGCCGCGAGCGTTCACCAGCCCCGGGCGCTCCCTTCCCCTCACGGCTGAGGCGTCGCACAGGCCCACCC
>JAWWMO010000001.1:50804550-50814838 GCA_035047845.1 Dendrocincla fuliginosa
CTAAAACTAAAACATGTGGCTAAGGGCATAGTACAGACGCTTGAGCTCTTGACAGGTACACTAGCATTGCTGCAGAATTACATTTTGGGATTTTTTTTTTTGTTTATTATACTATTTTTGAGCTATCTGCAGTGGGAATTGTAGAAATTGGCTCAAAACTGAAGCACAGTTGAGAAGTGTTTGTTTTCATTATGTCAATCGATTACTCCTTTTTGCCATATTTAGGGTTTTTTTGTGATACTCTATATTCTTTACACACTGAATCTGCTTCCAGGTTGTGTATTAGTGCGGCTTCTGATTACCTGCTGTTATCCTGAAACAATTCCTAGGTGTCTTGTGAGCATGTTTTGTAATTCTGCAGCATTTGACTGAACTCTGATTTGGATGGGTGTATTGGTTGTGGCTGAGATATCTTCTTCCCAATAGCTAGTATGGGGCTACGCTTTTGAGTTTTTGAAGAAAACAGTGTTGATAATGCAGTGCTCTTTCAGTTATTGCTGAGCAGTGCTTCATTTCACAACAGAGAGTGAACAAGAGGCTGTTGCTTAGTTGTCTGCCAGGGTTAAACCAACAGCAAGGGGTAATGCGCAAATTGATTTAATGGAGAAATAATATAAATGTAATCACTATGGTAGCTACTTAACATATGTGAGTTCTCTAAAGTTCATTTTCTCTTTCTTTCAGTCCCTACTCAGAAGCCCAGAAGTAGTGCAGTTTCTACAGAAACAACAGCAACTGTTAAGTCAGCAAGCTTTGGAACAAAGGCAGCAACAGTTTCAAGGAGCACCTGGGTAATGAGAACAGATCAATGACCTGCAAATCAATCTGGTGCTGAAGGAGGGATAGTATGTGTATTTTGTATAAATACAAAGAATTTCAATGTTTAAAGGAAAAGGAAAGTTACTGTTGTTATGTATGTGTTTTTTGTTTGCACTTTTGAGGTTTTGGGCTGCTTGGGTGTCTGCAAATTTATGAGCAAATAATAGAATTGTAAAATGGACTGGGTTGCGTTGGTTTAGCCAAGGGTTCACCTTGGCTAAACACCAGGTGCCCACCCAGCTGCTCTGTCACTCCCCTCCCCAGCCAGACAGAGGAGAGAGTAAGGTGGGAAAAAACCAACACAAATCATGGGTTGTGATAAGGCAGTTTACATTTATGCAAAAAAGCAAAAGCAGCATGTGCACGCACAAAGCAGAAGTTAGCAGTTAATCTCTACTTCCCATAAGCAGCTACGGTTGGCCACTTCTCTGAGAAGCAGGGCTCCAGCACGCGTAACAATTGTCAGCAGGCAGCCATCAGAGACAGTAAATGCCCCTGTTCCTGCTCCTTGCCTCAGCTTTTACATCTGGGTTGACCTCATGTATGGAATATCCCCTTGGTCAGTGTGGGTCAGCTGGCCTACTTGTGTCCCCTCCCAGGATCTCACCCTCAATTGAAGAAGGAATGTTCCAGTGCTGTGCTCATCAGTAGCCAAAACATTATCAACACTCTTGTACCTACCAATGCAGAGCACAGCACTGTGAGGGCTACTATGAAATAAAGGGAAATAAATTCGGCTCAGCCAGACCCACCACAATTGTGTTAAGGAAACCTCCCAGTCAGACCATTCACCAGACTTTCTGGCAGTCACACTCCCAGTGCCAGAGGCTTTAACTGCTGGGACTGAAGTCCCTTCACTGTGTGGCTCTGGTGAGCTGACAGGTCTCTGCTCTGCGTGACTCCCTGCACACCTGACACACACAATCAGACCAAGTCTGCGCCTGGATTTGACCCCAGGTTTCCTATAGCAAAGTCTCAGATGTCTCCATGAAATAATTTATTCATGGTGCAGGAACACAGAAACAGGCCAAGCTAGTGCCTCTGAGGAGGGACCTCCAGCAAAGGAACGCCTTTGGGCTTTTATACCCTCTCAGTCTAAGGGCTGGCATGTCCTGCTCTTTCTCCAGAGTCTTTGACTCCTGCTGTGGTTCTGTGTCCATTCACCTGGTGAGCCACCCCACTTTGCACCCTGTGTTATGCAAAGGGTCAGCAGTTCACGGCCTCTTCTGCATCTCAGTCTGTAACTCTGAATTATAGCGTGCAAACTGAGCTACCTGCACCAGATGTATTCCTCAACAGTTGCAAGGGACCTTGAAGCCTTCTTGTAGGAGAGGTGGTCCATCCCTCTAATCAACTTGATGACCCACCTCTGGACTTGCTCTAACACGTGGATGCCCTTGTGTTGAGAGCCCCAGCGCTGGACACAGTACTGCAGAGCAGTACTCACCAGAGCAAAGTAGAGGGGCTGTGTTGCGTTGACCTTGGCTAGATATACAGATTTATACATTTTCATTAACTACTCTCCGCTGTCCTTTTACAGATAGGTATTATTTTCCTAAAACATGGCCTTCCTCCACCTCTCCAGATGTTCAAAAACAGGACATGACTTGGGCTTCATTCCATCAGGATTGGTGGTCAGGACAGGAGAAGCAACACACTCAATTGCTGGGCACCCACACCAGCCCAGCTTGGGTCATTGTTGCACTCTTCTTGCTCCTTGCAGAATTCACTCGTTGGTTCATGTAATTGCTGCTACTTTAGTTTCTGCAACATACAGCTAACACCACAGATTATTTTTCCCCCAAGGCTTCCCATCCTTTCACAGTACCCATCAAGTACACCTGGGTTCTTGAGCAAAGGCAGTCCAACAAATGGGTTGGCCTTTTCCTGTGGTAGGAGAAATCCACACCCACTTCCCTATGTGTAGTACAGAGGGCTTGTCTCCCACAGTATGTAGGGGCTTTGTTTGAGTGGGACCAGGGCAGTTAGCAGATCCTCTGGTGTTAATCAGCCAGGTCACTTCCATTTCTAGGTAATACATTGCTACTGACCTGCTGGAATATGATGCAGGGATGTTTTGAATCATCTTCCTCCACGTGGCCTTTGTGCAAGGGACATCCTCTGGATTTTTAGGGGCTTATGGCTTTTTAGATTTAGAGATGACTTTCAAAACTGCTAATTCTCTCAAATACTGAATACCTTCATCTGGAGTGGTCCACTTTCTTCAAGATCATCCTTAAATGGATATCTTCTCCTCATACTTGAGAGAAGCCATTTCCTGAGACTGCAAATTACTGCCTCTTTTCCAATTCCTCTTTCAATTCCCTGATCTCTAACAAGGCATCTCAGCTGTTTGGCTTCATGACCCTCCAATTGCTAACTATTGGCCCTGTTACTCCAGCATCAAAATACAGAATCACCTCCCTTGACCTGCTGGCCATGCTGTTTTTCATGCAGCCCAGGATACAGTTGGCTTTCTGGGCTGCAGGCACACGTTGTCATCTCATGTCCAGCCTCTCACCTACCAGCATCCACAAGTCCTTGGCAGGTCTGCTCTCCATCTGTTCATCCCCCAGCCTTTGCTGATACCAGGGGCTGCCCTGATCCAGGTGCAGCACCTTGCACTTGGTCTTGTTAAATGGCATGATATTCCCATGGGGCCGCTTCTCGAGTTTACCCAGGTCCCTCTGCATGGCATTCCCGTCCCTCAGTTGTGTCAACCACATCACTCAGCTTGGTGTCTGCAAATCTAGAGGAGCCTGTGTTTTCATTATATTTAAAACTTAATGTTTAACTGTACACCCTTTTCCTACCAAAGTCTTCCATTAAATTAACACTTTTTCTATATAAAGATTTACAGTTAAACAAGTCAGTCTTTGATGACAATCATTGAAGAAAGGCAGTTACTTTCTATGGAAGTTATGAAGTAAAGTTCTGAAGCTGAGCCAGTCCAGTGGCATGACCTAACAGGAATTGCTCAGGGGTATGAGAAGCTTATGTCCAGTAGAATCTTGCACTAAAGGCAAAGACAACATGCCATCAACAAGTCCATCCAGTGGCTCAGAAAAGTACAAATAGGTGATCCTCCTGCTATCTGTTAATGATCTGCAAGTTGGGTAGGCTTGAAATGCTTCACTGTGCATAGCATGTAAAAGAATTTGTGTTTAAAAGTTTCAAAAGAGATAAATGCCAAAAGGCTTTAAAGAAGAATTAGGTGGAACATATGAAACTGAGAGTTTAACCTTGTTTTGTGGAGTTACTTGTAATTACCAGCTTCTTACATGTGAAATATAACTTAATTACTGATTGAAATCACTCATTTTTTAGTTACTACATTAAATCTTAAGGTTTTTAACTCATAATAGCAAATTCATATATAGTATAGTTAAAATTCGATTAAGGCAACTGATACTTTACCAGTTGCAGTTCTAGACTTCATAGGTTTTAATTGAAAACAGAAGAACTTGCAATTGATTGGGTTAAGAATCCAAACACCATATTATCTAAGTGTAAAATTTCGTGTTTTGTCTTTTAAATGGGGGAGGTGCTTATTATAAAGCACTACTTTGATACTGCAGCAGCTTGATCCACAAAATAGTATCTTTTTAGGTGTATTTGTTAAGTCTTATGGATTTTTACAAGCCGTGCTTTTTGTATGTATAAAATTTGTTCAGTAGGGATTTATTGTACTTAGCACTGTGGAAGTTGCTCTTCAAAAAAGAACCTGAGAAACTTTGTATATCTGGATCAATAAGTGTTTGAGTAAAATCTGTTTTTCTTTAAAAAACAAAGCCTGTTCTTTTTTGTTTTGTTACATTTTTATGGGTTTTTTATTGTATTCTAAAACAGCTAGCTCTGACTAGATGGCATTTTGTGTTCCAAGGCTCTTGTTATAGGAAGTTATTTTAGCTTTAGGTAAAATCAGGTTACTTTTCAGTGTATTGGAATATATGTGAAAATGTAATTTGCTCAAACTGTAGAGTAAAGTATTTGATTTTGTTTTAAATGGTCAGCTTATGAAAGGTAGACAGCTCATTTAGGTGAACAGATCTGATTAAACTTTTCAAAAACCTAAACCCTCATGGTAGAAAAGTGGCACAGGAAGTGTTTGTTAAAAGAGTGCTGAACAAGTTGGTTACGTCAAAACAAATGCAACTTGCTGAAGCTGTGCGTAGACATGTTCAGTACAGTGCAGCTCATCTATGCTGTGCATTTGCTGGTCTGTGATACCAGTGCCTGACAGGCTGTGCAGGTATCAGGAGATGTGCTGGCACCAGGGCTGTCCTGTTTGGGCAGGGTTTTGGTTGGGATTCCCAAGCTGTGTGCGAACCCAGCAGGGTCTGTGTGGCTCAGAGACCCTTTATGTCATGTACTCCCTTGCTTCTGTTATTGCAGAACAAAATCTGAATTTTAGGAAGATTAAAACATGAAATTTCTGTAACAGTGCATTCTTACTATATGTCTCTTTTTCCTTGAGCAGTTCAAGAACTGCACAGCTCAAGTCTGTCTTTCCACTGTCAGTCTGGTCTAAAGTGAGGGCCTCTGTCACAGGGCAGCATCACTGCTCATTGACTGCCTGTCAGATCAGAGCTGCCACCTTCAAAAGTAAGCTGGTCCATCCTCTTGAATCATCAAATCTACCACAGAACAGTGAGGGATTCATATACTATGCATGCAGATTTTGTGCTGTATTACTTTGCAATACATTTTCCCATGTCTAGCATCCCATTACTCACTTAGCGCAGTCACTGATTCTCTTTGCTAAGACTGACTTGTATGAATAAAGGCTTTCTAAATGCTCTATTTCCCAAAGTCTCTTGTGGTCAGACTGGGACCTACAGCTTTCCATGGCCAATCTCTTTCAAAGAAAAGAACGGGAGACAATAAGGGAAAGAGCTTTTAAATCAGAAATATCTTTATTAACAGTAAAACACAAGACGTGAATAATCCCTTTTACAATAGAATAATTTCAGCCAAAGAAATTGGAGTGTGTTAAAAAGTGTATTGTTCAAACATCAGACTAGATGTGTTGACTTCAGAATGCCTCAAATCAAATGCAACAGGAGGAATGCTTGTGAAAATGTCCACTTAACAGTCATTACATCTTTCTTGATATGACACAGCATGGAATAGAGTACTCTGGGGCTGACTGGAGGACTCAGAGCTGCCCTGAAACTATGTCTGAGATTTTTCATTCTCAAGAGGCAGGAGTCCCAACTATTGTTCTTTATACAGCAATCTATGCTGGTTCACAGAATATCATGAACCATGAATAATACTTGTAGATGATGCAGATGTTTTGCTTTGCTTCTGATGGAAAAGAGGGCAGAATTGTTCATAGACAGAAGTGACTCTATTAAATCTATGTATGACTCACAGTGCTTTTTTACACAAGACTGATAGCTTGTACTTAACACACCCCTCCTCCACACACCTTGCTCAAATCCACCATTTTAGCCCCTTGACTGCGTAGAACTTTGCAACCTTATGGCTTCATTGTTCCATACAAAAAGGCCTCTGTTTCTTCACTTTTTTGTCTCACTTCTCAGCCCCATTTATATCACAGAGGCGATGCTGAAGTGAGGGTTTAAATTGCTAACACTGGCTTATTTGCAGAATGTATGCTGTGGTACATTTAGCTTGTACTTTAGAAATATTATAAATAATTAAAAACTCCCAGTTACTTGAGTAAGAGAAGAAAATTTATCTGAATGTCCATTATCTCTGCTCATCATTATGTTTGTTCCCTTGCTCTCATTTGCAAAGCTTCCCATGGACATAACTGTGAACTAATAAGACAACACACACTTTAGCATCAAATAAACCACTTTGAAATATGCTGTGCTCACTCACTACTGTAAAAGTGCAAGGGGTCAGACTTTACCAAGTGTTTTTTTGAGCTTTTCTTTGCTGATGAGGTCTGTATTTAAAATTATTAACTGGTTGGTCTATTTCATCCTATGCTATTCATATGCAATATTATTTGAATACTAACACAGAATATAAAATAGCAGCATCCATGGATAATAAAAACACTATGACTGAAGATCTAAAATCTGTTCACAATTAGCTGCAAATGTTCACATTGACTATAATGGAAGAGTAGCTGACTCTGGAGGACATAGTGGTTCTGTCTACATTGCGTAAGAGACATGGCCTGCAAATCAGTGTCATTTTCTGTACAGGCACCATTTGCAAGCATGGCCCAGGTGCAAGTGGAGGTGTCCTCTTGGCAGGACTCTCATGTGCCTCGCTTCCCTGCGAGGGAATGGGGCATCAATATGGCAATGTAAAGTAAGGCACGCCTGGGCAAGCTGTCTGGAAAGACCAGGGGTGAACATGTAACAGGATTCTGACTGCTCCTGGCCATTCTGGAGCTTTCTATGAATAGGTGATGGGTACAAACCAAAGGCTGTGTTGTGTGCTGGTGCCCAGCCTGCAGAAGTGTCTGTTTGCACTAGAGACACAAAGCGATTTCTCTCAGCTGAACAAAGACAAAATGCCCACTTAGGCCTCCTGTAACTTGCAGAAAGGTATTCCTGGGGCTGCCTCAAGGAAGAAGCCCTGTTTCAATGGCTGCAATGAAGCTTCCAGGTTGAGAAGCTTTTTATTTACAGATCTAAAGTCTCATACAATCTCTCTCCCCACTGCAAGATGAGGACCAACTCTATCCAAGCTCTTTTGATGGTGACCTGACCTCTTAGTTGCTCTCAGGGTAGCACACTTTTTCATTCTTAGGTACTGTTAAAAAATGTAATTTCATAGTCAGGAGTACCCACGAAGGCTCCTGCTGATTCCATTTTGCTTTGGGCACTGCAATTTTCCAGCTGTGCATGAAGTGATTTGGTTTATCACAATCCTCAGGTAGATGCTCTATATAGATCACATCTTTCAGTCATGCAGTTTCTGTTCAGACTGCATCTTTCTTTGAGGAGCACACACTGGATGTGCTTGTAGTGTCCTTGAACAGCTGCCTCAAAGTTGAACTCATTAGTTTTGCAACAATGCAGAGGGTAGCCTTTCCAGTGTAGTTCCCAGGTGCAACCAGAGCTTACTCTCTGGATCACATGGGACATCATTTGCCCCAACATATCCAATGGCTTAATTGGGAATGTGGCACACTTACATAGGAAGAACCAGAGCAAGGATGATGGTACTCCAAGCTGCTCCTAAAACAGGTATTGATGATTTTTTAGATGTGAATGTAAAAAGCTCTAGTGAATACAATGGCTGTTCAAGTATGTACTGCCTTGATACCTCTAGCAATGACCACTGAGTTTATCTGATCATGTTCCCTTCTCCTTAGTCTCTTCATCATCTCAGTGCATTTCTGGCTACTTAAACAATAGTGAATTGTAAATCCTTTATAAAAATCTCAGTCCCTTCAGTGGGGTTTCAACTCACTCAGAAGGGCTTGGGTTCAGATGTCCAAGTAACAGTCTGCTCTCCAGGTTTCTCCAGGGCAAGGGACTCTTGTCTTTGGCTTGGAGAACACCTGGGACATCATCATCATCATCAAATGGTTTGGGTTGGAAGGGACTTTTAAAGATGATCAAGTCCCAACCCCCTGCCATGGTCAGGGACACCTTCCTCTAGACCAGGTTTCTCAAAACTCCATCCAACCTGGCCTTGAACACTTCCAGGGATGGAGCATCTGTAACTTCTCTGGGCAATCTGTGCCAGTGTCTCACCACCCTCACAGTAAAGAATTTCTTCCTAATATCTAAACTAAACTTACCCTCTTTCAGTTTAAAGCCATCACCCCCTTGTCCTATGATGATATAAATCCACCTTCTGGGCAGCACCTCTCAATTTTGCAAAAATGGTATTTAATTACCCTATGACTCATTAACCTTTTTCTGTTGTGTTTGATTTTGTTTTTACTAAGTAAGGTTATGGGGAGCCAGGGGAAGAGGTGAATAGTACAGAGGATGTAGTTTCTTTCCTGTGCTTTCCTGAAAGCTACAGTTGCACAAGAGAAATCTTGATAAAAAAAAATAGTCTTGTACTTGAGACCCCTTCAAAGTTACTAAATTTGATCAGGCTTCTTCATAAATTGTTTCTATCCAGTCAAGAAGCAAACAGTGTCTGCCTGAGCTGCCTCTAAATCCAGCTGTTTGTGCAACTCCTCAGTCACTGGTAAGGCTGACTTGTAGAGCTGATAAGCAAAGATGGGTGTTGTAAGCCATGAAGAAAAAGGGCAGATTAGATAAAGTTACAGTCACAAATGCCTTCTTTTCTTCATTTTAAGAGTGGTGTGGTGGAGATGATGTTTACAGTGAGAGATGTTTGCAGGGTTGATTTTATGCTGAGGGAATATTAATACCTCATAACTCTGTCCTGCACTGAACTCATGCAGAAATAGTTGAACATGCTTTATCCTGAAACTGTCACTGCTAACAGAGAGCTCCTTCCTGTGGCAACCAGTTATCACTGAATCTCCACAGGATAATGTATACTGGAAGAGATCTCAGCAGGCCATCAAGTCTGGCACCCTGCTTAAAATAAGGAGCAGGTGGAGAAGGCTGCTCAGGGTGGTAAAAGTCCTGACAAGTACCTGCTGGAGACATGGACCGGATTTCCTCAACTCCAGCTGATGTTATTTGGGGCCACAGTCCCCCTTTATGTTGGTGATACATTATCCTTCAAACTGCGCACGGCAAAACATGAAATTCTGGTGAGAAGTAAAGAAATGTGGTGTAGCCACTGATGGGTAGGGAAAGCACGTGCTGCAGTTGTGGATGCTACAGGCACTGCTGCACCATAGCTGGTCAGCTGTTACAGTGCCAAGGGATGTGCCAAATTTGCTTCCATCACTTCTGGATGTAAATGGCACATTAATACCAGTGCTCCTGAAGAACTGGCAGCAATTAAAGTCATCTTTTCTTGACTGTTTAATAGGAAGACAAGTCTTGGTCTGTCTACCAAGATGAATGTGCTTTATGCCTCTGCCTGATCAAACTCCCACTACTGCCTGCTGATGTGTTTTACTTCACCACAGAAACTTGCAAGAGGTTATGATGGCTCAAAAAACATTTTAAAAAGTTTGCCTTCAACTAAGTAGTCTCCATGTAAGTAGTTTTAAATCTCTCAGGAAGACCATATTCAAAGCTTGAGTATTAGTGAGTATATTTAAAGGCCTTAAATTGACTATAGGTTGATAAGCTTATGAAGATGTTTCAGCAGAAAATATCTCCTTCCAAAATGGGAAGGCATTAGAGTTACAAAGTTACAGTGCTGTGAATTAAGAGAAACCTGAATTTTTAACCAAGTTCAATTCACATATACTAGAGAAGCCAGTAAAAGAAACTTCATTGAAAAAGAAAGGGAAATAAATGGTTCATTAACCTTGCTTTTTATCTCTGCATCTGGGCAGGGGTTATATTCCTATTTACTTGTTTGCTTCATCCACTGTTACCACTCCTCCCATGTACTGTGAGCTCTCCCCTTCGCTTGGCAAGGAGCTTGT
>JAWWMO010000001.1:50818847-50852961 GCA_035047845.1 Dendrocincla fuliginosa
AACACAAGGCACCCAAGTCACAGCCCAAAGTCTTGCAGCTCACTGGCTGTCTCACTGGCAGAACTGAACTAGGATTTACACAGGGCAATGTGCAAAACACAGTGCCACTACAGGATGAGGATCTTCATTTGTGGGATGCTGATCAGACACTGAGTCTTACCTATCATTACGCTAGTCAGGCAGGTTGGTACTCTTGTCATGTTAAAAGAACATGGAAATATATTAAGACTGATGCCTGCCAAGGGGACCTAAATTGTAGAGTACTGAACAACTCAGACAACTGCGGCTGCTAGAGCCCAATTCTTTAGATGTTCATCTGCAAAATTAAGATCAACACCAAAACAGGATGCCATAATAAGTGGTCTGGATAAAATCCATTGCTACTAACTGAAGAAAGGGGGAAAGAAAGGAGAAGAGTAATATATGGACCTACAAAAGCCCAGAGTATTTCTAAACAGGCATCATTTTTCTGAACTGAAGAGCATTTATCAGGCTAGAGAGTGCCAGTGTGTTCATAAGACCTCAGACTGATGTTCTGAAAATGTTTGCATAAAATGCCTGAGCAGTCACACTTTTGAGATGGTGAAGTGCTCAGTTGCAATGAAGATAGACAGCCAGGAGAGATTCAGAGGAGCTGTTGCACCTCTGCTGACTGGCAGGATGGAAAATCCAGATGAATAAGAATTGCAGGCTGCAAGCACAACCTGCCAGATTTGGGAGAGCCTGGCAGTGTGTTCAGGTGGCTGGCCATCTCCCTCTGCTGGCAACTCCCAAAACACTCCCAGTGATGCTCTCTCTGGCTGGAGCTCCATCAGGGCAAATGCCAGGAGGGCAAGGACCCTGTGTCCCTTGAATATCACTCTTGGGATGCAGGTAGCCTCCTTTACCCCCAGGGTCAAAATGAACCCAGAGCTGGAACTCTCTTAATGAGGGAATAAAGCGAGCACAATTTTCTGAGCCGCAGTGGTGTTTTGGACAGATGGTAGGAAGAGGATATCAGTACCCCAACAGGATCCTGCTACTCCTGCCAGCCCTTTCTGCCTCCTGTAGACAACAGCTCTCTCCAGCCCAAGCTCCAGCTAAATCCCAGAGTGCTGAGTTACCTCATGCCATGGAACACAGTCAACTCTGGTGGGTCTTCCCCCTAGCCCCAAGATCTGGGCAAATATGTGAGGCGTTGTGCTGGGTTCAGACCTCAGCTTGGAGAAACTCTCTATCTCTCCCCTTTGTGCTTCAGCTGACACAACTGTGGAGAGGAGCCAACAGCCACCCTGCTTTGGTTATGAGCAGTGGATGAAAACTGCTCTCACTGATGATACACCCACAACTGAGCTGCTCCTAGCTGCTCCATAGGCACAAAAAGGGCATTAGAGGGGACAAGACATTCGCCTCCCTCTGTCCTATGTCCAGCTTCCAGAAGATGACACAGTCCTGGCAAGTTTCTCATGTCTTGGTCCCTTTGCATCCCTGTCTCCCAGCTGGTAGCTCAGGCATTAGTGGGGTAGGAGAAAGAGTCTTCATCCCTTTGGTGGTGCTCGCCCTGTGGGCTGTAGGTGACCAGCCGTATCTGGTCATGAATCAGGGGAAAAGCCACAGCATTGCCCTGCACCTGGGGGCTCTCTTGGGGTGTGCTCTGACAGACAACGTGCCTCTGCACTGCATACCCAACATCCAGGGGCACTCCTGACCCCAGACTGAACAAGCTGGGGCTTACACCTTGGGAGAGAAATATTTTGAGAAGACTGAGTAAAGGGAAGAGTATTTGCAGGCCAGGAAGATAGAACCTAGATGAGATTTGCATAGCAATTTTCCAAAGGTCATGAGAAAGGATTCAAAATAACTCCTTGCACTGGCCTTCTGGTGCCTAAGGCCCTGTAGTAGCTGCTAATCTTTCAACACAGCAAGGTGATAATATGGCAGCAGCATAATATAGTGCATCAACACCACCATTTCTGCTGCCACGCTGGGCATGGAGGCAGATAACACATCAAAGAGACAGTCCCCAAGTTGCTGAGATAATGAAAATATTGTGTAATTGGCTACACTGCCTTTACAAACAACTTGCCCATTCGTGTCTTCCATTAAAGAAAAATGTTTGTTGAGTTTTTTGCTTTCTCTTTTCCCCCTAAATCTAGTGTGTGAACAAGATGACAGTTCCTTTCCAAGAGCAAAACAACAGCATAGTCATGGGCATAGAGATTCTGGCTTAGAGCCCTGGGAGAAGTTACAGGGCAATCTTAATGCTCTCAGGAACTTAAGGAAATGGGTCCCCAAGGATGGCTCAAAAAAGTCGGACCAGAAAGATATGTGGGGCTCAATTCATCTGCTCTGTAGAACGTAAGGCAACTGGGCTCAAGCCTCAACATCTGCAAAGAGTCTTAAAATACCCACCATTCTTTGGGGTTTGGATGCTACAATAGGCATCTAAGTAAATTCTAAGTGCTAAAAGGAATCAAGAGATCTCATTCTGGTGAACAGGCCATTCAGAAGATTTGAGAAACTCCCACAAAGACTGACAGATTTCACACAGAGCAGTCAGACCATAAAGTTCAGATATGAAAGACATCGAAACAGTGATGGCTTTGGTGGCCTCCTGTCCCTTCCAAGTAACAGGAGGAAGGTCAGATGTTCTTTTGGGTTTCCTATTCTGCTTGCAAGAAGCCCTTTTGGTCGTGTGGCTGGCCAGTGTGAATGTCATCAGAAATTTTGACAACCTATTTCCAGGGATCAGGCAGACAGCAAACAATTCCCTGCAAGCTCAGTAGGAGATCAAGAAGGACCCCATGTTTCTTGATTGAGACAATATATGTCAGTCTGTAGTACTGCTGAGACTGTAAATTAGCCTAGAGACTTTAGGACAGTCTTTTCAGATCTATGGCTCTGTTGAGCTCTATTGCAAACCAGTAATAATATGAGATCACAACTGTCTAAGACATGTGCTACAACATTTATATGTTGCTAAGCCCTTCTGAGTTGAGATTTTTGTGTACTTAATGGGGGACCACCACCATGCATTTTCTGCCTATTTTCCACAGAGAGCCTATGGAATATCCAAGTTTTGAAACATAAGACATTTTCAGGCTCACTACAAACACAAAGATTTTAAGGCAATACTGGAAAACAGGCAGTCTGAATTGGTATTTTCAAGTTGCATGTCTAAATAAATCCCCAGTTGGAAAGGATTTGATGGGATCTAGTTTTGCACCGAAGCTAGCAAGTAATGGGATTTGCCTTTTCAGAAATGCAAGAGAAAATAAAGAATCCTTACTTTAACAAAGCTCATTCGAATAGTACACATCTTGGTCAGCTCATACACCACTTCAAAACCATGATTGACTGACTGGGCAAGCAGCTGGGCGAAGAGCTGGTTGTTGAAGATCTTGAGGCTGCAGCCACTGGGGATCTTGCAGACAGTGGCTGGGTGGAAACCATGCTGGTAGTTACAGTTGCGGCTTTGCACAAAAATACTGCTGTCACTGACACACTCGGCGTAAACTTCCCCACCAACGTAGTAAAGATGAACACCTTGAAAAAGAAAATATAATGTGTATTATTTCTCCATTGTTCACAACACACTTTATACCACTATTTTTTTCTTCTATTCTGGCATACAAGACCAGGATCATTCCAGATACCTGGTACTTACACATTACCTTGTGTGGATATCCAATGGACCACCAACATTAGGAAAAAAATGTCATAAACACTATTTTCAGGTGCTTTTTTTAGGAGAAAAAAGCCTTGGAAGGTTATATGTTTCTTTGTTTCTCAGTGAAGGCTGCTTTACTTCTTTTACCCACCAGCACAGTATTTTATGACAAGACATACATACACATATACACATAAATATCAAACACATGTCAACCATATACAAACCATGAATGAAAACTATCCAAGAACTGAGAAATCAGTATTGCATTACACATCTAAGCGTATTTTCACTGCTGAGCATATGCACGCTGACTGAGACCCACTTCACTGCACACTATTTTTTTACTACAGGATCCTATGTCATACAGTTAAAATACAGAACAGTGTGTACTTAAAACAGCTTTTCTGTATTTTGCTTTATCTGCCACATCAGAACCAGGTATTTGCATTAACATGATGTGGCTCACTCATCAGATCCTGTTCAAAGTGACTTTTAGCAAGAAAATGACAGATTTTATTCTGAGCTTTTCAGTGCCCAAGTGACTTACCAACACTAACCCTCAAATTTTGACTGTGCCTTGAGGAAATGAAGGCAGAAGTACTCCTCTACATTCAAAGACTCTGATCCCCCCAGGATATTTGCTTGCATGAAAATACATCTAAATTGGTGGGAGAATTTACCTTAGCCTAATTCAGCAACCTTAAAGTTAGGGATCTTGTGTAAGCTAATTTTGTAGATGCCTTCTCTAGCCGATAGATGAGAGGCATTGTGACAAGAAGATTCACTCCATCCACTACAGAGTTCAGGCCCACAGCCAGCTTAAACCCATGGAAGTCTGTGCAGGTGGTGAAAAGACTCTCCCATTCCCTGCCCCTGCTGTTTCTTCCCACACCTGCTTTCATGTTGGCAGCAACGGCTGAGGACTGGGCAACTGTCCAGAATGAGGAACTGAATGAGCTAATAAACTTAAAAACAAACAAACCAAACCAAACCAAATTTATTTGCAGTGAGAGCTTCATCAGTGCAAGCGTGGCAATAGGGACCCAGCCTGCTTAAATGCGAGCATGAAGCCACACCCTGAAAGGGGCCAAGTCATCCTATGAAAATACCTAGACAGTCACCTTTCCCATGGCTAGATTAGGGGAAAATTAACCCCTCCCATGGTCAAGAGAGGTGGAAGAACTCAGTTCTTTGTTCTCATAAAAACCACCACTAAATAAAAATAAAATCCTCCTCTCTCTTCTCAGGTATGGCATTCAAGCGCTTACATACAAATGTACATGTTCACAGAGTCTCAGTGGACTGCTTGCAAAGCTAGTGATAACTATACTTTAATAATGCTGTTGTAATTAGTTTTATTCCTGATGTCTTTCGTAAAGAAAGACTGGTTACATATTCCCAGTCTGTTCATCATTCTGCAGCATAACAACAAGGGGTAGCAGCACATCCTTAGGACAAAACTAGCCTCTAAACAGAAGTAGGAAAGGCTTGGGGAAAAGCAGGTTGAGCGGGAAAGGCATCTGAGAAAAATATGTTCTCCCATAGTCTTCTAGGGTGACTCAGACTGGAACCTTAAAGTCTGTCTTCAAGCCATCACTTGACTTCTATGCACCCATGAGACCTCAAACGAGATGCGAGAGGCAAGGGTGTGGCTCAGAGCACACACTGGTGCCACACTGGGAAGACGAGAGGAGACAGCTCCATTCCACCAGTTCTCAGCTCCGCTCCAACTGCGCCAGACACTGTGGGGTGCTGCACACTGTGACTGCTGCTACTTGACCTACGTCTCCTTTCTGTCCCATGGAAATGGATAACAGGGAAGGACTGAAAACATGAAGGACCTTGATGGGGTCCATATAACTTTCCGAAATAAGCAGATAGAGTGAGAACAGAGCATAGGGAGAGAAGAATAAGAACATAAATATTTGCGACATTTTAAATCTTCAAGTGTGGCTATTGATTTAGGGTCACCACACTTTGTGGTGCTAAAATTTTAAATGCTGGGTTTCAAAGTATATTGAGTAACCCATTTTCTGAAAAAAAGAAAATGCTTTGAAAGGCATTGCCCAAACTGTGTGCTATAATAACAAAAACACCAATGTCACTCCTGAAAGCAGAGGTGACAAATTGCTTTTTCCTTGTGGACTTTTTAAAAGCATTAAATACAGCAGTAGTGAAATATCAGTATGTATTTCTATTCTTCTAGTAATCATTCACCAGAGAAAAGCACCCTCAAGGAAAACAAGCAGCTAGAAGACCAAATCAAGGGTCCATATGTTTTAGTGGGATTTCATTGCTCTGTCCTGAAACTGAAAATTCAGCAGTCTCCAAGCACCCACATCTTTTTGACACTGATCAAAAGTTCCCTCTTTGTCCTTGAAGTCTGACTGCTGAAACAGGTCCAATTGCTAGTAGATGTTGCATTGTGTTCTGGATTGGTTTTAGCTTTGATGTGGTATTTTCAGGAAACCGTTTCACGCTGATACACTAGATGACAATTCAATCACATATCCTTATCCTACTGAGCTAATCTTGTTTACTCACTCTTTTTTTCTCCTGTTAACATGTGACAATTGTATCCATTTCAGTAGCTTTCATCTGTCCACCATGCCTTTGAACTACATGCCTTTGGAGCTGCTGTGTGCTCTTCTGCAGGCCTGTACTAGTGCCACTTGTACTTCACTTGTATATGTTTTTGTAAGATTTGCATAAACAGGCAAGAGCAGTAAAATCAAGGATCTCTGATATACTAAGCTCCTCTCCAGGCAACCTACTTCCTTCCCCTGGGCAGATTCCTAGTGTAGGACTTTAAAGGACTTCTAAACAATGAAGACAGATCTTCAGCTTTAAGTTGATGAAGATTATTAGCATTTACGTAATTTTATTTCTGTACTGTCTCTTCCTCTTTTGGAGCAGAAAGTCACAGGTTGTAACAATGACAACTGGGATCTTTTGTCATTCTTCTTTTAGGGCCAGGCTCAGCTTTCATCTATATCCCTCTGACAGCTTACACTAATAGGGAACCTTTGCTTTATTTTTTAAGTTAGAACTAGATGTACAACACATTTGGACCTCTCGCAACGAACCATTAAGGCAGACACTTGTAGCATCACACTGGCTTCATACAGTGCATCTGCAACACAAGTGCTTTCCCTTCCAGAGAAAAGTACAAGAGCGAAGCACAGCATCGCCTGCCCCAGCCTTCAGGTTCACTGGTGTTTGTAAAAACTGTATCACATTTGTCTCAGAGCTTCCTCGTATTCAGTCATTCAACACCAGACTATCAAGAGCCAATTAAAATACTGCTCTAGGCCTGGGAAATGAGGTGAGGTTGACAAGATAATAGGAGTGGAACAATTAGAGTTAATTAGCCCAGTGGGAAATACATTCCCAGGCAGCTACTGGTGAGAGGCTGAGTTGGCACGATAATGAGTCTAGACTGGATATACCAGAACATGCAAAGCTTCATCTGCACAGAGAAATGGCTGGCACAGGGTTTCTGACTCACCATCAAAAACAACAGTAAGTTCTGGGAGAACATCAGGCCCTACACAGCCCTAATGAGCTGGGATGGACAGTGTGGCCATGCATGTCCAGGTGTGGTCTCTCACCAGCAGCATATGATCCTGCATGCTGTACACCAGAAGTGGAGCAAAGAGAACATCTGGTGAGAGAATACAAGCCTTAGTTTTCCTGGTGAATAGTGGACAAAGCAGGGAATCAGACTGATAGCAGGGGAAAAGCTACAAAGACCACTCTGGTAGAGTTCTTCAGCTAAGTAACTCAAATACTAAGTGTTTCATCCATCTCCCTTTGTTATTTGGAGGGAGGAGAAGCAGCCCTGAGGCACCAGCAATTATCCTTTTAGTGGCATTTCAATGGCAATATTCCCAGTTGCTAGAAGCTCTAATAAATAAAATGAAAATACATACTGCTAAATTAGAATGCGTAACTATAAACAACATTTTTCTCCTCGCTGGCCAAGTAAATAGCTTTTGTAAGGAGTTACTCTGCTGATTCTTATCCAGTCAGAAAAGAATCAGCTGTCTTTCTTCTATTTCAGAAGTATTCTTGGAGCGTTTATTTTCAGACAAGAATGTCTGACAAATCAGATAGGTTTGTTAATGCAATGCATGGATCTTTTGAGCTCTGAATATATCTGAAGACAAGAGATTTCCTCTTACCTTTTCCTATGTGTCGCCTGGTGTTTTCTATAGTAGAGTTGCGGTTTACATTTGAGAGCAGACCCAGACAGAACCTGTTTTTGTTATTTGAGGGATCTGTAAATCCATCTATAAGGATACTTCGAGAAGAAGCCTGGAAAGTCTCCCCTACTCGGTTGTTGAGTTCATAGTAGGCAACTGAGCACCAGTGTTGGGGTTCCTCATAACAAACAGGCCGAAAATCTGTAGGAAAACAAGTTAGTCAGTTGTTCAGGTCTCAGTAATACTTTTAAAATAATTCTTATCTGTTTTCTTTCCTCCTTCCCACCCTCAGCCACCCATCTCTTCATCTAAACAGTCACTTATGTCATACTTTATCTCAACAGCAGCTTCCCTTGCTTCTTAATTTTTTGACTGAAGTCCCAAACATGCAAAAGTTTGTTGCAACATCTTAACTCTAAGCCTCTGATGAGCCCCACTTCTTCTCAAAAATGATAACTCCACTGCATTAAATTGAGCACACTGACTGAACTGGGGGCCCAAACTATACACTGAAAATAGTAAGGGATACATCTGCTCTGCACACCAGCAGGAGCTAGGGGTGAGAAGTAATAAATCAGGCCCCTCACCCCCAATTTTTAGATGTTTTTGGGCTTTCTGCTTCCATGTGGAATCATAAGCAGAAATGTCAGCAAGGTCATTTCTTTTGGATCTACCCCTGCCCAGGTTTTCTAAGTCAGAGATAGAAGAAGATTCAAAAATGAAGCCTCATTTGTCCTACAGGAATTAGTAGGAAACTTTATCCTCCCTGCTCATCACAGGGATGTGAGCCCACCTGCCCCCAGAGCACCTCTGTGCATAAGCTCTAATAAACTTCTAACTAATACTCACTAGGATAGTGTTCAGTGATGGTAAACTATGATAAAGAGATTAAAGTAGCTTGACAATTTACTTGAAAGTATTGGTGTCTGATAACTTATTATTATCTGGCCATTCTGTGTATCCATCTTTAATTACTTCCATCACATTCATCTTCCTTCTGCTCCAGTTCCATGCTACATACAGCCTCCTCCTTTTCTCAGAAGGTTAGCAATAATTTTTAATGTGCATGTGTGTGTTCACAATGTTCAGTCCTCATCCTATGAACTATATTTCTTTAAGAATACAATATGATGGACTAAAAGAACAAAGGTGATTTTTCCTTTGCAGTAGCAGAAAGCCAAACGAACACCCAGCAGAGAATCTCCATTTCCCCTTGCTACTCTCCAGCAATTGGCTTTGAATAGTGGAGGCATCACCTGCCAGGACTAGTGCAAAGGCAGCAGAGACTGTGCTGGAGAGGTCACCAAGTTGCTTTGAGGTGTGTGAGGAGGATCCCAGACCCTTCTTCTCTGATTATCAATGCCCTCTCCCACTAAAGCATTTTTATAAGAAGACAAAGAGTTTGGTCTTCTGTAAAAATCTCTTGGTATTTCACTAGAGCCTGTACTTTTCTAGCCAGCCAGCAATGTAACATTAATACAAAGATGGCAGCAAAAAGGTCCCTACCACAAGGCTTTAGAGTACTTGAAACCCAGAATTGAAGGTGATAAAGAAATGAGTTCTGATATGGATAATGCTTTTGTGTGTTATATTACCCTACCATGCTTGATTTGATATGTTTATCTTTACAATGTAGATAACAGTGTTTGCTTTCATTAACAGCTTTTTAACTGTAATAATCCGTGGATACAAATATGGCCTAAACTCTATAACTTTGCACATAATACATCCTATTCTTTAATCAACCTATTCTGCTAGGTAATGGATAGGTCTAGCACATAGCCTTACTGCAAAACCACCTGAAACCTATTATTACAGATAACCCAATTTTCTTGTTCACATGATTTTTTTTCTTAACAGTTTTTATGTAAAAAATAGTACAAATGGTTATTTACTTTCAGCTTCTCCATCGGCAGATTTACCTCCATTGGGCAAAGACAGCACTAGTTGACTTTCAGCTATTGCATCCATTGACCGTCCGTTGTGGATTCCTGGAGGTTCTCTTGTATGGTACGGTGGAGGTGGAGTTTCCACTAGAAGAGAGGAATAGAGAGGGGAAAAGGGAGGGAGGGAGATTGGGAGGGAGGCACGAAGGAAGGCAGGAAGGAAGGAAAGGAGGGAAAGGAGGTAAAGGAAAGTCAGTATGATGGTAAATTCCTCCTCCAGCATTATTTAGCTCGAGAAGGGCTGGAGACAGTACAAATCTCAACCTGACCTCCCTTCAGCCTCTAGATTAAGACCACTGCATGTTCAGGGAAGATGAGAAGGAAGGGCTGTCATGTTGGACATGCAGCCCTTGAAAGGGACAGGGACAATGTCACAGTCACAACAATGCCTTACGCCTAGACCTGTGTCCAGTCAAGTTCTCTGTTAACACCAGTTGTTACCCTATGAAAGTAATGCAGTTTGATCCTTCAGTTCCAGACTCCTCTCATTAATTTAAAATTTAAGGAGATGATTTAAGAGCAGACGCTAACTTTAAATGATCCTCTAGAAGAAAGCTCTCTTTCTTCACAGTCTATGAAACAGGCCTATGGAAAGCGTTCACATTCTAAAATCAGACTTGGCAAAACTGCCTCCAGGTTTTTTCTTTTTACATCTTTCCTGCATGTATTCTCCTGGTTTGTTGAGTCTCCCAAAGAGCAATGGATGTGATGAAAATATTAGGAGAAAAAGTATCCTCTCTCTACCTGCCCAGCACCTGATTTATTTCTTTTACAGCAACATGAGCTAGAAAACAGGTGGGTTTCCCCCTATCCCCCTATAGCAGGGATTCTCAAGAAAGACAGGAGGCTTCAGAAAGCCAAAGAATAAAGGACTTAATCTTCAAATTAGAAAATGCTGCCATTGATTGCATAAGCACTAAAAGCATGTGCTTTGTTCACTTGAACAGAAACTCAGTGGACTTTTGTGAAAATTTAGCCATATACAAGCTTGCAGGATTAAGGGTCTCTTCAAGCATTGTTTAATTTGGTTCCAGGTTGAAATTCCCTCTTGTGATTAGGGTTTGTTGGCTGCCCCTCAAAACAGAGCAACTTCACATGGAGATGGATGGATGACTGTGGACTGTCTCATAAGACAACCACTGAATCTTGCAAGTAAGTAATGCACAGGAATGTTATTTTGTTCAGGATTTAGAAATTTCACATGCTATGTGATATTTTTAACATATAGATGACATAAGTCTCCTACATAAAATACAACAAACTAGAATAGTAAAAGAAAATCAAGAAATAGTGGAAGAGAAAACAAATCACAGAAAGGAATATAATCACACAATCACGTGGTTATATGGATATTTCTGATGTCTATGCCTAAGCTAGTCACTATAAGCTCTCTTTATGCCCACTAAAGGACAACAGGCACCTGCAGACACAGGTATCTCAGTCAGTCACAGGTATCAGCAGCATATCTCAGCTACATTAGACATATACACGAAAATTAAATGAATCTTGTTCCAGAATGCCTGCTTTTCGCCACTGATTACAGAGAGAGTATAGAGAATTGTATGAGATGTAGGAATTTACATAATTGACTGTATGTTTGGTCACAGCAAGCCCACTCAAGGTAACTCCAGTTTGCTTTAGATACCCTTCCATCCCTGATTGTTACACAGGCAAATTACGCTTATCAGCATGCCATGTGCTGTGAAATACTGAAGCTCAGGTTGAACCATTTCCATTTTTAAGTAGCTTTGCAAGATCCTAAGTTCAGTTAAATGCACGAGTCAGAGTCATTACATAGCTGGAATGGGCCCGATTTACCTGTCAGGACCGGCTCCACTGAATGCAGCTTGGTTACACAGAGGTGAAAGGAAAAATACAGGAGAAGACAAACAAGTCTTACTACTTGATGAAATGTTTCAATGTTGCTAAATATGATTTAATCTGAAATACAGATCTAAAGAAGAAATTAATGAAGGCACATTCAAAGAATGGAGAGAGAAGGAAAACCATAACAGTGTTGAAAGCATCCAGCTTAAAAGGAAGTTCAAATACTACCAATACTTGTAAAAATAAACTTCTTGCACTTAAAATGAAAATAGGCATAACATTAAGGGCAGGAATTTAAGTGCTTTGCAGTTGAGACAAAATCTTAAGCTACAAGATTCTGATCTGAATTCATCTTTGTGGAAAAAGCTGAGATCATTGAAACTATTTCAAAGTTAAAGTGCAGAAGTGAGTCTGAAACATGTTTTGATATTAAAACTAGCTCCCAGCTCTACTGCATTAGCAGCAAAAGCATAGGTAGATTTTCAGATAATTAGAGGAGTTCTAAGTGAAGAGTTCTAAATAAGTAGTCCACCCCACAAACAATCTGAGTGACATAACACTGCCAATCTCAGAACAGTGCAACACATTCCAAAGTCATAGGAATGTGCCTGGTGGCTTCCCCAGGCATTGGCCAGATTGTTAAACACCTTAATTTCCTGAAACACACACAGTCAGTGGGATTACCATACATTCAAAAATATTTCCGCACACCAGTTTCCCCATTTTATCCTGTCTCTCTTTATGGAATTTCCTAAAGATTCCTACCCTGACCATCTTAGGTCCCTAACTTGGGTCTTGCAAGTGACCTTTTTATTTTTTTTTTCTGATTGCATCAGAAGGTTTGATGGGCAGCTTTAGTCAGAAGGTGGCCTGGCACACCTGCTTCTCTCCTCAACTTTCTCCTTACAGTAATCATGAAATGTCACCCAGGCATTTCTAGGAGTGGGATGAGTACAATTCTCAGTCCCTTGAGCATCCGTCAGAAGGACTGGGAGACAACACACAAGAGACAGTCACAAGAAATCACATTCTAAGTCCATTATATCCAACAGTTCAATCTGCAGCTATAGCCCAGGAGGAGCATACAGAATTGTCACCTGAGCCCAGGCCCTGGCAAGAACCACAACTGCCTCAGTCAGGATGTCTAAAAGCTCATTCTTACCTGTGAGCTGATAGGGACTTCCTGGTCCAGAAGAGCTTTCTGGTGAGTTGGGATAGCTGATGCTGTTAGGTGACTGGGAGAACATGTGGCTGGGTGACGATGGAAAAGGGGTGCATGGAGGATGCTGGAAAGAATCAGGATAGGTGGCATTGTGTGGCATCAGTGGCTCGCTGTGCAGAGAAGTGTTTCGAAACTTGGCCAGGAGGCTGAGGTGAGGGTTAAACTCGCTGTGTCTTGGAACGAGTACAGGAGGTAGGACTGAAAATAAAAACAATAACAGAAATAAAATGATTAAAATTGCATTCTTGAAAGCATATCCCTTTGTAAGTTAAAAAGAGGCATATTCCATGCTGCCCAAAAACTGCTGTCTATATAGAAGTCATTGAAGGGCAACAAACCGGTTCAAACCCAAGATTCAGAAGCTGATTCTTGGGACCTTTTTTCCTCCAAACTTGCAGCCAGTTACAGCAGTTCCACATACAAAATATGGAATCATGACTTAAGCAAGGTACTGAAAAATTCACAGGTACAGCACACACAGAGGCCCTCTTACAGATATGCAAGTGGCACATCACTCCCTCTCAAAATTATCTATTCTTTCCTTCTTTAAAGACTGAACATGTCAGGAATTTGCTAAACATTATAACCAGAATGTGCAAAATTCACAGCCAAGTAATTTAATGACAATTAATAGTGCTCTGCAATACAACATATATTTTACTACCAGTGTGTCACAGATGGGGAAAAGGAAGCACAGACCTGAAGCTAGACACCAGATTTAAAATAGTCTCAGGTACTTGAAAATGCTGCCAGCCAGACAGCGGGATCTTTGAAAGGAAATGTAAATGGCAATTCAGATATTGCAGTAATAGCAATTTAGCTCTTGCAATATAGTTAGAAAAGATCTAGCATAAGACAGCATATGTCAAGAGTTGGTATTTAAGACAGGAAAAATGCAGGTCAGAAAACTGAAATCCAAATTAACCAATGTAAAAATTAGTCTAGTAAAGATACCAGCTCTCTTCACAAACCCACTTCACTTACATCTCACAATGTCAGTGTTGTTAACAGCATTGTTCCTTTGAGAAACCCAAAGTTGACCCAAATAATTTTGGATTCTGACATATGAGGAGTAAGAGTAGAACTGGAGTCAAAACACTTTGAAAACCCCAACTAGTGAGTTACCAATGAAGATGCAGTCCCTAGGCTGGAACACAAAGAGGCTTGCTAAATAGTTCTGCATATGAGAATTCAACCTGAGGCTTTAATTGGGTCCCCCATAGTCCTTGGGGGGAGAACAGCACCTACAATGGGTGATTCACATAATCCAAGATCTCTTCGTTGGTTACTAGCTACATAGTGTCTAATTAGCTTAATTAAGGCAGGGAGAATGAAACCCCAGTTGCTATTGTGCAGATCTAAAAGCCACCAAAACAGATAAGGAGGCAATTTGAGTTATTATGACAAGGATGGATTGTCCCAACACCAGGGACAATTCAGCAGGCTTGTATTGATTGACCTAGTGTCCAGAGTTCCTCTGGCCTAAAAGCCAGTCTACCCTTAATAGTTTATAGAAACAAAATAGCAATGTGCACTCTTGGTTTTAAACGCTGTGATGGGAATAATATGGTTTGAACGTATTTTAACATATTGCTTGGGCCCAAAAGCTTTGCTGAGGTAAGGCAAATTCCTTTTTAGGGTAGGTTAGCTAATACCTTTTAATTAGAGCAAACTCTCATTTATTCAGCTTAATGAAAGCATGGAATAATTGCTATAAAGCAAATAATGTATAGATAATTCAAATTGTGTGCACAAGAAGAGGCTGCAGGAACACTCTCCTTGGAATGCTCAGAGAGCTGGGGCAGTTACCAGTGCCTGGTAACAACAACAGGTTTACAGCTTCTTGCTTGGTGTAGCACTGCGCTGCAGCTGGGGCAGGATTCAACCATGCATCTGCTCATCCACTAGCAGATACCAGTTGGGAATTCATCAGTCACCCATGAATTGAAGAACTGAGCTTTAAAACCATACAAGAGATTGGACTGATGTCAGGGAGTTCACTGCAGAAGTTATCTTCTTACCTGCCTGGAAACACAGGCATGGGGATACCTATTGAAAATCTGGACATAGACCTTTCTCCAGCCCAGTGCATTTCTAATTAGCTTCTGGCCAGGACAAGGATGGTGCTTTGGAGACCACTTCCTCTCCCTCTGGATCTGATATGCCCTCATCTGCGGTGTGAAGATTCTGCTGCCGCTTTCTTGAGTCCTTTGGTAGAGAAAGGTGTTTCTGCTTCTTTACTACTATTTCAGTTGCATGGATTTCCTAGCCTCTCCAGGTAGGACTCATATAGCAATGCAAGTATTCACGTCTTATTCACATGGATCTCTTTGTAGCCAGTGGAGAGAAATAGACTCTTTTACTGCTAAGTTCATCTGCTATATATTGGGACAAGACCAGTACCACCACTGCAGATGTGGTTTTAGTGAGATGGATCCCTCCCATCCCATTCTCTTGCAAGCAGCCCGAGGCTGTGAGCTGTTGATGCTTCTGGAGTTTTCCTCTGCTGCTCCATGAAACTGGTACAATGCTTGCCAGGCCTGCTGCTGATCAGCAGCCTTAGGAAATGGGGAGCTGTTGATCCCTTTGCACCCAGCAGAGGTGCTGAGCAAGGGACAGCTGTGTTATAGTAATGTGGTGCAGTGCTGAGAGGCTGGCACCTCATTGTGTGTACCACTGCTAAGGAAGCTGCTTTCTTCAGCCCTGGGAGAACTCAATGTAACTCCATCACTAAATGAAAGCTGAGAATCTGGATCTGTGAACAGTGCTTGCCAGGGAAAGCCTTTGATTTGCCTTGAGTGAGTCAGCAAGAAGAATTTTCAAGCCTTGAACTGCTTCCCAGCTCTGACCAGTATGCTCTTAATTTCTGCTCTGCTGTACAGTTTTTGCCACCTCACTCAATCTTTCCACTGACTGTTCTGTGACTGCCTAGAGGGCTAAAGCCTCTGTGGTGGTGAGGAATTCAGAGATTTTCTTGTTTGTGGCTAAAAGTACCCCTGGGGACCTTGTTCTTGTTCTTTTGGTAACATGTCGCTCTCCAGGGCTCAACCACTCTGAAGAAAGTGTGACCAGAGGCACAAAACTGATTAACTGAGTGTATTTGGACCTGTCTTCCCTCATAAATTACCTGCACTTTTTCCACTCAGTGGGGTCCTTTTCTTCTATCTGCTATTTTCCACCAAGAGCCAGAGGTGGATCCTTCCTTTTATGCATGCTCAAGTGTTGTTGATCTTTGTTCAGGTGAAGAGATATACAGTCATGTCCCAAGTCCTGCTACTGCCTTTCATGCACAAGACTTTCTCCTTTTCCCTTTAGCTTCAACAGCTCTTGCTGTAAACCTGGCTGTGCCCAGAGCCTGTAACTTCAGATGCTCACAAGCAAACTATCTGCCTCAGTTTAATTCCAGGTACAACATCCACACTGTGATTTCTCACACATCAGTCCATCTCTGCAGTTTGCTCCCTTTGGAGATCTACCCTCTGGTGAGATTCACCTACTACCTGAGCCCACAAACACTAAACACATGGCTAACAGTGAGATCATCAGGTGGTCTTCCACCTGGGAAGATACCACATCTTGGACCCACTTGGGCTTGATGAAAGCAGACAGTCTAAGTCAAAAATTCATTTGGGTCCCTGCTGTCTACAGCAATGGTGCACCCTTGAATTTGCAATATTTGCACATGACTGATCTCATATAAAAATAATAGGGTACATTCTTAGGCAGCTTCCATATTTTTCTGAAACTGAAGCTTCTCCTGACAACAAACCATTCAGACTTTTGACTAGCTCTTTGAAGAAAACAACGAAAGGGGAAGTAGAGCATAACCACCATACCCATCTCTTTCAGGCTAGGTGGCCTAACCCCATTCTGCAGTGGGATGTTGCACAGAGGAAATATTTTCTGCTTTTTCCTAACTGACATCTGCTACTCAGCAGACCTGATAAGAAATCTGGGACATTGGTAGCAGCAATAAAAGCTATGCATAATCTGGGCAGTATTGGTGAGCATAGCCTAAAATGTGACTGGGCAGCCTGAGGACATAGCAGAGACAAAAAAACCCTGAATCTTCAACCAGAGCTTAAAGCTACTCTCTAGTAATAGAGGTCTAGAGATCTGCCAGGCTCTGGCAGAAGAAAGGGTGAGGTCCTCCCATCTTTGGCACAGCTCATTCATTCTGGACAAAAATCAACGGATCTGGCCATAGAGTGGTTGACTCAGCAAGAAAGACTGCAGTGATTCTAAGTGATCCCCAAAAGGATGGACATTTGTATGAAAATAATGCTGGGATGTGGATTATTAAAAAAAAAAAAAAAAAAAAAAAAAAAAAAAAAAAAAAAAAAAAAAAAAAAGCAGCGTTGACTTATTCCATAGGTGGAGTCTTTAGCTCCAGAGGATGAGACTCAGAGAATCTCATATAATCCTAAAATCACCAACAGTGAAGATGCAGATTTCCTGCAGTTAAAAGAGGACTAATGTTTAGGCAGATTGGCACCTAGATCAACTCCTCCCAAGCTTTTCTGTGGTGATCTCACTGCTACCACTTTCTCATGAAGTTAATTTCCTCTCTTGCCTCACCAACACCTCCTTGCAACACTGCTAACTGCAGCTGCCTTACAGCACTTGTAGTGGTGCAAGTTATTTCTCCTGCTGCTGCCCCAGTACACCTGAGTAGTTGTAGTCTTTGCTATGCTTCCTCTTTAGAAGAGAGGTGTCTCACATGCAAGCTGCAGCACTTGGCTTATTGTCAGCTGTAGCTTTTCTCCAGCCTAGGACAGCTGAAATGCTGCTTCAGAGTCACAGGGGTGAATACAACAGCCTGAGAACAACTCCTGGGTCGTGTGGAGAACCAGCACAACACAGTTTGCATCCTCACAGCTGCACTCTCTTTCACCTCCAAACCAAGGCCATCAAGTCCAAGTGCCCAAAGTGTCCTGCAGGCTAAGTCCTGCAGCCCTGAGAATCACTAGTCCATTCAAGGCCAGAGGGGTCGAGGCTGTTCCTAGGATCACGCTAACAATTCAGCAACACCCAGACCTTGTCTTCTTGTTTACTAGTAGAGACGTAGCCAGTCTGCTGCTCAGACAAATGACAGAGACATTCACAGCTGAAAGCTGCTGAGTTTCAGGGTCAGAACAACAAGCTCTGGCAGCCATTTAGCAGCTGCTGGACTATTCCAGTACTAGTGTTTGTTGGCTGACACTGAACAGATGAGAGGACCTGGCTGAAAACAGCACTGTGCACTGCCGTCAGCTACTGCACTGAGGAGATTCCATTAACTACACCAGAAGAAAGGAAAAGACACTAAAGACTGCTGTCTTCAAACAGAAAGATACACAATATGGGATATTTTATGAGCATCTTTTCTTAGGTTATTGAAGAGTTTATTTTAGCAAGGCAGGAGATCAGCTCTTTCCACTGAAAACTATTGGCAACAAGCAGCACTCAGTGTAGCTGTAAAACTTAAATGTTATGACAATGTTTACAGCAGTTCAGATACAACTTCACAGCGACAGTTCTGCTGCAGTGAAAGGACTACCAGGAGAGGAAGCAGCCCCTGTTGTTTAGGATATGTTAACATCTTTCCCTTATTTCATCTGTGTGAAAAGAAGCATCCCACAGTTCACTTATCTGATCCTAATGTCACCTCAGAGTAAAGTTCATGCCAGACAAAGAGTAATCACAGAATAATAAGTATAAACTTACCAACCATATCCATTAGTAAATTAAATTACTGTGTTTTTTGGCAGCAAGGGAGAGCAAGGTTAGACATTAGAAATAATTTTGAACCATAAGAATAGCAAAGCAATAGATTCACTTGGCTGGGGAGGTTGTAGAGCCTGTATCAGATGGGATTTTTAGAAACCATTAGAAAAAGATCCATCAGGAAGGTACCTGGTAATTTGCTTTGGTTTGGTGGTCTGGGCAGATGAAAACAGGGTGACTGCTCATGATCTCTGCCAGCCTTGCTTTCTAACATCCCTATAGAAGTCAACAGTGAACACTATGAGTTTTTAACAGCTGTTTCATTGACATAAAGCCCAATTAAATGACCCTTCAGTGAAGTAATGGGTTTCTAGTTCTGACCAACTCCAGTCTAAAGAGAATCATTAGGGGAAAATTTCAAAATTTTATAAGAACTTGGGGGATTTATTTCACATAAACTCTTCACTTAGGTAAGTAAATGCCACTTAAGGCAGGCCACCAAGCATTTCAGGAAGAATCAACTGACCTGGTTTCATATTCACTGCAAAATATGCCATCTTACTGCAACTCTTATCTTTAAAGAGAGAGCTAGTGTTTCCTGTAGGTTAATGAATCGATTGTTGATTCTCAGGCAATGAGAAATAAATCTTGCCAGGGTGGTAAGTCTAGGCTGGTGCCTGGACTGCATGGAAATGGGCACCAGTTCACATGGCATGGATTCAGCACTATGTCCATGGAGAGGAAGCTGCTTTCAGCACCCTGGACAAGATCCAGGTGCCCTCGGTGGTCCAACTGGATGCAGAGCCCACTGGGCAAGAGGCTCCTTACTCCCTCCTTAATCCTGGCTACCAGAGCTATGATGCCATGGGGCAGGGTAAGACCCAGAGTTATGAAGCCACAGGGCAGGGTAAGACCTTCCATTAGATGGAGCCACCCTTTTCACATTGCAGAGCACAACTCATAGGATGCACCAAGACTGGACCTGCCAGAGCAAGAGCTAATAGAGAGATGTGAACTATTTGCAGATGGCATAATTACCTGGGGTTTCCACCCGCCGGTAATGGTAGGGGTTAATGCACACTTCTTTCTGTTTTGAGCCAAATGGGAATTCACAACATTCCAGTGGTTTCAACTCATGGTGAGATTGTAAATCAGGCCAGCGCCACACTCTGCAATATATGACGTGGGGAAGCCCCTTGCGGTGAGACACCTGCAGCCGCCCATCCAAGGAACGTGGGATTGTGACGCATTTACTGGGCTGACCTGGGCAGCTCAGAGCCCTTTCCAGTTCTTCCATGGCACCTTTTTTCTTCTTTAACTTCTTCACCAAGGAATCCACAGCTTTTTCTGCCCACTTTTCTTCTTCATCTCCTTGTTTCCAGCCCAGCAGCCTTTTCACTGCAGGGCTGGTGAAGGAGAACAAGGAACTGATAGGGGTGCTGGAGTGCATAAGAAGCAGAGATTACACACAAGAGCCAATGGAAGTGCAAATTGTTCTCCTGCCTTGCAAGGCTTGCACGGAGTTTCCACAGTATTGAGATGGACCCTTCCTTCAAGGAAAGGTTCTTCCACACATACGTTTTTGTAGTCTTAGGCACTGGGTACAAGTAGTCCAACAGGGTGGGTCTCAAAACTTTCCAAACATCAAGTAACTGCTGATGAAGCCTGGAACAGCAACATAATACATAGTTAGGCTTCACACACTATTTTCATTGTTTCTTCAATAAAATATTTTGAAAGAGAAATTATTCAAAATGTGTATCTAATTTTCAATGGTTTTCTTACTGGCTTTTGATGTTTATTTTGGGTCCAAGCCTCTCCTCCCCATTACTGTCCCCACTCATTTTAGAATTGGACCATGGAAATCATTAAATATCCAGTCACTTCAAATGTGTTTAGAGTTTAAGGCACCAGGCAAATGGTTGCAGAACTAGGGTTGTATTTACTACAAAAGAAAATGTACATATTTTTTTATATATATATGATGGTATCTGTAGGCTCAGCTCAAGCATCTTCTATGACATTAAATCTGTAATATCAAATTTTATGGAAGCAATGAGTAGAATACTGCTCTGATTTCAACTCCATCTCTGCCACTCCAATCTCACTGTACTGTCAAGAGCAGTATAATATTAACTGCAAAACTAATTTAAAATAACTACTCCCAGATTTCATTTAGGGCCATTGAAAAAATCTATTAGTATTCTGTAAGCTTACTTATATTTTGTCCCACGGAAGAGAAAAACCTTGTTTGCCTAGACAGTCTGTTTCTCTCTCTTCAACAATTCACAGCTTTCTGGATCCAAATCACAGACTTTTGGACTCAGTTTGTTTTGGATGGATCCTGAGTTATTTTTGTTAGGAGTTGCTACATCTGACAAAGTCCAACAGAAAGAGTTTAGTTCTTGAGGGGTTTTACTTTTTTTTTTCTTTCTTTCTTTCTTTCTTTTTTTTTTAATTATTTTTCCTTCATGTAGCTGGAGCCAGTCTAATTTTAGCTGTAAATGACATATTTCCCCTGACTGGAACTCTGAGGAAAAATGTCCTCGTATGTCAAACTGTTTACTGCTTTAAATATACTTCATGGACCCCTTGTGCATAGCGAGTCTGAAGGACTCAAGTCTACAGAGGGCACTTAAAACAGGAGAGGGGGGCAGCATCTAAATGGATACCTGTAGAAAATCAGCTCCATGACTGCCGTGGTCCACTCTTGTGGACCTTTTGCCCCCCACCCCAATAAAGGCCTGCTCATAGTCCTCTGTACTAATATGCAGTCACTGAGGTGTTGCCCAGTGCTGGGAGCAGCAGAGCTTCACACACCATGTTATTCTGCAATTTCCTTAAATGTACAAATCTTGCTAAGAGGTCAAAGGGAAGCTTGGAACATCATGCGCAGGCACAGGTACAACACACTGATATGGGAGGCCACATCTTGGCACAGTCTGATACTGTCAGGACCACACAGCTCTGGAGCATGCTGCAGAGTAAGCACATGTGACCCAGGGCATCACAGA
Organism: Dendrocincla fuliginosa; assembly: GCA_035047845.1. Lineage (NCBI taxonomy): Eukaryota > Metazoa > Chordata > Aves > Passeriformes > Dendrocolaptidae > Dendrocincla > Dendrocincla fuliginosa. Next base: position 50,840,420 of record JAWWMO010000001.1, read on the forward strand.
CTCTTAGACAAGCTGAGGACCAAGGACTGCCTAGAGCTGATTTTTTTCCTAGCTATTCTGTTTTGTTCTTATGCCCATCCCTCTGCTCCACTGCATTACCCTTTAAGATGCCCATCACCCTGAAAAATGCAGATACATGGAAACACAACAAGCTTTTTCCCTTCTTCCACAACAGCAGCAATGATGAGGGCAGGGGCTCAAATTCCCAAAAGCCTTTTACTGCACTAGAAAGATAGAAGCACTTGGCCCCACAGAAGGGAAAGCATAAAAGCAACTGCTGGTTGCATGTCACAAGCCCGAGCAGCAGTTGCTGTTCCCCAACAGATTAATATTCCAAGCACCAGTGAACAGGAGGCTGCATGAAAATATGCACAGTGGGACTACAAAACTGGAAGACAGAGCAGGCACACCTTGCTTCAGGCACTCACCATGGCATTGAGCATTGGCTTCTGCAATTTCTACATTATCAATATATGTGTGTATCCATTTGTCCTCAACTGTAAAGAGGGGCTCTTGACAGAGCACAGCAGAAAATCCCTCACTCATGCCCTTCATCAGTCAATGATCAGTTCCACTGAACTGTGCCAACGTGTCCCACCACACAAAGAGAAACTTCAGATTCCAGACTTTTGCCCTGCTCTCTATTTGTAAAAATCCAATAATCTGGAGTATTTAACTGAATTGTCACTAATGCCTCTTAGTCAAAACCTAAGTCTATTCCAAACACTTAGAGGGTACATGTGAGAATGAAGTAAATTCAGAATGATTTATCACAGGAAAAAACCCTCAAGCTGTTTGTAAAACATAATATGGATAACATTTAGGCAGGCAGGCTCCAGCCTTTGCAGGAGCAGGCTCAGCCTACAGAGCTCAGCACCAGCACCAACTAGAGATCCTGTGCAGTGTAAGTGTCTGTCCCTTGCTGCTCCAGCGAGAACCTGTGGAGGATCCACCACTACACTGCTGTCATTGCATAGAAAATGCAAAACATGCTGGGATTGTTGTGGATCAAACCTAAAAGCAGCAACAGGAAGCAAAGAAAGCCTGGGATGAAAGCCCACTGGACCAGCAGCAGTGTAGAAGTATCTGCTTCAGGCTGAGAGGGAAAATGGCTCACACCTCTTATCTGAGGGGGTCTCCTGGGTATTGGCATGAGTAAACAACTGCTTCTGATAAGTTAATGCAACATTACAATCATCAGATATGAAAACATACATGTTCACGTAAACGTATTGTCCTGAGATTTTCTTTTCCATTTTGACCAAGGTTTTAAATAAACACATTAATCTCTTTCAGTCAAATTAAATAACTCAACAGTGACATCAGTATGAGTCTGAGCGCTATTGTTGCTCGTGGGAGAGTCGCCAAGACTATGTGTATAAAAGCAAAAGCCGGGCTTTGCAGACCATGTGATGTAGTCTCAGATAAGTACATTGCACAATTTCCTACTGTGCCCCCCTAGTTTCTTCTAAAATTTCCCCCCCCCAGATTCAACTGACATATAAAATGGTATTAAATAAAATAAACAGCTTTCAAATAATATTATCAGATCATCCTAGTTTAATGTTATTAAATTACATAATACTGCATGCTATTCAGCAGACTAAGTCCTGTGTTGGTACGCTTAGATTCTCCATTATGAAATACTAGGCAGCCACTCTGCTCCAGGGCTGCAACGACAGAGATGTCAATTCACAATTTAATTTTAACTGTCTTTCAAGACAGCAGTTGCTTAAGCTGTATGCCTTTGGTAACAGACAACTTGCCTATCCAAGTGGAAACTTTCAATGTTGAAATGTTTCAAAATCATGCTTGATGTATTTTCTGTGCTGATAATCCATTGTGTTTCTTGATGCTCATCACTTCAGAGTGGTAGTGGGGAGGGAAGTGTTACAGTTTTGATCTATGTCCCCATCACATGTGTAAAGCCATATCATGACAGTAGTTCTTGTCTGGTCACTTCTGTCTCCCTCAGGGACAGCATGATGTGCTATTGCAAATATGAGTCAGGCATTATTCAGGTACGTTCCTAACACAATTCCCTCCTCTGGGACTATAAGGAAGGATCTGTCTGTCTGTCTGTCTGTCAGCTAAGTGACTGGTCAACACAAAACATGGTCAGTCATTCATGTCATAAATCTTTATTCCACCACAGAGTTTAGCCTAAGGTCTGAGTTTTGATTTAGGGAAGAGGCAGAAGATATACAGTACGTGAGCATGGAGCCACCCTTTTGTTTCTGTGGCCTGCAGGAGCAGGTGGGACTGGAAATGTCCCAGCCCAGTTCACTGGCTTCGTTCTCCCTAAACACAGGGTGCCTACCGTAGTTGTGAAACACTAGTGGTGGGAAACATTTGTGGGCACTGGAACTTGATTACTTATAGCAAGTTATTACCACAGCATCTAGAATAGCTTTGGTCTGCACCAGGACCAGACTCTTGTGAGTCGTTCAAGAGTTAGTAGGGAACAGGGGTCACTTGTAATAATAAATCTGCATAGAGCCACCCTGTTTTGGAGGATGAGACAGCCATTGCATGGAAGTAAACCTCCAGGCCAGGAACAGTATAAAGCATCTTTTTCCCAATGTTTAACCCAAACCTCCCCAGACACAGTTTCATACCATTCCCTCAGACTGGGGGAATTTCCCTCCCACAGGCACAGCAGGGAAATTGTACCAACCGTTGTTGCATTTCACCCTAAGTTTTCTGCAAAAATCAAAAAGCAAAACTGAATGGATGCTAACAAAAACAGACTTAAAATACAACTGTATAAAAAGTGTCCAGCCTCCCTCAAAAGCATATCCATGCATGTGTGTGCAAGCACGGGTGCATGCAGGTGAGTGTATGCTGTTGGTGTCAGAATAAAGCTTCAAGGTGCTGCCTCCCCTCGAAGTGCTTGTCTGGGCTAACTGCGCCCTGAGAGGCAGAGGCATGGCTATCTGTCTTGAGAATGGCTGACATCATCAGTCTTGGTGTCACTGCAACAGCTAAGTAAGGCCACAGAGGGAGATTTCTCAGAGGGTTGTCTAGACATAAGCCGTGCAGTTCTTGGAGATGCACGCGGCGGGAAAATGGAGTAGTGAGACAATTATAGCTGAAGTCTGCCGCTCAGTGACTAAATCACAACAGAATCAGAAGGGAGCGAATTATTCCAGTCAATCCATGTAAAGAGGAATGCTGTGAACATGCTCTTGGTTATTTATTTTCACCTAGCACTCATTCAGTTACTTCTACCTACTATGAAAGGGAGAAGCATGCAAGTTTTCTTAATGTAACCGAGTCTTGACATGTTTTCAAATGTGCCCAGATGGCAGCAGCCAGCACACACCCAGGGCTGGCAAAGAACCTCTTGGGTTACAGGAGCACTGCCACTTGCTATGGCCATCTTCCACCCATCAGCAGGGCAAAGGGCTTTAAAATAAATAAACACATAAATAAATAAACAAACAAAAATAACAAAAGTGTACAAATACTTGGGTGTCAAATGGGTGAGGAACATCACCAGCCTTGCCCTGGGCCTCATGCAGCAACCCTTTTTGGTGTTTTTGCAGGTATAGCAGCTCAGAGCTAGGCAGGAGAGGTTTCACAAGTGCACATGCTCTGGAAGAGCGCTATGGAAGCACATGCCTGAGATACACAGTCCAGTAACCAACTCATGGCTCGGGAACAGTGGCCACATGTTATTCTTGACACATGTAAATCACTTGAAAAGTTCATGTTCCACTCATGGCACCCACAACATCATTTGGGATCCCCTGAGGCTTCTTGTTGTGCTTGAGACCTGACAGACAAGTGTGCTGTTATGAACCTATCTGAAACCACTGCCTTTCACACCCAAGAAAATACAGTGAATGAATTATTCATTACAATGTTACCGACTTCTTCCACAACCACAGAACCTGACACCCAGGTTTTTAATTAAATGAGACATAAAGAAGGTTGGGGGGGGGGGTTTGTTGTTGTTGTTGTTGTTTGTTTGTGGTTTTTTTTTAATTAAGAAACTAAATTTCTTCTTTGTTTGACCCTGGTCTGCTTCTATAGAAAACAGCTGTAACGATAGGAGGTAGAGTGCTTGGGACTTATTTTTATCCATGTTTCACACAGCCCTGGCAACATCTCCTTGTTTGTTTCTATAAGCTTAAATGAATAATGAAAACTTCTGAAAATCATTTTCTTGACTTTTTCAAGTTCGTTCAGAAAACCTTCTACAACGAACTTTATGTGAAGGCATCAATATCAAAGAGAAAATCTCACAGCACCTCATGCCTCTCTGGGCTACTCATCTGGCCTGTGGAGCTTTTCATCTGAACTCACTGCCTCCCAAAGGAAGTGAGGAAAAAATTTGATGCTAGTGCCTAAAAATCTGTAACATCTAAATAATTTCTCTGAACTTGTGTAATCACTCAAGTATTATCTCATCTACTCAGCATTGTTTAGCTTCTCTTGACAGGGTTAACACATTCTCACTTGATATAAAGAAGGTAAGTTTCAGGTATATATGCTGCACACCTTAGCACAGTTATATGCACTTCCATAGACCAAACATTTGTGGAAGTGTTTAAGGGGCATAAATTTTGCCACAAAAGAAAATTAAGTACTGAGGTCATTTTTGGCATGTCAGTGACGCCTGACTAGGAAGAAGGGATGTACCAATTCCTGTGGTGGGACCACTCTGGGTGAACACATTGACAGATGTTTCAACAAAGCTTCATTAGTGTGACATAAGAAGGGGAGAACAGAGGGGCACAGACATGGTAACAATATGCCCATGTGCAAAAGGATGTTGCAAGCAAGATGGGGCAATATGTCTTTCATGTCCACTTGAAGAAATAGGGTGAGCATATAAATAGGATAGATACATGTTAGGATAGCTGCTACTGGGAGTCTGTGAGAGCATATTACACAGCTTGCTTCAAGAATAACTGTGCTGGCCTTGGGGAGGAAGAAGGAACTGGAAAAGCCCTTGAGATGAGCCTTTATGACTCTACAATCCCTACTACGACCAAGCACATGAGCCTCCCTCTTCAGGTGCAGCACTAGGCTAACACAGCTACACTGGCTTTGGCCCCTGGGCTGCTTGCATCCAGTTGTTGAACCCAAACCAGAGGGCTGGATGTTCTCACTGACTTTTGCCTTCAAAAATCTCCCACAATATTTGAAAGAACCCCACAAAATTACCACAACCAAAGCCTGTGCAAAAACATTAAACCAGACCAATTTATCACTATGATCTCTCTTTGAATGCACTTCCTTCCTCAATATTAATTCTTAAAGGAAACCAGTGACTGTGATGTTTATAAGGAGTGAACCACACTGTGTTCCCTGACCGGGCCATGCTGAAGTTTCTAAGATGCAATCCCACAGGGATACATCCTTTTCTCTGCCTCACACCCTGCTCCCTGCAGGCAGGAGGAAGACCCATTCACCCAGTCCCTGCCTTACCTCTTCCTGTGGCTGCCTTGCTCAGCCTCAGACCAGCAGCTCTGAGGAAGAGCCCCTCTCTCAGCTGCTTTCCTCCAGTAGAGCTGAAGGCTAAGGAGCACATGTGCCATGGAGGAGCTCTGAGGTTATATTTGTGAGAGAAGGCAGGAGGCACTGGGGTGAAGGGAAGGTGCATCAACCTGCTTTTGGGAAGCCAAAAATATCTTCTCATGGCTCTGGTTATCCCCATTTTATAGCCAGTAGGTTCTGCATTCCTCACATACCCACCATTCCCAGAGAAACTGTAGCAAAGCCCATTGGAGTTTCTAAAAATGCGATGGTTAGAAATGTGCAAAAAATAGAATTCCTGTTTTTAAAATAAAAGCTGACTCGTCTCTAATACAAAGCATACAGCCCAGTGCCTCCAGAACAAACACTTCAAAAAGGAAGAAGGGGACTTGAAAAGAATTTCGGTGCTGGCCTAAAGTTTACATCAACACTAATCAGATCCTGTAATCCTCGTTATCAATCACTGGCATTCTTGGAATCATTCCCAAATACCCGTTTTAGGAAAAGGATTTGCTTACTTAGAGTTAGATGTTAAGAATGTTGTGAATAAGGATACATCTAAAGAACAATTTCTTGACCAAGGATGTGGCACACTAGTCTGGTGGGAACCTATTCTGAAAGTTTAGTGGTTTAAGCTGTTAGAAGAAAATACACTTCTGGAGCTCTGGTTATGCATTTATGGTGCACACGGGAAAGAAGGATAAAGCAAATGTTCTCCTCATGTTGCATGGTAGCACATCCCACCTATCAGAGAGGAGACTTTGGGGAATACACAGACCTGGGAGACTGGCTCCCACTGGCATATCCCAGCAATGAAACCTGGTGCCACGTTCTCTCCACACAAGAACTGCATCTCGTGTTCTTGAGATCTGCTGCCTGGTTGTGCCAGGAATTTAAAGACACAAAGTCAGAATTAACAGAATTAACCTGTGGCACTGGGTGTTAGCTGTGGAGCTGGTTGTCTCAAGCACCCCACGCTGATGGAGCACCCAGAGCCACGCTCCTGCCTGTAGCCTGGCACACACACTCCCTGCCTAACACCCAAGGTCCCAGAGAGAGAGACACCAGGGACGTCTGCCTGAAGGGTTCCTTAGTTACTGTCTTAACACAGCAGACATCTTTTGCAGACAATTTAGCATGACACAGCTTGGCTAGTGAAATACAGATCAATAGATCATATGGATCATCAATAAAATACTCAAAAGGAAGAACTTCCAGAAGTGCTTCCCCTCTGATTGGCAGCAGGCCTGGAGAGGGAGCAACAAGACTGTCAGCCACCCTTCCTTCTTTCCAGGTGAGACAGCCTGGCCAACTGCATATGGGGGGGGGGGGGGGGTAGGTTTCACACAAAAGTCTTGCCATATACATCATGTTAGCTGTTTTCCATGGAATTGCATTAGCATTTCATTGTGTTCAAACCATATCACATTCAAATCTGTTTTTCCTAAAAGGCTTTCATTGTGCATCACTGTGGGAAATTGCTAATGCAGTAAGATTGACGTATAGGTTCTCCTGCATGAACATCCGCAGTAATCTGTGCTAATTGAGCCCTCGGTGGCTTGTGAAACCCTGCAGGGGGGAGGAAGGGTGGAGCATCCACAGGGCTTACATCTTGGAGAACTGCAACAAATAAGAGTGTGAAGGACAGGTAAATACTAATATTAGTGTGATTTATCCATGTAAAGATCCAATTCAGTGGCAGGGATTGCATTGGATGAGGGGCCAATGCTCACAAGCAACAGTGCTGAAGCATTTTCCGTGAAAAAAATATCTGGATATGGTTGGATTCTCTATGGAAGTTATTTCACAACAACAGCACTAAGAACAAAAGGAGTAAGAACTTGTCTATCTAGTTCCCTTCTGTGGGGGGGAAAGGAGACTGCTGGCCATTGGCAGGGATTTCAGCTGAAGATGTGGGTGCTCAGATTCTCCAAACCAGAACACTTGCTTAAAAGATTAAACAGGCTTCGTATACCTACATTTGAGCCTGGGAGTGTAAAACAAGGGCTGGATTATCTTTAGAATGTAAGATGACATGTCGTGTTACCCACCAGCTTTAGAAAACGATGAGCAAAAGGCACAAATTGGACCTTGAGTCTTTAAAAGAAACATATCACTCTTCTGTAAAACCACCCCAGAACTGCAAGGAATAAGCCCTCTCCAGGGCTGTTTCTCCCAATTCTCTCCGCTCCCAGCACTCAGCCCTGCCCCATGTAGCCCCTAAAGACCCATGATCCCACAGAAGCCAGCACCAAGAAGCTTGAGGTGGTCCCATAGGACCTGTAGCAGGGCAGGCATGGGAGTTGCAGGCTGCAGCCTCCCACGGGATTCAATTTTGGTTTCTCTACTCTAGACATCTCTGGGAAGGCCTCGTGCCCTGTGTGAAGTAATTCAAGATCTGTCGATGAGAGATAAATTAGCTACCTCATATATGCTGCAGGGTAAGAAACTGCACATTGGCAGCTGGACCAGAGTAATTTAACAGAGACAAGAAGGTTTGGATAGGCAAGACCAGCAAGTAACCATAAGAGAGTTTTGAAAAGCCACATGAACTGCTTGTGCCTCCGGTCAGTTCTCTGTCTACTGGTGTGGGATCACCTCCTGCCACAGGCCTCTGGGGGAATGGCTTTCCCTCAGGTGCCTCGATTTCTGCATCTGTCTTACATGCACCCTGACAGGGATGGCTTTATAAAGCACTCTGAACTCTTCTGAATGAGGAATCTTTCAAAGGAATGCTTTAAAAAAAAAATTAAAAAAAGGAGAAAAAGGATTTTCTGTTAAGTAAAAGCACAGCAAGAAAACACAGATAAAAAAAGATTAAGAACGGTTGGAACGTGCTTAGTGGCCCTGACCTCATCAGCAGGGTTATTCATGTTATAAAGGATTCTTCATTATAGGGAGCTTTGCTGTTTGCAGACATCACCTTCTGGAAAGGGTCCCTCCATCACCAGCTCCTGCCTGCTGTTCTGCACAGCACAGCTGCATGACTGAGCACACCACCAGACCAAACAAACACAGAACCACCGTTATCAAGAAATGGCCAATCTCGTTCCTATTGTAGCCAGGTAATGAGGGTGAAAGGAAGCCTGAAGCAGAACAAACTGTAATGACCCAGGGGTCTGTTAATTTTCGTTCCTCCTCATTTCTCTCTTTTAATGGACAGTGAGTTTGAGGCCAATAGTTCTGGGGAACATTGGATGTGGGCAACATTTACAAAGTCCGTAGAAAGACCAGGAGCATAGAGAGACTCCAGAACAGGAGACGTTTCAGAAAGAAAAGCAAAAGATGCAGGATTTTGGCAGGGGTCATGCTGACTGGGAATAAAATGTAGGTGGGAGAAAAGAGCTTGTTGGGAAACTGGAGTTTGCAGTATCAAGCTGGGAGGTTGCCACAGTGTCAACTAATGCTTTGCAGCTGCAAACAAAAGGAAGGAAGAATATAAGAAGCAAAATGAAGAAAAAGTGTCAAGAGATATCTGGAAGTATCAAGACTTGGGAGGAAAAAGAAGAGGCAAAGATGATGCTACATTTGGCAGAGGAGATGACGATGATGATGGTACTGACAAGGAAAAGGAGTGGGAAGGAAATATGTTCTGGAGAGAAGGATGTGGGAAAGATAAGGCATTGCTCCTCCTAATCAGAAATGCACCTCGATCCTAATGCTGTTTCAGAAAAACATAAATCAATTATCAGATTTCCTTCTTATGGTTTTTTTTTTTTTTTTTTTGGTTTGGTTTTGTCTTTTTTTTTTTTTTGGTGTTTTTTTTTTTTTTTTTTATTTATTTAATAGTGACTTCATAAATTGGGAAATCTCTGCTGTATGTCCAGCTACACCGTGTCCTTGCTGTGCCCTTGTCCAGAGGAGCTGAACCTCAAAGTGAACTGCTCAACCTTACATCAGTCTAAGATGTTGCAACAGCTCATGCAGAAACTTCCAAGTGGTCCTGTAGAACAATATGTCTAAAAATCACAGGTATCTGCACAAAATCTGGGCAGATAATGTTTCATCTTCTTTGATTTAAATGCAAACATGTATTAGTCAGGATCTCGGCCTGGGCTCTGATCCCGCAATCTATTAGATCCACTCATCTGCAAAAGTACAGCAAGGTTTTTAGCTGCTATTATAAATACAAAAGGCCTAAGACGCTTTAAGTCACCTCCCCATCTGTAAAATTCCCACAGAATTAACCATTCAAACATTATAGACAAAACATAAACTGGAAAATAATTTGGGATATTTCTGAAAAATTAATTTTATTGTACACTATTTAGAGTCTAATGCTTCCTTACAACCAGTGTTCTCAAAGACAGTAATAGGACTGCAATGATTATTTCAAATTATCATTGTTATTGCTATCTTTTGCTGTTCATGTACAATAACACTCATGATACTGTATACCTGCCTGTAGCAGGAAATCAGGCAGTCTAACAGAACAACCTTTCCTATGTATGTTTTTGCTGTGTCGTTTTCAGTTGAAGTATTTATGACGGGTTGTCTTTTTTTCTTCCCCAGCCCTGTGATTATTATTTGTAAAGGGTATATTGCACAGAAAATGGAATCTCTGTACACTGTCACTGTATTTTTTTGCAGCAGACAAATTATATATATATATATATTTGTCCTCTGGCTCCCCTTACTCTTTTAATTTTCATTGAAAAAGGGTGCCTAGTACTGCTGGAATTCCTGTTAGTATCAGCACTGGTGATAAACTCTAGCTAGTGTTTTTGTTAGAGGTCACTTGTAATTAGTAGTCATTGTCCTTTGAATTTAACAATGGAAAAATAAAACTTTATAGCGACAGATTAGCCTGGCCATCAAAATTACAGCACTTTAGCATTCAGAAGAGAGGATTAGATGACACACTATCTCCCAGGCTGATAACAGCCGATAACTAAGGATTCGAATGTGAGATGCCGAAAGTCTGCAAAAGAATAAAAGGAGAGAAAGGAGGGTTAACTGTCCAGACGTTATGTTATACATTATACTGACACTTCTACACTCCTGTTTTAGTGAGCTGGGCCTCCTCTTGTACCCACTGAAGGCAAGACAGGGCACTACTACCAGCTTCTGTGAGAACAGCTCTCAAATCTGAGGTGCTCCCTAGTTCCTCTACACATGTCCCCAACCTTCTGCGGATATTGACACATGGGTCTGTGACTCTTAGTCTTGGGGAACTGTGTTAAAAAAATACTAATATTCAACTTCTTCACAAAGTTGTGCAGTTGACAGCTTTGTGCATATTTGTTTCAGTTGCTGCAGATAAATAAAAGCTTGTATCTCCACCTTGTATCCATTTACAAAACCTGATATGGATGTGATGTATAAATTGGTAAATCTCTCAATTTGCATACTACAGATGGATATGATAAGGATTCATAATAAGATACACTTGACCCTTATTCCAGTAATTTTTGCAGAATTACTGTTTATCAGCCTATGAGTGAGTTAACCAAGTGAGGAAGAAAAGGCTTCTAATTCCATTATAAACGACAGACAGGAATGGGAACTACTGCCAAACTCAGTAAATACAAGATATCCTTCTTGATACAACTGACTTTAAATGTATTTTTGGGTATGTTTATTTTAGCTACTAAGTCAAATTAAGTCAATATTTAAAAAACCAACAAACAAACCACAAACCTCCCCAGCCTCTGCTTTAAAATCTAACAGGAAGCAAAGATGAACCAGCCAGACACTGGTACTTATCAAATCTGAAAGAAGGGAGCTGTCTGGCTGGATTAAAACAGATGAGGTTTTTTGAGTGATGACATTTGTCCTACCATTGCTGAGGGGAAGAATTTTGCAGCACTTTCTTCAGCTTATACTCCTGATGATGAGAAGATTAGTCCAACTGCACAAATACTTGCATGTATAGCCGCACACTTCCACACGCTGGAGATACACAGTGCTGAAACTTGCACTATCTGCAGTGTCCTTCCCAAACCACCACAAACTTGAATCCATTCCCGAGCCGTGCACATCATTTCCCATTTCTGCCACGGGAGAGCTCATTCATTGAACAGCTGATCGTTCTGGGCTGATTTTTTTTTCACTAATTTATAAAACGCAAGTAATTAACAATGTGCATGCACGTGTGTGTGTGCACGCGCGTACATGTGCGTGATTTATTTTTATTCCCACTAATGCCTCTTGTAAGGCAGACCTGGCTAACATCAAATAAATTTACCCATAAAATCAAAGTAGGAAAACGCAGAGTTACCACACAATATCCGAATTGTTACAAATGAGCTGAACTCTGAATTCCCTCCACTTAGAGCTGCCTGGGCACAGAGATAAAATTGCAATGATCTATAATTTGCCATATCGAGGGCTATTGTATTTGGAAATGTTGGTTACTTGCTAACATATAACGTTTTAAATTAGGAACCAAAACCAAACCAAAGCAAACAAACAAACAAAAAAAAGAAAAACAAAACCCGAAAAACAAACAACCCCCCAACCCCAACAATACAATCAGAGTCACCGTTCGTAGCTGGAATAAAAACCCCAAATCCCAGTAATTCTGCTCCGTTTTGCCCGGGAGCGTGTCCAGAAGCGGGATTTCTTGAACAGAGAATAACCTCTGAAAGAAAAGTATTTCCAAACGTGTCATGCGGGGCTCTGTTGTTTCTTTTCTTTTTTTTTTTTTTTCCTCCCCCTCTCCTACTTAAACGAGAAGGAAAGGAACCCTGACAGCGGGAAGACTTGTCAGCGTTTAGCCATCCATAAAAATGTTTTTCCCCGCGCTCCTCCTTTCTCTCGCCGTCCTGGCGTCGGTCTGTCTCATCTCGCTGCTCCGCGGCCCCAGCCCCCGCCCGCACCCCGCCCCAGCCCGGCGGGGCCGGGGCCGCCAGCCGGGGGGCACTGCCCGGGGCGCCGCCGAGGCTGTCCCGCCGGGCTCACGGCGGGGATGCCGCGGCCGCCCCGGCACCGCACGGGGGACGATGCGGGGCAGCCCCGCCGCGAAGTTTGGGGCGGCGGCGGCGGGAGTGCCCACTGTCGCCCGTGCCCCGCGCTGCCTCCCCTGCCCTTCCCGGGACGCAGCCGGGAGCCCC
>JAWWMO010000001.1:50853391-50941591 GCA_035047845.1 Dendrocincla fuliginosa
CGCCCCCGCACACGCACGGGTCGCAGCCGCGCACACCCACGCGGGCACACTCGCACACCCACGCGGGCACACTCGCACACCCACGCGGGCACACTCGCACACACTCGCACACCCACGCGGGCACACTCGCACACACCCTCGCCCCTCGCACGCACCGTGCACCTCCCCGCACCCGCACCCGCCGCCCCCTCGCCGAGCTCGCCCCTCCGCCAGGCGGGCACGGGCACCCCCCTCGCAGACTTCACCGCAAGGCACAGCCATGCTCCCCCGCCCTTCACGCACACAGACACACAGGCAGACACACTCACACGCTCCCACTCGCCCCTAGCCCAGCGCAGCCCCCCGAGGCGCCGCGCTGAGGGGGCGCCCCGATCCCTGCCGTGCCCCGGGGCTGTGTGGGGCAGGGGCGTGTTTTTTACGGGACAGCCTCGTCCCGGTGCTCCCGCAGCCCGCCCTGCCCCGTGGCCCCTCTCGCAAGACTCCGAGCCCCCGAGGATGGACACAGCGGCCGAGAGGGGCGTGGGGCAACTCCACCTCCGTCCTGCGCCGCTCCGGGTGCTGCTGACCCGGCCTCTGGGGGTAGGGGACAGACCCCGGCTGTGGGGAGAGCCTTGGACAGTGCCGCTCTGGAGAGGCTGGACAGCACAGCTACGGAGGGGTTGGGGGCCAGGCTGCTCCTTCCCTCGCCGGGCTGTGCAGGGATCCATCCCATCATCTCACAAGACTGGTCAGAGAACAGCAAAATGCAACTGGTACGGGCAGCAGATGCATCTTCTGCTCCAGAGATTACCTACTAAGCCCTCATATTACTTAGGAGTAACCATGCCTTGCTATGTAGCATATTGTATTAGCTGTAATAAGAAGGGCTCGAAAGAGAAATTTCAGGGAAGTCAAGTGGTTTCAAGGACACTAGACATAAAAAAGGTACTTGTGAAATTGGGGCTCCAGGCAGTGCTAGGAACAGGCACCGGCTGAACCCGCCCGGGGCTGCATTGAGGGGTTCCAGATAAATTGCACTGAGTCTTTTGAGGTCAATCAATAAATATGACTAAAGATACCATCCTGCTGACATTTTCACCAAAATTTTTTTACAGTGTAAACATGACAGCAAAGCTAATGTTGTTTGAGTAGACATCAAAAAGCCACAATGGAATTACAGCTCCACAGCACAAATTTATCGAAGCATGCCGTGTGAGGGTTGTGGTGCAATAAGGAGATACAATGTAATGCCCCAAAATAACTTTGTTTCCCACTTTGGCCTGAATCATCTTAAAATACCAGCAGCTTCCCCACCGCTGTCTGGCTTCTACAGGAGACTTCTCCACAGATGAGTGGCAGAAGAGATGCTGTTACTTATAAATCACTGTAAACATTAATAAAGTGCCAGTCACACATTCTAACTCAGCACGATCTCAGATTTTACATCCATAATGCTGTTTATTTTTAACTGAAGCCATCACACTGTGAACGCTATACACGTGGTTATATGATACGTTGGGGTGCCTCAGCCGAGGTGTGGTGTGTAACTTAGTAAGGCATGGCTCTTGATCATGAGTCTGAGGGCTCTCACACCCAAGTTCTGCTGGGTCTCACTGCATCTCTTTCAGGTGTTGAAACTGCTGGTTTCTCATGCCTCTGCTCACAGTTGCTGCTACCAACAAAGGGATGCAGGACATGGTGGGTCTCTTGCCACTCTGGTGCACAGCCTGCTGTGCTATCTCCAGTCCATCTTCATTGGCAGGGTTTATTAAAATGCCAGTACTGCTACTGGAGCAATCCCAACCAATGGGGAATAGCAGCAGAGACACTGCCGAGATTGATCGGTGAGTTCCTAAAGCTTTACTTTGATTGGAACTTCCAGTTAAATAGGCATAAACTATCTGTGAAATGGCTGAATTGCATTCATATCTGTGTGGTGTCAATTTTAACTGTGCCATTATGAAAAAAGTCTAGCTAACAGAGATTGCATGGGTATATATATTACTAGAGTTTGATATACTAGAGATTATGGAGCAGGCAACAATTTTTTTGCATACAGATGTATTTCAGATCATGTGGCATGTGAGCATAGATGTTTTATTATGATAGCTGGATACATGCTGCTGTTACCTGTGATCTGCTAAACCCTTTGAACTATGTGTCTTCTCATGAAAAGGGCTCATATGTCCCACATCTCCTTCCCTTTCTCTCCACACACATTTTCAGACCCACCCCTCATTCCAAATCTTTTTCTGCATGGCTTTCAAAGCCTGTGTCCTCTTCATAAGGCTCTGCTCCTCCTGCCAGGGTGACTCATCACCTCTCACTCCTCTGCACCGCCTGGGCTCTGCTAATTCCATTTCTCATTTGCCATTATCCCTCTTGAGTGTCTCATTTCCCATCCTGCCCCTTGTAAATACCCTCCCATGGTCTGCACGTGATGTAACTTATCTTCTCAAATCTCGTCCTGTAAAACATGGACCAACCTTCTTTAATCATAAACAAAAACCTTATATGAGGGTATTCTCCTTATTTTGGTCTGCATTTTACCATTTTATGCTGGACAGCTCTGTAAAGAAAATCATCAAGTAAAAGGTTAAGTAGAAAACAGTAAAGACTAGATGTAGCTGTAAAAGAGAAGGAAACGTTCTAGTTCGTTTTAGCACTGAAACTGTGTAAAACACATAGAATAACATGAATTTTCCACTTGGACTAAACTGCAAGTTCCTAAGAACTGTAAATGTGCTACTCTAGGGCTTCAGTGAAGTACTGGCACTGTCCTGCACCGAACAAGGAATAGCTGTTACAACAGCAGTGTCATGTGCTGTGGGATGGAGATACCTCAAACGGCTCCAAGTATGCTGGTGCAGGCACTAGAAGACTTCTAGCCACAGTATCATGGAGATCATGTTTGATTTTCCTCAAGGGCTTTCTCCAGGCAAAGACACAGCAGGCACTTGCCTCTGGCAGCAGATTTTTGAGAACAGCAAAATAGCTGTGGTTCTGTTGCCCGCTTTGCCTGTGCCAGAGCCCTGGAAAGCGAAGGCTGTTCCTGTATTGCAGGGTGGAGTCAGACATGCAGAGCAGAGTTGCCAAGAAGAAGCTGACTATTGAAGGAGCAGCAGTCACCATCTCACTCCCTCAGTGGGTGCCTGAACAATGAGCCCAAACCCTGCCAGGATGCCTAGGTCCGCACCTTTTGCTCCCCTTCCCAGGATAGGACAGACCCAGTCCCAAACCCTCACCCTCAGTTTTGACTAAGTTTAATGTCTCTTGTGGGGTCTAGAAGCTTGGAGATTTCTCAGTTTACCTAGCTTATTCACAGACAGTTTGGATATCTCAGTATCCTAACTAAGGTCTGGCCAGTTTGGATACATCTACATCAGTTTTAAAAGTAAAGACTTGAACCATCAGGGAGTCTTCTGTCACACACCCTTTCCAGAACAAGCAGGATAAAACATTTGCTTTTTACAAACATACTTCATGCTACTCACATCAATTTTCCTGCATGTTTTGTGGCTTAAGATGCTAATTCTCAGAAGAAAAGCAGGTGGAAAAGGCAGCTGCAATCTTGTGCAACATGCTGGTGAATGTGGCATTGCAGAGACTCTGCTGGGCAGCTGGGTGCTGTGTTCCGTCACAGCAAAGGCATTACAATTGCTCATCTCACTGGTCTTTGCTTCAGATTCTAAAAGTGAAGCTATAAATCCAGAGAGGCAGAAGAAGGAGGTAGGCAGGCAGGTTTGGAGATGTGTGCCTAAAGGGACAGAGGGTTAAAAAGGGAATCAGCAGTAGAGTGGATGTGTAACAAGGATCATCTGAGAAGACTGTGAAACAATGGTTCAGAAATACTGGAAAACACAAAGCTAAGCAGGTTGAGTGGCTTCATGTATTGCCACCCATTTGTGGATTCTGACTCTTTTGGGTCAGATGACCAGTAAGATCTAAAATCTATCATTTAGCTTCACGGCACTTTTAATCCAGAGTTGAAAGAGATGTCAGGAAGTGAATGAGCATACTGTGATATGGACAAACAAACTTAAAACAGTCTTGGCAACTTTCAATTACCAACTGAAAAAGACTCAGGAAAAACATTTGGCCAGGTTACTACAGTTTTCATAAGTGTAAAGGATAATTTCCTACCCAGAACCATAATTGAGCTCAAGATTTTTGTGTGTATGTAAGTACCTGCTGAAGCAGCTGCACAAGAATAAAATAATATTATCTGTGATTAAAGATTTTTTGGGTCAAATTATGCTCTGAGCTAAAACCCCATACATTTTTAAGGATTCCAGTGAAATTTGTCATCATCTTATAATACCAAAGCTTCACAGACTCCCTATTTTTTTTTCATTTTCTTTGTTCCAGGCTTAGTTTTAATTCAGCAAAATTTTTAATGCATTGAGATCCAGCTACTTGTTGTTCATGCTGAGTTTGTTCTCTGCTGCACAGAATATGACTTGAGATGCTCAGAACAGTATGATGGTTGGGATGTCTGTTTATTCCAAGAGGTGTGGATTGACCTCAGATTAGCTGAGATTAGTTTGAAGTACAAGATCTGCCAGCAGATAGTCTGCTACTTTCTTCTCAAGATTATGAGACTATGTGGAGGAAGAGGACAGAGACAACCTACTTTTGTAATTTGTGTTCCTTTAGCATAGCAGTGTTGATTACTTAGTAAACCTTAGAAGGTAAGCTCTAGAAGGATTCTATTTCCACCCTTTTTAGCCAGCACTGGCTGAAATGTGTAATAAATCATGTCCCTGATGTTTTCTTGACCTGGATGAAATATTTATGTGCCTCTGGTTCAGCTGGCATTGGCTCAAGAACCACTGTAATCCCCTGCCTTCATTTCACCTTCTGTACTTCACACCTAATGCTGGGAAGAATCAGATGAACTGCCAGCCATTTTATCTAAACCAAATCTTTATCTTACTAACCTGAACATTTTTCTTGTTGTTGATGCTTTGCTTGGATGAAAAGAAACCGTATGAAAAAGAATGTAAAGCTTCATAAATGGTAATAATGAACCACTGTCCTCTGGCTTCACATACATAAAGAGGTCCCAGGATTTCCCTGAACTGTGGCATCAAAGCCAACAGCTATGCTTGAGCTAAAGCAAATCTTCTGGAAAAAGAGATTTTGAAACCCTTAGCGATGGAAAATCCATTACAAGCCTTGCTAAGTTGTTCCATGGTTAGGCTTGTCCTTGGCTGTAAGGAAAAATGGCTTTCTCTGCTCTGAATTTTTCTAGCTTCAGCAACCAGCAGTTTGATTTTGTGTCTTTACACAAGACTAGAAGTTCATTTGTACATGTCTGTTCCTTTACAGCCCATGCTTATGCTATCTTTTCCTTCATACACTTGGCAATGGCCATTAACTGCCACATGATTAAATCATCCTAAGAGTTGCTGGGCTCTCCTTTGAGCCCTTTCCAAATTCTTATCATCTTTTTGAATTGTGGACATCAAGAACCTAGGCTTCTCCAGCTCTACCAGGCATCAGGGGACATACACAGAGCACAGTCAATTTTGTTAAACTTGTATGGTTTTATTTAAACCTATAGAGATCACATCGGCATTTAATAATTTTGGCTTGTGCTGAGATGAAGCCCAAGATTTATTTAGATTCCAGGTTAGACTCCCCATTTTCTCATACCTCAGCCTGCAAACATTCTTCACTCCAGCATGTCACCTTCCTTTGAGTGTGCAGAAACATGGGCTATTTCCTTGTACCAGGCTTTCAAGCAAGTACTGGAACAACTTCCCCATGGATGAGTGAGAAACTCTCCCTCTGAAGAGCAGATAGGCAAAAATCTGTCAGAACAGCTAGTCTTTCCTTGGAAATGGGAGTGACCTTGAGGTCCTTGCCTGCCTATTGGCAATCTAACTACATAATCTCTCTAATTTTTTTCTCTTCCCTTTTCAACAAGGCCATAATTTGTGTCATTGGCGAAGTTCTCAGTAAAAACTTCATAGATTGTTTTGCATCATTGTTAAAAACATAGTTAAATACTGTTGGGTCAAGTGATTATTTCTTTGAGCCCTCATTAAAAATCCATCCAGTTGATAAAAATGTCCTCATTTATGGTGACATTTTCAGACCTAGGAACTAGTCAGTTTTTAATCAATGTAGAATAATGCAAATTCAATACAGCTTACATTAATTTCTTAATTAAAATGTCAGGTAGTGTGAAGCTGAATACCTCTGAAAAATATGTAGTATCAAACTCATTTCCTTTACCAGCTAATCTTTTAATTCAGTTTTAATTTCACCAGGTATATTTGTTGAGTGGTGGTACTTAACATTGTCCTCCCTTAATTCTTTAGTGACTATGACCTGTGTTACCTGTTCCACTATTTACCTGGAGTTGTTTTTAGCTCTGAAAGACCTCTATCATACCACCTATTCCATATATGTCAAAATGCTGATATAATTATTAGCTGTCTTCCACTTTAATGTTCCTAGCCTTTCAAAATCTGTTGAAATAGCATGTTTTGTTCAGAGAGCTCCTCAGCGCTCACAGTTAAAATTCTTGAGAGCAAGGTGTCAGGATTTGATGATTTCAAAATGTCTTAAAGTAGGATTTGTTTTTTAACATCCTCTTTCATTATTGTTAAAATAGAAAATATGTTACTACCTTGCAATATAAGTAATTTATCATTTAACTTTTTTCTTTTCCAAATATTTTTTGAAATCTTTGCTTTATTATTTTCAGTTCTATCATTTCCACCTAGTACTGATACAAACAATTGTTTGAATTACTTTAACTTCCAGAATGCTTAACTCCTTTCTTACTGTTACTTCTGCTAGATAGGGATTTATCCTCCTTTTTTTCCATTATGCTTTTTTTTTTCTAAAATCTCTATTTCTTTTTTGTCTTCTGTATTTTGTAGAATATATTTGCATTCACACTCATTCTGAGTCCATCTGTTCTCTGTTAACCAGAATAGCCTCCGTTTTCTGTTGGATTGTGGTTTTGAAAGCATCCCCTAGAATGTTTTAAGCAGTTTCTAATTATTATTCCTTTTTCTATTTATTTTATTTCTTTTCAGCTGATTTAGCTTTTAACTGTCTTCAGCTTTGTGAGACTGGATGGCTGTTTCTTGGGGTTTGTTTGTTTGTTTGTTTTTGTTGGTGGTGTTTTTGTTTTTGCTTTTTATTATTATTATTGACAAGAACATGTATAGCTGTCTGAACTGCCTTCTGGCCACACATCACAAATGTGATTGTCACAATACCTTGCACTTGAGCAATCTTTATAATTTAGTGATAGATTTCTCTACCAATCAAGACTAAGTCTAACACATTCTTTTCATGTTAGATGCTGAATTTTTTAGGCCAGGGAAGCCTTCATTAGTGAGAACCTTTCACAAGAAACTATTGACCTGACAGGATATCACTCCTGATCCTTTCTGGAAGTAGATTTGAAGTGAGTCTGTGAAGAGATGTTTCACTTGGCCATGCTGTCAGTGAAGAACAGGTATGAAGAAGATAAGCAGGTTTTGGAAATATTGAATGGGGTCATCTTGACATGCTTATTTCAGTTCTGATGTGCCTTCCTTCATTTGAAAGTCAGCTTAAACTGTTCCACTCTACAAGTACCTGAAAGGAGGCTGTAGCAAGGTGGGGCTGACCTCTTCTCCCAGGCAACTAGCAACAGAAAAGGGGAAATTGCCTCACCTTGCACCAGGGGAGGATCAGGCTGGATAGTAGAAAAAATTTTATTCTCCAATAGAGTGGTTAGGCATTAGAACAGGCTTCCCAGGAAGTGGTGGAGTCACTATTCCTGGAAGTGTTCACAAAGCAAGAAGATGGGGCACTTTTTGATGTGGTCTAGTGGGCATGGTGGTATTCAGTTGAAAGTTGAACTTGGTGAGCTTGGAGGTCTTTTCCAACCTTATTGATTCTATGATTCTATTATCTCAGAACTGGTCCATTAAGGACGTGAACCTGTTGGAGTGAGTCCAGAGGAGGGCCATGATGAAGATCAGAATGCTGGAGCACCTATCCTATGAAAACAGGCTGAGACAGCTGGGGTTGTCCAGCCAGAAGTGTCTGGGTAAACATTAGAGCAGCCTTCTAGTCCCTGCAAGAAAGCTGGAGACGAACTTTTTGTAAGGACATGAAGTGATAGAACAAGGGGGGATGGCTGTAAACTGACAGAGTATAGGTTTAGACTGAATATTAGGAAGAAATTTTTATGTGAGGAAGGTGAGGCATTGGCACAGGTTGCCCAGAGAAGCTGTGAATGCCCCATCCCTGGAAATGTTCAAGGCCATGTTCAACAGAACTCTGAGCAACCTAGTGTAGTGAAAGGTGGAAAGTGTCCCTGCCTATGGCGTTTAAGATCCCTTCCAACACAAACCATTCTGGGATTCTATGAGTTCTATGATCTACAGAAGTTCAGTACAAATAAAAACAAAATACTTTTGTCTTTATAATGTCAAGGGATTTACTTACAGAAGCATTCTGTTGGTCACCCATGCCACCACATCTCTCACTACATTTTATCTTTAACTGCCATAGTGCAGCCCTAAAATGCTCTTGCATGTTGTGCCTATTTATAAGGTATGGTCATTTGGATTTTCACATGCTTGTATGGTTTCTTCATATTCTTGTTGTAGAAAGGGAAAAGAATGGTCACAACAACAGGCCAGTAATTCCTCTCCACCTGTTTTGTTTTTGGTTTTGGTCTTTTTTTTGGACTTACAAGCTCATTAACAAGTGCCTCAAAACAGAGATGGTAAAGATGTGTTTTGCTTTTTGAGAAAGCCCATCTTGCAATGTCATTTGAAACTCTCTTCACTAAATGGTGTCCTTGGCCTTCCCTATCTAGATGAAAACATAAAGTGTTCACAATTAATGTTGATGGCAAACATCTCCTTAAAAATATTTTATTTTAAAACACTCCCACAGTTTAAACAAAGACAGCATACTGCTTGCCAGGAGAGAAAAAAAAGATATCTTTATAAACTAGACTATATAAAACTCAAATATCAAAAAAGGAAAAAACCTTCAGTGATATCTGACAGACAAGAACATTGCACTGATAAGCACAGCTTATTTGTTCAGTGTTGGCATTAAAGCAGGATGCAGTGAGGGAAATGCCTTTTATATTAGAAAACTCAATGCATTTTAATTAAAAACTTGATTTATATGGATCAGATTTATCTGTATTTTCATTATCTGGCACAATTAAAAAGAACCTCATAAACTTATAGTTGTTTCAAGCCATAGGGGTCAAGCAATGTATCATTTTACCATGCGTTTACTTTAGAACTAGTTTGGTACTGACTGAATATTTTGCTTAAGAGTTCCAAGAAGGAGACCACTGCACTCCAATACAGTTCTTGCAAATATATTAACAGCAGTTATCTTGGAGATCATAAGGTTATTACTGCTCCATAGGACTAGTACAAATAGTGTGTTTGAAGGTTTGTACCTTTCAAAGGGAGATGCATTTGGTAATTTATACCGATTTAAAGTTGTCTGCCGTTCATAGGAACTACCACCATTTTCATTAAGTTATGGATCAAGCAGTTATTAAGTAAGGATTGCAAGACTAAGCATGTGATAAATTCACTCCCCTGGGAATCACCTGGCACCAAATACCAGGCCTCACATTTAATTAAGTTATCAGAGAAGCTGAGATACATGAAGATCTGTTTTACTGAGTATCTGTTCAGTGACTGTTAGACATCCAAAATGTAGAAATCTTAAATAATATTTTTATACCTACAAACATTTTTAACTCTCTCAATACTTAGGATGAAATACTTTGAGATAGTGCATTACTCTTACAGTCTTCTAGTCTTATCATAAAAACCCCCAAAACAAACCAAAACAGAAATAGAGGTGGGGGGAGGAAGATGTTTCTTATGGGGAGGAATAGCTATTTCTTATAGAGGAAAACAGATCAAAACTTAAAAATGTGCCACTAAACCATACCGGTAAGTGTACCACTATATGAACTTCAGACAGAAAAGTATTTATTCCTGAAGTCATAAAGCAGCTGCTTATTTTCTAGAGTCTTACCATATTTGCCTTACAGAGATGAACAGTGATGTATATACTGTTGCCTTTCCATGATGCCTCTTCATCTTTTGCCACTCTGCAGACCATATGCCAGAAAAATTTCCTCATTCCTTCCATAAGGACATCTGCACAACTGTAAAATGGACCTTTTTGGTTGTTGTTTTGTGGCTTCCAAAATTTCAGTTCCCTCCATCACAAGACTTAAAGGCACCATATTCTACAATCTAACACATTTAGATTCAGTGAGAGTCTATGTTACTGCACACTAATGTAATTATGAGAAATGTAATTAAAGTCACTGCTATAATAACATCTTATCGGAATGCACAATGAAGATAAACTTACTTATTCCAGAGACAGAGGGCTTATTGCATAGGAAGCAGTTTGTTCTGATGGATTCTTTGATCTACAACCAGTATCTTTGTTAACTGGAGGGGTGGGGAAGGGCTTGGTATATATTGCCACAATTTCCTTCAACTGCCAAGGGGAGAATAATTAAAAATAAAGGGGGCTTCAGGATCAAAGAAATGGAAAAAGTTACACTGCCTAGGGAACAGGCTGAGGGAAAAAGTTTTTAGAAAGATCTTCATTAGTAAATATTTAGAAAGCACAGATGCTGAATAAACACCTCATTTAGCTACAGACTTCAACAGAACAATTACTGTATAAAAAAATCAAAAGACTCCAAAGAAAAATAAACCTAGGTTGGTGGCAAGTATGTAAACTGTGTATAGAAATACCACAACTATGCACAAGGTATCAGGTTTTCTTCATAAAGGGCAAGAAATTGCTCTGACTCATCACTCCATATTTTGTACACAAATGAGACTGGATGGCAAGTGAAAGCCTCAGAGAAGGCTCAGAAGTCAGTCCCTGGGAACTGGATGAGATAGTTTCAGCAGACTGGCCCTTGGCACAGTGTATCTCAAACTGCGACGTCCAACTAGCTCCAGCCTCTTCCAAAGGAGGCACTAACAAGCACAGGGAAAAAGAAAAGAGAAGGAGTGATTTCTTTTTTCTGCTTAAGGCTTGTGAAAGCTGCAGCACAAAACTAATTGTTTATTCCAAATACATAAACACTCAGTGCAAGGGTCCATGTTTGCAGAGTCCAAGTGGAAATGACTCAGTGTGCTAAAAAGAGCAGGCTGTCCTGTCGTAATTCACATAATTAAAAATATTCTGCCTAAATGCGTTAGATCTCCCCACACACATCAAAGGCTTGTATTTCCTCAAGTTCTCCATTTATGTTTAGGGAAGTCAGAATCCTTAAGCTCTTATGAGAGAGAAAATATGACATGGTCTGGGCATCTCTGCCTTGGTGTGGATAACAAATCACAGCACCATGTAAAATTACAAGTCCCAAGCAAGGATGCCTTACATTTAATATATACTGCAGCACCACCACTGCTGTGTTACCGTTTGCTGTATTGAGGGCTGTATGTTTAATTCAGTTTGTACATCAGTCTGTACTGACATGTGCCTGCATTAAGGTATTGAGGGTCTCTAATGATCCAGCAGCAGCACAGCTGTGTAGGAAAACTGGGTTGCAGGTATTAAGGAATCAGGAGGCATTTATGGTATATTTTCAAAAGTTGTCTGGGGATGAATGATTTTTGGTTTACTTGCTCTTTGAAGGTTGTGTGGGGAAGCTATGGGAAGTAGAGGGCTGCCTAGAAGGGTGGCACTTCTGATGTGAATGGGGCAAGGGCCTGCTGTGCCCTTTTTCTCTGTGGTTTTAGATGAAATTGATGAATTTCTTTCTTAACCAGCCTGTGTAAGGTATTGGCTGTCTCACCTGGCAGCCTCCAGGTGGCGGAGAATGCAGGTTGAGAGGCTGCAGTTTAGGACTCAGAGATCCTGATGTGAGAAGAACAGCCACAGTGGGCTTGGGTCAGTAATATGACAGTCATGGCAGAGGTCTACTGAAAGCAATGAGGAGCTAGCAGTAATTCTTGCCTGGGCTGCTTGCACTGTGAATAATCAGTACTGGGGTAGGTACGGCCTTGTGGGGCTTTGCTGGGAAGAGAGATGGACAGGGAAGATGAGGGGCAGGCACTTAGTGCTTGTTGTATCCTCTTATATCATGCCCAGGAGGTTAAATGATATGACCAAGGAGAATGACCAAAAGCTTTAGAAGAACAGGTGGATGCTATTTTCCCTTTATAGTGCTGCTCAGCCTACAGCTGGGATAGTATTGGGTCGAGGATGCTAAGAACCTGAAAAGAGTGAGGGGTAGGGCCAGGGTGTGGTGGTGTTATCTTCATCTCTAGATGTCAGGTCAGATCTTTGCCTTGGTTTAGGGGGCTGACCACGTGATGGACAGTGTCAGAACTCTTCTGGTGGGAGCAGGCATTCCAAAAGCTGGAGTCTGTCACCTGGCCCATATTCTTCCTGGCTAAGACAACTTCTCTCTTCAGGTTTCTTTTAAGGTAATTTGGTACTTCCAGTGGGCTAGAGCCATTTACTGGGGTATTGTACTGTGCATCTTGTGAAGACAAGACTTATGACTGACCACTGTAAACAACTACCACATAGTTCAGGGGATGAAGAAATGAGACCATGGACTGAGCATCTTTTAGAAAAATTTCCTTGTTCAGTATTTCCTCATGATATTCCAAGTCTAGTTTTCTCTAGCAGAAGTAACCAATCATTCTGTTGCATTTAGTCTTATGATACAAAACATCAATTTTCCAATTAATTATGTCTTAATGAACAGTTGGAGAATAGATCTCATTTCCACAAGGTGCCTGTATAATCCCTTTTTGGTAAAGTTTTGGTGACAGCTATAGCAGTTCTCCCTGTCTGCCTTAGTCCCTCAGTTGAAAGTTGTTGAGCATAAGAGATGGTCACGGTGGGGTGATTCTCAGTGTAGGACAGGTGGTTGGATAAGGCTGGGTGCTCCCACAGGGGGTGAGTGCCCTGTGTGTGTGTGTGTGTGTGTCTCCAAGATGGGCTCCAGCTGATGACTGCAGAACTGCTCTCAGCAGGGACTCATCCATCTTCCCTTGCTGTGGCTTCTTGTCCCTTCCCTGGCATAGGTATTTGTAACTGAGTCTCCATGTGGGGAATTTGATAGGTAAAGGTCCAGCTGAAAATGAAGCACGCTTCAAATGGACAGCTGGGCAACATGCTGATGTAGAGTTGGCAATAGTGACATGAAGGAAGAGATGAGGATAACAGACAAGATCAAGACCCCACCTTATAGCAATAGGGGAACCTCATACAGGCTATCTCTTCATGGTATGGGGGCTCCATATGCCTCTGCGTGACAATTTCTGGGTTTGTTTTAATGTGTGTAGGAGCAAAGCCATTTAGGAGCAAAGCTGCTAGAAAACACACAATACATTTGAAATGTGTGCTTCAAGAGGCAGCTGATACAGGGTTTCACAAGGTTTCACTTGCATCTGTTTGTAGGAGAGCGAGCACCAGATCATCCTCTGAGGAAGGTAGGAAGTAGAGACTATGTTACCACAACAACATAATGGTTACAAATGGAGTAGAGGGGTTCTGAGTCCTGCTTAGTTTAAGGGAATTTAACCTGTGGTACCTCCTTTCTGAAACAGCCACTGAGCTATGGAAAGGTCTAGCATAAGGCCACTGAATTCTATTTGAAATTAGGCCACTGTTCAGCAAGGAGTGCAAGACTCTTGAGGACACAGACTAAGTGGAGAGGTACACACCCTCCTTTTTAACAGAGGAATGTGTCTGAGAAGGGGAAGTCTTGGTTCTTGTCCATGTGCTGGAAACTGCTTCATGACACTTGCCTGAGAAGCCATTGAATAAAGTGCCTCTGCAGCACTGGAAACAAGACAGAGGACTCCTTTCCCAGGAGGCATTTAAACTTTTCATTGGAAAAGATTTAAACTTGTCATTGGACATATTTTGTCAGCAATGATTTTATTACTCAGTGGCTATTAATCATGTGCCTTACTGTGGCATTCATATTTCAAGTCATTAGCCTTTTATTTTCTGGCAAAAGTGTAGTAGATCTGTAAGAGTGACTGTTCCCTGCTGTTGAGAAAGCCATGGCATCATAAAACTTGAGAAGCCTTGCACTAATGTAATCAATCTACTGAATGACAGTTATATTTGAAATATTGTGTGCATCTATAATGCCTCACAATAGAAAACAAAACACTGGTAGCACTACTGTGTTCTGGCTCTAATCCAGCATTTGGTGAGTTTCTTGTATGAAACTACTTCTATGCCGCAAACCCTTCTTGTACTTGAAGGTCTGTTGCCTCAGACTTAGTGGTGCTTGTCAAACACAAATGGTGTGTTGCCACATAACATTTTGATGTCAGGTTTGCATCTTAGCAAACTGGCAACTACTTTTTTTTTTTTTTTAATTACATCATCTCTTTGATATGAAAGATAATGTTTGCCACTAGTTTTACATCCAGTGAATGTTTCCCATAAACTCTTTTGCTGTGTTAAGCAAAGCTCCGGGAACTATGAGCCAATTTATTTTAAAGTTCTTTAGTCTGATACTGACTACAAATGCAACAGCCATTTTAGGTGCTTTGCTCACTGTGGTCTATCCTCTTCTTCAACAATGAAGAATTAATCTCTGAAGGGCACAGTCCCATCTAGAAGGACTCAGGATTCAACCCTGAGTGAATATAAATGCAGATAAAATTGGAGGCTAAATGAGAAGTTTGCAGCAGAAACATGGAAAGAACAAAGCTTTGGCAAGGGTAGGAATGTGAGTTTCTAAGAAACTTTTAGGGTCCTCGTAAATTATTATCTAGGCACAACTGAGAATAGCAGTCCACATTCCTGCTGAATTTTCCTAGTCCTTAAATATCTGACTGAGTGCAGTAAAGGTTTTACAAATGACCATTCTTCAAATGTTTCTCCCAAACATCTTGCTTGATGGAAAAAAAAAAGGTCTTGCACGTTGCTCAAGCTTGGGCAGTGATAATATGCATTAGATTTGCACTTAGTAGCAAAGATGGTATTCTCCCCAGAGTAATCTCTGTGCATAATAAAGTATCTTTAAAGGAGGGGATGTAATTGCTTGGTGCTGACTGCACACCTACAGAACTATATGCCTAATGCTTACATTAATAGAGAACATCTTCCGAGGAGACGAGCTAAAACCCCAGGATTTTTCGTGTAGCCTACAGGCAGGGTAATTGGAGTCCCAGGTAATCAAAAAAATGCCTTCATATCCCCTGTTGTAAGTTTGCTGTTCACAGAGAGGAGCTTCTATTCTAACATATTAAAATCTTTTGTCCTACCACTGGAAACTTCAGTAGGGGTTTTTTGAGGGTAAATAAATTATCATGTCCATCTTCCACATTAGGGCCAGAGTGATGTACTGTATAATCTTGAGTAAATCAGGAATAGCCAGGAAGAGAAAGAATGCTTAATTATTTTACAACCCAGAGAAATCATTACATGTGAAATTAGATTCCTGTAACTATGCAGGTCTGTTCAAGCCACTCCTGAAATTCCTTCATGATGGTGGAGGGTGCACATAACAAGATCAATCCTCCCTCACTACTTTCTCCAAAACCTTTCCATATGGGAGGCAGCACACCCATGGTTTCAGGGAATGAAGTGGGCCTTACACTGAATTTTTCTTCCTTCACTCTTCTCCGTGTAAGACACAACAACGTTCTCTTGCTTTTGAATGATTGTTCAAGTGTTAACTAATTTCTGGGGTACCTGAGTTGTGACCCTGTATTTGGGATATTACCACTATTGTCTTCTATTTTCTGGAGAAGATAATGTCCAGCATATGAAATTAGCTCTTCCTTGGTTATTGTGAGGCTTAGGAAGGCACTGGCAAGTATGTGAAAGACAAGCATCATGTATGTTGACAAAATGGCAAGTAACATTGCCACCCTGTGCTGTTCCTGTAGAATCTGACAGATTACAGCATTCCTTATTCTTTGTTTAATATTTAAAGACTAATGGGTCTATTGAGTTGTCTAGCTGTATTTATTAATTTGGGTAAACAGACTTTTTCAGTAATTAATTCATTTTATAAGTGAACTGAAAAGTTCCAGATTTCTTCTGCCATGGGATCACTATATGCAGATATGAATGCGGGTGTAAGAATGTCAGAAGTATCATGGAAGTTGAGGCAATGCATGAAAACATGAATAGTGCATGCAGAAGTTGCTTCAAACTAACATATTCTTGTGCAGTCAACCACTTTTCTAGCTTTCCATCAAACACTGCAATGAAATTGCTTGCTGTCTCCTTTATGAGAATAACTGGTCCTTTTTGTAGTCCCATTGCAGTACTCCTGCAGACAACTGTTTTTTGCTTCTTTTCATGTTCTTATGGAGCATTTTATTGAGAAAATAAATAGTCAAGAATAGTAAAATCAGACATGACATCAGAAAACATTTTTGTGAGACCAGAATTTTACTGTTTGATAAAACACCAGTAAAGGTTTTTCTAACCTCATCTGTGCTTAAGCTTTCATTATCATGAAACCTTCTAGCAGGCAGAACCTAGCCAGACTTGCAAAACAACTAAAAGGAGAGCTGACACAGTTGATTACCATTTCCAAAATGTATGACTTGGCTTAAAAGGCTGGAAGATGGCCACGGATATGGTTTTGTTTTTTTTTATTTTTTGGCAATAAGATATGAAAGTTATCGGCAGTTCTGTTGTTGAGACCTTAAATGGCATCAGACCTAGTCAGCCAAAAAGAGTTAGAAATTCCTTGTGGTTTTGACCTTATTCCTAGTTTGACAGCAGATGATTGATTGAGAGTATGCAGTGGGTGGTTTGTGACAGCCTGCACAAGTTGTAGTGTGGCTACTGGGTGAATTCTAGTCTTGACATAATTAGCTAAACCTTTCTCTACTCTATAAAGATAGGAAGGTAAGGATTTGTCCCACATGTGGAAGGTTGCTTTCCAGAACCATGCAAAGTGAATTTGCCAAAACTGTTTGCAGAACTAAATGAGTCTTCATCATCCTGTGGTTCAAATAACTCTTCTGATCTCCAGTCCAAAAACTGACACTCAGTATTTCCCTTTGTTTTGTAATAGGATCTTTATACAGCTTCAGAATAACCCGAGAGGAAACATCAAAACATGGCAAAAACCAGACAGGAATGCCAGAGTTAATGTCACCTCATTCTTCAAGAATATTGCATAGAACATGCCAGCAACAAAGGCTTGGATTCAGCCTATATATTGAAGTTCACTCTGCTAAAATGACAAATTGATCAAAGTTCAAAGGAGGAAAGTGATCTTGACAGCAGAACCTGAAAAATCAAGAAAGGTAGAGCTTGAGTGATGTGAAAGCATGGACCTGAGTGGGAATTAAGACCATGTAGGTAAGAAGGATCACCTGTGACTAAGCCAGTTTGGGAGGATATTTATTTGGTCTGCAGCTGTTTCTTGAATACTGAGTGTAATTCAGAAAGAGACAGTGAGTATAAGTAAATTATTTATAGAATTTGCTGCTTGCATGGGAGTACTGTGAAGCGTGGTAAATGTAGACAAAGGACAACCTCTCACAGCCTGTTAGAGCACTTATGACTGAATAGTGCTTGCTGATGGTAGACAGTCCTTAGAAAGGGTATGAGAATTAGGAGGCCTTAATGCAATACCTGGGAGCTGCAGGAAGTCTGAAAAGAAGTATTCCCTGCTAGTGGTGGCTTTCCTCATGAGAAGATGGAAGGATTTCCCCTGGGCCCAGTGAACCGCTGTAGTAATGCTTACATTGCAGTTGGCTACTGTGCTGCTGCAGCTCACTTGCTGCTGTTTGCCTAATAACTGCAGTCATGCATTTACAATGCATTGAAGAGCCACTGCTGACCTGGCTGCCGGTCTGAAATGGGCTTGACCATTTGACTTCAGGTATGGAGGGCTATTACCAGCAGATTCCACAACCAGCAAGAGTTCACCTCCTTCTGGAGAAAAGGAGACATTGAAAACAATGCTTTAGCAAAAAGGAGGTCTATGCTTTGCACCAACATGAACATATTAAGGCCGTGTATGTGTAAATGTGTGTAGTACAAGAATCTGGCAGATAGACAGGTAACTTACAAACTGATTTACTGTTACCTGCAAGAGTGTACAGGTACTTGAAGATTGTTCCCAGCAAGTGGGATTGGAGAAGTTTTATTTCTTTTTTACATCACAGAAATATCTAATTATGCAGCTAGGGCAGTTGAACAGATCGATAAACAGTATAAAGAAAAGTAAATTAAAAAATATTCAGGAAAATGGAGGCTAGTTAGCCCTTTCTTTTCTGATGAATCTGTTAAATGAAATCATATTCTAGCACACCCCTCTCAGCTATGATCTCACAACTATTACTTAAGCTTGGCCATATGAAAATGCCATTTCTTTTCCCAGTAAGAAACAAAGGTTTGTCTGTAGCTTCTCCCCTGAGGGCTTGTGTGCTCAAGACTCCCTTATGTGCTGTTGGCTAATGCAATAAGCACGACATAGTAGCATCCAATTCTTAACCTTTGAATCCCTATCCCAAAGAGGTAGATAACTTATGGTTCAGCTGGCAGGGTGCAGCCTTCAGCAATGCTGGAACACTACTTTAATTCATGCCTCTTGAGCTATTACAGACATGTCATTACCTCCCTAAGAAACATACACGAATCATAAATAAGGTTAGATGTTATTTTAAGTAATAAACACTGAGATACAGAAGCTTCATTGCAGCCTTATGTCTTTGCATGTCTCTTTATTTTGACTATTTTTAGTTTGCAGTCAGCATTATGACTGTGAACTCAAGGAACACTTGGACAACAGGTACATAAATAATTATGGATAGGTCTCCAGAGCCTTAAACATTAGCAAAGAATTCAAGTTAGATACTGTCTGGGACTATTCAATGGTTTGGAAATGTTGCTGTTTTATACATATTGATATAATTTCATTTTCCATGGTGAAAAACTAACCTGGACATTGATGGTGGTGGAAAGGTCTGCACAGAAGCTTTGAGAGTTGCAAATCGGTGTATTACTGAGCACAATTCTGCAGAATGAACTGGAGCCATCTTCTACATTTGTCTGCTTACACTTCACAGCAGCAATCTCTGAGAACTTTATATAGATTAAAACTGATTACAGCTGCGTTATTACTCATTTCAGTTATCCTACCTTGCAATAATGCTGTAGTGTTACTGAAACCTGTTCCAGATACTAACTTCTAGAGTTGTCACAGAAAAAATACTGCACATCTGCACACAGGCCTGAGAGTAAAATGAGAGATTTTTGCTATTTTTCCGATCGATATTTAAAATATGAGTTAAAAAAATAGTTTGTAAGGATAAAAGCTAAGTGTGTACCAAGGGATGCTACATTGCTATTGCTTTGGGTTGTAATAAAAAATGGTAACACTGGAGAAAACTTGTGTAAACTACTGAACCTTTTTCAGTAACTTGCTTTTTTTGCATGTGTTTTTCAAAGAGAACTCTTTGATATCAAGTCACCTTTTGAAGAAGTCTTTCATGAAGTGTTAGTCAAGTGGTGCAGAAAAGTAAGGCTTTTATGAAGAAATATAAAAATATATTTTTAAAAATTGAAATCTGTATTTATGAAAGCACTAACTATGCAGACACTGATGTTGGTAAGAATGCTGGAGAATTACCATGTAGATTTTCTTTGGTTTTATTTCCTTTTCAAAGTCTGTGAGAAGGGCCAGGTTATGCAGAACAGTGAGTAAAATAGAAGACTTTAACCTCCCTGGGTCACCCCTGCAAATGCAAGGGTAGGAAGGAATAGTAAAGGTTGAGAGTCCACCGAAATGCAAATGTACCTCTGCAAATCTATAAAGGGAAGAGTGAGGACAAGTTAGGCAGAGCACTGGTTTGAATGACAGCTTTAGTGATCAGGGAAGTTGTCTGCATATTCTCTGAGGAAGTTGGTTTTCTACAGACTCTGCGATTAAGTAGGATAGCATAAAATATGAATCAATAAGCCTTTTTCCCAGTAGGAATGATTGTGAAATGTTCTACCCAAGCATCCCATCAGATGTTGTGACACTGCAAAATCAAGTGGGGGCTCTGGAATACATCAAGAGCCAGAGCCAGGACTTTCTTCCTGGAGCTCAATAATTAAAGGTCCCATTTTAAGAGGGCAACAAGATCTCAGATCTGGTCTAGGCTTAAAAAAGGGGGAATTTAAATTCACAGTTCCTGTCCTTGAAAAATATAGTAGCTTTCAGGTGACAAGTTAGTCTTCAAGCTTGTAGTGAGTTCACAGCAGTGAAAAGGGGAAGCCCTCCTCTTGCTGCTGCGTGTGCTGCTAGAGCACTCAAGGAGTCATTTTAGATCACTGCAATGGCAGCAAACTATTTCAGAAGAAAGCAAAAAATACCAAACAAGTAGAAGATAGCATCCTGCCCTTCTAGTGAGCTGAACTGGCTTGAGGGAGTCTCTAAGCAGCCTCAGAACATGTGTAGAGGGAGCAGGAACACTCCTCTTTATGGCCTGTGCAAATAAACCAATACATCTGCTTCTGAAAGGATGCCTAGGAGAATCTTCCCCTGATTTTGGGATTGTTGTGCAACAGTTTAAGTATGTTGGGCCAGAAGGAGCACAGAGCAGAGCAAAAGCCTAAAACCAAGCGTGAGCCAGAACTTCCCTCAGACCATGTGCCTGGTGGTGTCCTGGTCCCCTCTGACAGCCTGTGTGTTTTGTATTTCATAATCTACAAATACTAGGTAAGAGTTGAGTGTGCTACCCAGAAGACTTCTGATTGGTGCAAGAGCTAACCATCCTTCTCAGGTAAAGTAAGTCTTCCATTTCACTCTCTCACTTTCAATCTCAGCCCCAGATCAGTCTCCTCTTCTATTTCTCCCCATTCTCCTTCTGTCTCAGTTTACTCCTTTCTTTATTTCAGTTCAGCTTTTAGCCCCACTGCAAAGGAATGTACCAGGCTACACCTATAGAAGCAAACCATGCTGTAGCAGGTGTCCCACAGCTGCCTGTCTCTGCTCTCAAAATAGTTTTGGGCACAATGTGGCAGTCAGTAAAAGTCAAGGCCTCTCTCCAGTAGGCAGTTTAGATGAAGCAAGCCTTCTCTGAAAGGCAGCTGAGAAGGGACATATAGGCATATGGATGTGACCAGTGCCATGTCTGTCAACTTCAGAGTTAGAAAGCAGACTCTCTAGACTATGGAGGCATATAGTGACCTTTATCCATAGCTCAAATCCACTGAAAGAATAAGAGAATTCCCTGCCAATAAATTCTAGCACCCAACTCCACAAAGCTCTGAGACTGTAAATGTGACCTTACTTCTACATCTCTGAGGTGGAAGGTATCAAATATTTTGTTGCACTGACATATGCACAGTTGCAAAAGGAGACTGTCAACAAGGAGAGAGTTACCAGAGAGTCGGTCTCCAAAGTTTTGAAAGAAGTTTGTAGAATATGCACAAATGGCCATAAAATAAAAGACAAGAAACTCTACCTCAACATGAGGAAGAGCTTCTTCACGTTGAGGGTGACAGAGCACTGGAACAGGCTGCCCAGGGAGGCAATGGAGTTTCTGGACACGTTCCTGGACATGTTCCTGTGGAACTAACTCTAGGCAACCCTGCCTTGGTGGGGAGATCAGACTAGGTTTTCTCCAGAGGTCCCTTCCAACCCTAACTATCCTGTGATTCTGTCACATTAATTAAAAAAAATATAATAAATTTAGCACCCTCCTTCCAAGCTTTGACGCATGATCCAAAAGCAGAATTTTTTTAAAGAAGACATCACCAGATGTTTACATATCGTGCAGAAAATAATGTACAGCCTAAGCCTCATCATTTCAAAGAGGTGAGCTACTTTCATCACAATCTCAAATATGCTCAGTTTTAAGGTGGGAGGAAATTTTTAGGAATCTGCTTTTGAGAACTGGTGGGCAACTTCAATTATGAGCAGAGCTATCACTGTTCAGGCTTGATCATTGAAATTCACTTTACAAAAACTGAGAAGCTGGTATTTTATTCTAGTAATGGCAATGAGGAGATGTGATTGATTCTGCAGAAGGGACAGAGATGTATCTGGACTAGGCAAGAGAATAAAGCCTGCGAAACCAAATAGAATATATTTCTTCAAAATTTATTCCAGCACTTTATAGAAAACTGAGGTAATCCTAACAGGAGAAAAACTCAAGTCAATATGACAGAAGGAGTAAGAAAAATCACCAGTGAATTCACATGTGAAAGTATAACCATACACTGTTCATTCTTTAAATCTGTTCAAATTTGTATGTTTCTGAAAGACAGATTGGCTTAGTTTGTTGGCAATCCACAACTATTTTGAAAGCACAAATGAAACTATGATACTGTAGTATAACACAGTATGACATTACTATGAAAGACTGAAGGCCCCTCCTTCCCTCTCTGGTCTCATTTGAAGCGTGACAACATCAGATTGGCATTTTGAACACAAAGGCCCCCAAATGTACACTGGGTGTCATTTTTGCATGCTCTGAACTAGCTTTCCATACCCTTTTCACTTCAGATCTGTAGATGTCAAGGACTCCCAGCCTTGAGCATGCAGTAATAATTAGTACACATGAACAAAACACATTTATAAAAGGCAACATTTTAAAAGTAAATATGCTTTCTCTTGGACCTTCTACAGTCTGAACATGATCTGCAGTTTCATCTCAGAAAGACTATTTCAGCTTCAGACAAAACCATTTGGAATGTCAAGAGACTACTGAAAGTCTTGAAAACAACCTTGTGAACATCGCAGTTATAACTCAGTAAAATCCATTAATGTTTCCCGTAACATTGAATCTAAACATGCATCAGCGTGAACCACGAATGACAATTCCAGGCTGCAATATAGCCTAAAATTTCCAGATATAACAGAAAGAAATGGTTGTGGTCATTCACAACACAACATTGCACAATGTAGAATAGAGTGCCCCTTTTTAATATGTATAAGGAAATTCCAGAAGTACGATGACACAAAAGCAGATATATTTATTTGAATGAATTTATAAGACATGTTAAAGCTGCTATCTAATAAAATAAAAACCTGACTACCAGGTATCTTTTTGGAAATGCTTTCTCTTTTCAAAATGTACAAATTCCCTGCTGGCAATCTTACAAAACACATACATGCTGCAAAAATGAAACATACAAAAGGAGCAATGAAGAATTACCTCAGCTTTCATCACCACTTCACTTGATTGAAACTGTTCTCATGTTCCATTAAGTTTAATAATATATTTGGAAAATGTAAATAACCTAATCACATTTTCTTGTTTCAAGCTGCCAGGCACCAGTCATATATCGCAGTCGTATAAAAAGAAGATCCTTGCCCATCTGCAGCCAGCTCCAAAAGGGAACTAACTTAGAACCTGTGATTAATGAAGAAGAAAATCAGAAGGACATTGTTAGAAAAAAATGCATTGGCAAGACACACATTTAAGCAGTCTTGAAACTCTGTATTCTCAGCACATTCAGTCCCACAACCTAGATCTTAACATTAATAAAAATTTATATTTTGAAAGTTATTGCTTTATAGTAATTACATTATGCCATAGGTGGGAGACTCTAGTTTGCAAGCAGCACAGTAATTCCATGCCTGTGACAAGATGCACAGTTTTCTCCATGACAAGGCTTTGTTCAAGTAAATAGGAACCTGAACACCAAAAATTAAACAAACTATTTTTTAGCAACTTTGGAGAAAAGGACCACCACCTTGTCTTACAGCAGTAATATGAATGTGCCAATCTTCAGACAAGGTAAGGAATCCACACTACAAAACCAATCCCTCTTCTATCTCTGCTAACATTTTTGTTAGGTGCAATGTACATGTGGAACTGCACTGAAAGGAAACATTTCTTTTCTAGCAAAGCTGGCTCAGGACATTCCCTGCTTGTACCCCTCATCATCACTGCAGTTCATTGTACTATCTGTTGTTCAGGAGTTGTGTTGAGGAAAAGAGATTCAAATTAAGAAAAGATAAAAACATGAAAAGAGGAAAAAATGGAGGAACTGCATTTGATGGGAGGGAAGTGAACAGAAGCAAGTAGTACCTCTTAAGCTGGTTCTGCTATGATGAAATATGCATGAAGGTGTATTTTCTAGTAGCCCAGTGGCAGAGTCTGAAAGAACATCACATCTTAAAAAGACATGTGCCTTAGAGGAGGCCTAAATAGCTGAGAATTTTGGAAGGCAAGACAGTGAAATAGAGTTGAATCAATAAGTGATGATTCTCAGACTTTCTGCACAGTGTTTTACAATTGCACTATTTTATTAACACGTGACAGCAAGAGGACATGCCAAAGTCGTGTTTCGTGCTAGCAGTGTAACTCCCTACTTTTGCCTCCAGTGGGAGTGCACTTTCTCTCCCTTGCTACCCCTTCACCTACTCTTCCTGTACCAAGCCATGGCCAGAAGGCTGGCAAGGACATGAAATTCAATTTGTATGGGAAGAAAGCTGTATGTTTGCAACACTGTCTAAAATATGGGCAGATATTTTATTCTGGATTGACATGTAAGGAATCTTACAAGAATATAAACAATTTGCTTACCTTCTATTTCAGTCCAGTTGACAGCAACTTCTGCTATAGGTATTTTCAAGCGCTGGGCTATATAAAGAAGTTCCACGTCAAACGCCCTGAAGAACAGGAAATAGAAAACACAGTCATACTTATTTCCAGAAGAAAGACAGTGGCAATGTTGATTAAATCCCTTGCCCAATTTAATTAGTATCAAGCGCATAACTGAACTGAACTAATTGTTTAGTTATGCAGTTGATACCAGTGCTCTATAGGTCAGATGCACATGGAAGGGCCATTTATTTCCCTGAATGAACATCTCAGAACACAGCCACCATACAGAGAATAGTAGCCACAACACTTCACTGCATCCTGTTTTTGAAGGTATAGGGCATGCTTTGTTCAGACCACTGCTTGCTTTTCATTCTGCCACAATCATGATTTAAACATTTTTAAAGACCATGAAGACCAAGCAGTCAAATGTACAGTGTCACTGCACATCTCTAATAGTTTCCTGGAAGGGGACAACTACCTGCTGTGGTTTTACGCTGAACTGATGGTTTCTCCTTGTACTTTCTAAGTGAAGAAACTCAAGGGAGCAGCAAAGAAGTGAGAAATGATCTAAGTTACTGTGCATAACAGAACCTGAACAACAGTTTTACTTTATCCATTGACCATTTAAAGCACAACACAGAAACCCACTTAAGACACTAGTGCTGTTTGCTGGCACAATTTTTTTCAGGTTGTGCAGCAAAATGAACTGGGGAAGTGATCCTACTCTAGGTCAGCTGTCCCTTCCTGCCCACTTTGTCCAAAATATACCTTAATCCTCTCAGTTCTCTGCACAGAGAATTGTTTGTGTGTTTCACTCTTGCAACTGCACACTCAAGTGGGCCTTCTGGCCCTGAAGCAATAAGGCTTTTGATATTAGAAAAGTATTGTGGCAGCTTGTAATGCTCACGTAGAAATCAACATATGAAACTGCCAGTAGCTGCTATCAACAAGGGTGAATGCAAATCACAATTAAGAAGACTCTGGTGTTTTTGTTAAATTTCTTAGATTTATTGATTGCTAAGTCTTTCCCCCCCCACTTCTTCGTAGTCTTCAAATGTCACTAGCGGGGTTCTTTTTCCTTAAGTAAGTTGTAGTAACTGGAACTTGGGCTAAACAGTCCCCCATTCCACCCAATAAAAAGCTTTTTAAAAATACTAGTCTGTACTGGGAAAAAACCTGTCAATGGCCATCCACACCTCGTTTCTACTAGATTCAAAACACAATAAAACAGAGATTTTGGGCTTTTTTTCCCCAAAAATCTAAACCTTGAAGGTTAAGGAACTGGAAACATTTTAGCCAAGCTGTTGGTAAAGTTCCCAGTTTCAAGTCAATGGAAAAGATTTTCAAGACCAGCTTACAGAGGGGTCTTGAAAATGCAGCTGTGAGGCAGTCAAGTACAATTCAACATTAGTCCACATTTTCCCTCAGTATCTTCATAAGTTTAGATTCTCCTTAAATTCTCATTGCTAAGTCCAAGACAGTTTACTTCTGAAATGACAAAAAGTCTTTCGCTACTGGAGAAAATGTATGCAATAAAACCCCCGCATTATTTGTTCCTGCTTCAAGGGTCACTTGAATTCAAGCCATTGGTAATTTGATTTAACATTACAGAAAAGGTAGAAAGGGGGCAGACAGGAGATCAAGAGCAGGCACAAAGACATACTTTAGCAAGTTGCTAGACAAATTCAGATGTTATTTCCTTCTTCTTCAAGACACCCTCTCCTTTCAAGCAGTGTATTTCTGCAAAACTATTAATAAATGCTACAACAGCAGTCAACTTTGAAATGTGCCCTTAGGTATGACACATACATGTAAGTTCCCACTGAAGTGCAGACCACAGCATGTTGGCTTGCTGGTGAAATCATGGCCAAACAGGCATCAACCTGAACTCAGACTCTCCATGTTTGTTACAAGAGAGCTACTGATAGCACTGGACAGCATTAAAAAATGCAAAGGCAGCATAAACAGATGTTATCTGCAGAGACTAGAGTTACTGTGTGTGGAGAACTTAGAGTTACTTTGTAAAGCTGATATTGATTAGGATACAGGCTTTTAATTGCCACCAAAAAAGTTACAGGAATACGTTTTTTTTACCTCAGTAAACTGACTCTGCCCCAAGCTTTCTTTAAATAAGGGTTGAATATTATTTTATTAATTACGCCACAGTCTCTTCTACTGAAATATTATTTAATTTTTGCTGACATTTTACATTTGTAAGCCAAAACCCCCGTGTATTCACCTTTGAATGTTTATGAATCATGTCTATGAAGACTAAATCTAATTTTGTAATACTTAGTACTTAAATGACTAAAAATCTTAAGAGACGCAAAATAATTGCCTGATGAATTAGACTATATGAGCTGCTCTAAAAGTATTACTACATAAAGTATTAGCCTAGTGAACTAATAGTTATTTGCAAAAATTCCTGTGGACAACTGATTACTGGAATGTCAGCATATACATCACAGAAAAACAACATTAAGTAGTTCTGTGAACTACAGTGCTCAAAGTAAAAGATTAAAAGCACAGGAATTAATCAGGTTGAACACTAATATTGTTACATGTGGTTGCCATTTGGGTAACAGTGAACATATCCTGAAATTGAAAAAAAACCTATTAAAAGCTGAAAGGAGAATGACTTCAGTAGAGTATCACTGGAGTATCTTACTCCTTCCCTTTCCTCCACCACCTTTCAGTACACCAGAATAGTTAAGGAGGGAATACAGACCTTGGTAGCATTACACTGATAGCATTACACCCACACTACAGATCACCAGATCCACGTGGTACAGAAGAACCATACAGAAGCTTCCACAGCCTGGATTTAAGTGTGGGTATGTTACATGGAGCCTGTCCTAGAGAAGATCAAAGCCACACCAGGGCATGAGTTGGTGAGTGTGATTTGCCACAAAGCCTTTTGTGACTAGTGAACACATGACAGAACCACTCTCAGAAACAGCAAGGTATTATTTCACACCATGTACTTCATCCTGCTGCAGAGAGTTAAAGTAAGTGCCACTTGGGAGGGGGACACACAGCTCAGAATACTTAAGTTTGGCTCCAGCCTGAATTAATTCACGCTCCAATCTAAGATTAGATCCAAAATTTAGACACACAAAAATATATGGTGTGAACAATTTTAAAACTGCACTAGGACTCTTTTTCTTCTGGTCCAATATTATGTGTTTCAAAAAACAAATTCAGGCCTTCAGGAATAAAGTTTTAACTGGAATTTAGGACTTTCATACACCCGAGACATGTTTTTCCAGTAAGCTCAATGGCTAGAGAAAACTTCCCATGGTCAAAGAGGTCTAAGAATGAAACAGGATGTCAAGTGGGTTTGTCTGCCAGCACTGCTCTATCTAAACCAGGGCTTTTGAAAGTCCACATATGTCTGCCAGGAGCAGGACTTTTTACAAAGCTAAACAAGCAAAATGTTTCTGCATTGATTAGACATTCGTAAACAATTCTACTTGCCATGCAGAAAACCAGAAAAAAATTTCATTCCACTGCTTGTGTTGGTCTACAATGCCAAAGAAGTGGGGAAAAAAAAAATCCCTGTAGCAATATGAATACTTATTTTTCTGTAATTTTTATATAATGACTCATATTTAGAGATCAGCAACAAACTGGAGAAACAATCATTAATTTTTTATATTGATCTTTCCTGTTTTAAATGTGAAATGATATGGCTTGTTCAGTGCACAAGGCAATTTTTATAGACAAAAGTAATAGCAACAATTTGATCTAATCAGTGATCTGATGGCTTGTGTAATATCATTATAAATTGCAACTTTACAAAGGCTTGTCAATCAAACC
This sequence comes from Dendrocincla fuliginosa, assembly GCA_035047845.1. NCBI lineage: Eukaryota > Metazoa > Chordata > Aves > Passeriformes > Dendrocolaptidae > Dendrocincla > Dendrocincla fuliginosa. Next base: position 50,881,726 of record JAWWMO010000001.1, read on the forward strand.
AGGACTAGAACTATGTTCTGTATTTTCCCTCCTTTTGTCATTATTCCAGGTAGCACAGTAACTGCTGCTATGTCTAGTTCTCCTAAGGATGGACATTTTCTGGCTGGAAGAAGATTTATCATTGTTTTTGTTGTCAGAAGAAAGCCATGATCAAATTTAGGATAGGAAAATTCTGCCAGTGAGACCATTTAATTTTACAGTACATCAAAATTTAACAGAGTTACACTTTTCAGGTCAAGACTGTAGATGCAGAAGTAGACCTTTTTTTTGGAGCCTGAAGTGAGTAATTCCAACTGTCTCTGTTATGTTTTTCATAATATCTCTTTAAATTTTCTTTTAAGTTTTAAATATAAAAATGTGCTCCATCCATTTCTGAAAAACAGATTAATGGTGTAATCAGATTCAGAACCTAAAACACAAAGCGTATGCTCTTTGTTCAAAAGGTTGCTCTCATTTCAAACTAATGCTGCTATTTAGAAAGTAAATTTCAAGAATGTTTGGTTTGTATTCGTATATACACAGCTAGCTCTCCAAAGGACAGTTAAACAAAAAGACAATGAGAACACTCATAAAAAAAAGCTAGTTTGGGATTTAAGCATTACTTCTTAGTACTGAATATATAAACAGCTTCAGTATCTATTGCTTTTCAACTGTTTTCTAAACTTTAAGGTTAGATTAACAAAATATTCTAGGAAATATGCTGGTCTCTCTTTAAAAAGAGTTACATGATGCTTATAGTCATAATGATAAAACTGTATTTTTCCTTGTATACTTCAGTTTGCTTTCAAGATTTCCTAGGTAAGAAATTCACCACAGCAAGAAGAAAAATGTGGTTTGTTTTCTAGTATTTTTAACGTTAAAGAGGTGATATTCCCATCAATGTCCATTGGAATGAAAAAACGCAGGAAGAAAGCATAAAAAGTGAAGGTCTAAGCAGGTAGAAATTATTAGATAGCCAATTTTATAGTAATTTTATATTAACATCATGATTAAACACATTATGCATCAATTTTAGTCTAAAGATTTGTTATGTACTCCCATAAGAATTTACCTAGTATTGTATTACTGCAAAAAATCCAAGCCTGACAAAACTCCAGCAGACAGGATAGATAATCTGGTTTTTGCAGAAGCCTCATGTTCATTCTCTTCAACAGCTCTCACCACATGCCCTTGTGCAACAGCCGGGGAGCCCTTGACACACTCAAGGACCAGGATACTCTCAGATGGCTTTTATCCTATTAAATGCTTGTTTGTTGAATATTCTCCAGCACCCTCCTCCTTATCCCCAGAATGTCTGAGCACTGACCACCCTGAACTGAACTCTTCTTTCAGTACCTAACAGAGCTGCACTTCACTTGGGGGATCTTAGGATTCAAATAGAATCAAATAATTTCTTCCGATCTCAAACAGCCCCAATGCAATGATGCAGGGGTAGTAATAAAACCTGTATTTCAGAGCCTCTTACCCAATATCAAAGTCGTGGTTTCTTCACAACCCCTTGCTGATGGTCTCAGTGTGAATGAGCTGTTCTGTGACACAGCTGGGGACCCCCCATTGTTCCAGGTTCCAGCAGAAATACGATATGGACAACTATTTCTTACTCTTATGTCTTCAGACTCATGTTATGGACAGAACCTACATGGCACAATATCTAACCAGTTTTTATTTTCCTTTTTACACACATGTTATGCAAGGAAATACGTCAGGGGCCAGATTTCTTTAAAATAAGTAGTTTCCACTATTGGGTTATTTCTGATTCTTACATAATTACATACAAAGGAATCTAATGGGAGTTGTGTGGGATGACTGATATCCCTGTATAATTTCAAACTGCAATCATCCCAACTGTTTGTACTGCATTGACATTTCATTTAGGACTATCATTTCCTTTAATAAACTCACTCTCCCACATACTTATACCTCCCCATCTCCCAATTTATTTCCAGATCTTAAAAACATTAACTGGAAAAGGGACAGCACTCCATTTCGTACAGTGGCATGTTATCTTCCAGTTACACATGTTAAATAACTAGCTGTGATGCTGTTAAGTAACTTTTAAGTCCATATTGATGTTTTTCTCTTCAGCAGTGGCAATAATCAGTGTTTCTCTCCTCTAAGAGAGTTTCAGTTTCCACAAAACCTGCCAAAGCTTTTAATCTTGAGATCTCTACTGTTCTTCCAGATTTGGTTTAAATTAGCTAATAAATATGAAAATGAAGGCAGGGAAACAGAGACTGATGATGGCAGACGAAGATAAAAACAGACAAAATATTGCCTGTTTTAGCAGAAAATTAAACCAAACTAAAAAAAACCCACACCAAAACTACTATTTTTTTAGGCAGATTTGTGGTTTGGAATTATCTGAAGAGCTGCTTTATTGGGAGAATTTGTGTTATTCTTTCCTTGACAAACAAAGCAAACATTTTTCATCTCTAACCAGTACATTTCTAATAAATAAGAAAACACACAGGGGATTAGTTTATGGATTACTGTAAATAAAAGAGCAAGAATAGAAGGCCAATTTTATAGCAATACATACAAGGCACCATGAATTAAGACATGAAGATCTGGTGTGTAATACACCAACAATATAATTACGATAACATAAGTTAGCAATATCCTTTTTCATTGCCTCTTTTCCTGGACAATGGGGCACAGCACAATTATTTTTACTCTTTCATTCCTTTGGTGCTAGAGATTTGAAGTGGCAGAAGAAAGCTTGTTAAGATTTGTTTCTGTAGAAAACACTTCTTATAACCAGTAAGTGCAATTACAATCAGAATTTTCAGTTTAAAAAAGAATAAAATTAAAAATTGCATTTTTACAGCTTAAACTGATTATATTCATTTATTTCTTTCAGTTTTCTTCTTGAAGGTCTTAATTTATAAACTGAAGTGAAACGGCACTTTTAGGATGTGCACCTTTGGGCCTCACATATGTGTTTAACCACATATTTAGAAAAGCCCTGTATGTCAAATTTGCAGAACTTTACAGATCAAGTTTGGGTTTGGAGGTAGCAACACAAATCATACTTATGGCTCAGCTATAGTTTCCTTTAGAGCAATCAGCAAACCACTCAGGTAGGAAAGTTATTTTCTGAAGGCTGCCTGCTCACAGTTACAGATTCAATACAACAGAAGCTCTGCGTTCCACACCACATTCGTGTGCCCAAACACTACTTTTGCAACTCCACTCTGGATGAGCAATGTAACCTAACTATCCCTGCTAAACCTCGACCTGAAACAAGATCTATTAGAATTGACTAGGTAACGGAGGATTGCACGTTTTTGTCTAGGAACACTGTTCAGTAACTGTTCCAGGCCCATGAAACAAGTTTCCTGAATGAAGACAGTAGTTTGAAAACATTTTATTATACTTAATTAAACTATCCTTTTTAGCAAGAACTATGGTGCAGGACATTTACCCAAATTACAGTAATTTCGTGGAAACAGTGTTTCAGTCCCATAACAGTCATGACTGTATTTCTCTCATAAGGGAACTGTTCTAGCTAAATTACAACAAAAGGTAATTCAAAAAGTAATTAAAAAACTATGTATCATCTTCTATTGTCTTAAACTAATGATATCTATCAGTAGTCCTCTCATAAAATCCTTTAGCAAGAAAGTAAGTAAAGAATAGGCATTTGCTTTCACTTTGAGTCTTCAGCAATTAGAAACATCAGATATTGATTCTAGGTAAAATGTTCTGGTTAAACGGTACTGAATTGTCAAGTACACAATTTCTAGCAATTACCAGGATATTTTAACATAACGAGAAATCTAAGCTGCCGTGCAAGCGGTACTAAAACTGGCTAAACTGAGCAGCTGGGATTTATACACAGACATCACATGCTTCATAGTAGGTGCAATACTAAAATTACTTTTCCAAAATCATGTTCAATTACAAATAAGACCCCAACAACAAAAAAAGGAACAATTTACCAGCGTTCTATATGAAGAGTTGAGAAAGTCCGCAAGGCAGCTTCTCTGGTTAGAAGTTTGAATCCACACTGTGTGTCCCTGATCTCTTTGACACAGAGAAACCAAACAAGGAAGTGGAACCCATACATAAGAAGAGTTCGAAAGTAAGAGCGCTGTGGACAAGACAGTAAGTTAGATGGTTTCATTTAAGTGATGAATGAAGTGCTTGAACAGAGCCATCTTACAGGACAATAATCCTGTTTCATGACACCTTCCAAAGTTTGTAAACGCTCTTTGTTTTGCAACGGAATGAAAATGGAACCTATCAATTGTTACAGTGAAACAAAATTACAGAACTCCAAGTTCTTTTTTCTGCTTTCTGCAATTCACAGCATCTTTTCACTTGGAATAATGCTCTATTAAGTAAAGCAGGAAACTGCACCTGGATTTCAAATAACGAGTGGGACAGCCATAGTATCTTCTGAACAATTCTTTGGGAATTCCTCAAGGAAAAGAAGAGTGAAAGAAGAAGAGGATGGTACATTACACACTTTACTCCACTGAACACTTACAAGCTATTTTTTCTCTCTGTCTTGTCCTATGTTTTTCTAAAACTTGATTGAAGAGATGCAACAAATTGTACAATTACCAGGACAGACAATGGAGAATAAGCCAGCAGGACTCCATAAAGTGCTACTCTTAAGAATACACATTTAAACTAAACAGGTTCCTGATGCTACTCCAACACAACAATTAAAATTTTTTATTATTATTAAAAAACTCAAATGGGAGCATCTCTTGTTATTTGCCACCCCCTTCTTTCATTCAAGACTGAATGATCTCCAGAGGTTGCACACACCAATGTTAAGGCACTTCAGGGAATGCAACTGGAGAGCACACTTTTTTGCAGTATATGATGGACGAAGTAAAAACCAGGTCTAAAGTAGAGGCTGCTGTGCAAGATAACATTTCATTTTATATTTCCAGCAATGTTACACAGTCACCTCTTGTTCTTTTGCTTTAACAGATATATTTTAGGTTCCTGACAAATGTTCTTCCAGTCTACTCTTTCGTTACACTTTTGTTCTTGATGCAATAATTATACAGACAAGTTTGTTCATGGACTCCAGAGGATGGAGTTCAGATTTGCAGAGGCTGCTCCTAGTCTTTTATTCAAGGCAGTTCCTAAAAAACTAGAACTCTGCTCCACATATCGCTTCTGAACTCACTGATGGTCTGAAGCTCAGTTCCAGTCATTGTATCTAAGACTGCAAAACAAGGATCATGTAAGATCTATAGGAGCCATCCATTTAACTGGTAAGCATCTCTGGGTGAAAAGAGATGCCTTTAAACCCAATAACTTAGAACCTCACTTGAAAAGCGAGAAGATACACAGCTTGTTACGTAATAGGCTTTGGCTTAAGGAAATTCAAATCCATAGCTTGTGCCTTTTGAAAAGTGCCCCAGTCCCAGGTTAAATGGGTGTGGCTTCTTTGGCTCTTTCGGCTCTGTGACCAAGAACACAAGGCTACCACTAGTGCCGAAAGGGAAGCGCTAAGAGGCTGCATTGTTGTCAGACAGTGAAACTGTGCACTTACTACACAAAAAGGAGTTCCTGGATTATGTTAATTACTCCTAAGACTACTGATGCATGTCATATTTTGGATTCATTAAAGTATATTAACAATTCCGGAGGCACAATAGAATTCTTGAAGTCTTGAGACTGAACTTAAGGTAAAATTCTGGTCTCAATAAATCCCAGCTGCTTATAATAGCTTCATTCTACTGTTTTAGATGCCAATAAATCCAGAGAGAAATCTGAACCTAGAAGATTGTTCTGCAACTTTATACTATACAACATCTATTGCATTACACAACAGCCTCTTCTCAGTGTTATGAGAAGACTACCTGTAAAGGCAGTCTTTCTGTTCCAGTCTAGAGACAGCTGGGTGACAAAAGAAAATGGGCTACACATTTCAAACAAATCAGTACTACCCAAGCAGTTGGTGATTCCTTTATTAAAAAATCTTAAATACGGGGAGAAACAGGAAGCAAAGGATGGACACATCCTAAAAACTGTACTTTTCTATTAAAAGATAAAAGTCCCAATTCCTCTCCCTTATGCAGCAGGACTTTCAAAGATAAAAATATGAATGCACTAAAGAAAGTTTTATCTGCATTCAGTACCTGACCACACAATGAAGCATTTCTGTTGGGCTCAAATTTATCAGCTACATGATGTCCCTGTAGTAGCAACATTTCCAGTATACAATGGCTGCACAGCTACGAAGTAACTGCAAATGGTACATTCTGTGCTACATGCATGCAAGTACCATGTCAAAGATTTATCCTAGTTTCTGATAACAATGAAGGTTTGGGATTTTTTTTTTCTTGTGAGGATGCTAACATGCATGTAGCAGTACTTGCAAGAACTCTTTCAGTGAACTACTCCAACACTATCCGATAAACCAGAAGAAAATACTACAGATCTACCAGTGACTGAACACTACTCGTGTAACTTGTTTTGAACTTTTGTAACTATTTTAGTAGTTGTGTATATATTTTAGAATTATTTCAAGTATTAAGCATCAGTATAAACAAAGCTTACTCTTGAGAACATTCAACATGATGAGTACATCCAATGATGCTGAAAAAAGGAGCCCAGCAACACATCTGTTGTAATACAAGTTCCATGCCTGTACTTTGTCAACTACTCTCCTCCAAGACATCAGAAAACCAGATGCAAGGTAAGGTCGTGTGCCTATGCATCACTGTTTATTCCACAAGAGCCACACATAGAACAGTACAGTCTGTGTGTTCAAAACTCAAAAATTTTACTATGAGTAATACAGAAAAATCACACTACTTTCCCACAGATTGAGATACTTTTCAAACAGTTGGCTGCAAATTATCCTAACTCACGTTAAACACGTTTCAAGATATGGAGGTCAAAGCTTTTGCACTGGAAGGGCATCAGTAATAATGAGCTCATCAATTTCCTTCCACTCCAGCCCCAGTACTGGTTACTAGCTACTAATTCTGTCAGGGTTTAGAAGCTCTGTTTCTGATATGTTCTCACCTAGAAAAATTAAATCCATAAATTGGAACACTAAAAGAAACCAGTACCAAGTGCCTGAAATCTAGAATACATCCTTTGTATATGATGGAGCACATCCTACATTTACAACAAGCTTTTCCTTTTAGCTTCCATCCTTTTACAAATATTGAGTATTTAATTGCAAAACCTGTAGATCAGAAAGAAATAATGGAATTATTTGGGTATTAGTACACAGCAGGAAATAGAAACAAACCTTTGCTATGGAGTCCTTCTCCAGATGAGCTCTAGAACCACAGGAAATAGCCATCTGGTTCTGTACAGGAATGTAAATGAAAGAGTTATTACTTAAACTAGTATTTTCAGAATCAGTGGAATCCTATGTTGAGAGCCATACAATAAAAAACTTCAAAACAGTACATTTTTCTGCTTCCTGTAGCTGCATTTCTTCTACTGCTAGATTCAGCACCTAAATCAGTCTTTTCTACAATTAGCAGATAATTTAAAGTTTACTACAATTTGCATATGGGGCATACAAATTCCTTCAATTTATTCAGATCTGGTTTAGCTTATACTGTTTACTGTATGCATACAATAAATGTATTTACCAGCAGAGATAAGCATGCAGCATTCCCAGGAACTGAATGTTTTCCCTAAATATTGCACAATGGAATGGACAACAGAAAAAAACACTTTTTGCACGGATGTACCTTCAAACAAATGAAATGCCATGGTATTAGCCAAAAATATAACCTCAAATTAAATCAACAAGATCAAAGCAAAAGGTTTAGCATTATTCTCATGCTGCTACTATTCACATGAAATCTCTCAAATCTACTGTATTTGGAAGTGTGAGACTGATGCTGAGAACCAGCAGCTGCTGCTGCCCTGGTAGCAAAGAGCATCAGGGTCACACTGCTATTCCACTGGCTTCTGCTCTTGCAGACCACGACCCTTTCCACAGGCACATCCCTTACAGCTCTACCTGGAAAGCTGCACATCACCTCTAGCACTTTGGGAAACTACCTACAAGTACCTCACTCATCTGTGTTTAAGCAGAAAATAAACCTCAATTCTTTCAAATCAAGCTCCCAAAAGATAATGACTATGCAGGGCGCTGTTCTTGTTCCACAGGTTGTTGAATTTTTATCTACAATAAAAGTTCTTCAAATACTGTCATTAAGCTAAGGACCCTGGGAAAAGAAAACCTCTAAAAGAGATGGTGAAATTAAGATGCACCCTTAAAGGTGCATCAGATGAAATGAAAATACAAAACAGTTAACAAAGAAAACTAAGTAGGCAATACATGGTATTTATACAGAACAGAGCAACTTCAAAGAAGTTAAAGGAAGGATAAATGGTAAATAGAACATTATGTTCTGCATTAAAGTAGGTACAGTGGATGCAAAGGAGGTAAGAACTCTGTGGAAGCTCCTTCTGACAGCCCATTCTTGAGGCTTCTAAGCTTACACCTGCGTCTTCAGACTTACACCTACATCTTCAACCAGATCACAAAAAACTCAGAGAATTAAAAAGATCAATCTGTATGCATGTGTATTAAACTAAAACCATGAGAATTTATACTCACAGGCCATGGCTGGAGATTTTTTAGACCTTCTTCCACTTTTTCAATATCTGCAAACTTTGTAGCTCCATCTGCATCAGCCATAAGAATTTTTTTCCCCCGAGAACTAAAGACACCCTGCAATGAAAACAGTCAGTAAAAATCAAGACTTTTGAAATCAGTATTTGTTGTAAGCTAGGTGCAAAACACTCCAAAAACCTAACGGAGTAACAAGAACAGTGATATCTTACAGATTCAACACAACAGGTGAGTCTTAATATTCTGCTACTAACAACAATTTACCGATTCATATTGCAATAACATCTAGAGACTTCACACAGAGTAGTGTCCCACAGTGACAGACAATGCATGAACACAAAAGGCTAACAACCTCTCTCAGGAGAAGGTTGCAAACTAAAAGCTTTACAAACCAAAATCTAAAAGTCAACAGTTGCTACAGTCAGCTGTAGAGGAGAGCACAAAGAAGCAGTGATTAGCTGCTGCCACTACACTGTTTTTCTTTGTCGTTTGAGCTGTGGAAAGGAGGATGCAGTGCCAGTTTTTCCCAACACTGTTTTGAGAGAATTCAAGAGCTAGTTCTCAAAACTAATTTAAGATTAAGACTTATGTCACATTATCACTGCAAAATATATGTGATACACAGGTCTCACAGTTTGTTTTGCTGTATCCTTGGACAGACAAATTTCACAATTTTTGAAGGGGTCCAGACATGAATACAATAAGCAGTGGGTTTGACAGAAGTACAGTCACAACCAAGCATGTGTGAGTTTGGAAAAACCTATAAAGTACTTGTACACACATCCACTTTACACTCTGCATTGCAAATGTGTTATCACATAGAGAATTTTCCCCTTCCCTTGGACTAACTTCAAAAGTATATAGCTTACAAAAGTCCCATATGTTCTAATATAATGTTCTATCCTTTCCTATATTTACTAATTTTTCATAAAATTGACATATTAAAGATGGAGCTTAAGATACAGATAAAAGTAAGTCACTGATAATCCACAGATGTTATCACCCTTTTTCATAAAAGTAAGGTGCTATTCATCTTAGGAAAAACATATTCCTTCTAAATGTGTAACAGCTATTTTCTTTTTAGAACATGATGATTTTAGGATAATGTCTATGTGAAAACATAAATTGTGCTGTTTCTACTACCAAGTGTGGGTGATAGAAGTGGGCTTCAGTAAAAACAAACTTTGCTGGATGAGAGTGTTTCTTTATTAACCATTTTAAAAAACACAGGTATAACCGGGAAAGCAAAGTTTGCAAATTTGGCTGTATTTTGTCTACAAAACCTTAACTTTAATCTGTAACGGTTTGGGATTTTTTTTTGGTTGGCTTTATAAACACACACCCATTTGTAAGTGGAACTGGCATGAATAAGAAATTCCAGTATTTTTTCCCTTTGAATTCTCATATTAAAAAAGTCTTTATTATTGATCTTTCTGTCAAGAAAATACTGTTTCCAAGATCTCAAATAAGCTTATTTTGAAAAAAGTTTTTTGTTTGAACTTATAGAATCATTTTGTTAATGCACTGAATTCAAAATGTCAATCAGCACAGCTCTATCTTCTGCATATTTGGTAGTTCAAACAGAGAAGGAGATGAAAGTATCAATTACCATCCTGACTGCTCCTCCTTTCCCTCGATTTTTTACCAAAGAAAGCACTCGCACTTTGTCGCTTCCATATTTCTTGCAGTACTCCATTGCAACCTGATAGACACACAAAAAACCAGCATAAAACAAAACCAGGGATCAAAGTAGAATTTTACATTTGCTCACCCTTTAAAAGAAAACAAATTAAGAGCACAGAGCAATAGCCACTTCAGTCGGCACAAATACATTGCCAGTGTTCGCTTGGAGTCTGTTCGGGAAAATAAAAACCAGTTCAGTCAAAACAAGACGACTGAAGAAACCAATCATGTTCAATAAGAACAGGATACTCCAAACCCCAACCTCCCACCTCCAAAAAACTCAGTCCTAAACTAATTTATACTATTACAGACCTTTTACATTAACACCAATAGTTAATAAAAGAAATATAATTTTCTATTACAGCCACCTATTTATCATTTGTCTTGCTGCTATTTGTGGTTTTAAACAAAAATTCACAGTGATCTTCTAAAATCCCATTCACACCACAAGCATCTGCACATTTTTTTCATGTTGTGGGGAAGAGAAATCATCAGTTTTCTCCTCTTAAGTTTTTCTAACTGTTGTCCTGAATCCTTGTAAGTCCAGAGGCCTGCAGCCATTGTATGCTCAATTAAAAGAGAAGCCAGAAAGAATGCACAGCAGTCAAAAATATTTATGAGCAATCCTTAATGGACAAGCTCAGGGAAAGTAAATAAAAAAGCAGTATGCATTTTAGTAGCTACCTCAATCATCTTCCAAGCAGCAGTAAAAATACCCCTCAACTTAGCGAGCCAACCTTTCCAGTGACATACATCAAAGTCGAGGCAGAAGAATACAGAACTATTTTGAAAGTACTACAACTGGCAGAGGGTTTTTTAAATGAACAATACCATGAAGTGTGTGAGGGAGAACTATGTCAGTCAGCTGTTCTGTCAATCACAGTATGAATCGGATATTTTAAAAGACTTTTTAGCTTCCTCAAGTTCACGTTCACATCGTCACTATACATATATACAGCACTTCCTAAGAAATTTCTTGAAGACAGAATTAGAATTCTGAGACTCTCAGCTGCAGGAAAATGGCTGTCCCAGCCACCAATCAAGAAAACTAGAATTTGCAAAAGGATTGTATGTGTATTCATGTGCACATGTGACATGCATAAAGAATGACAGAAAGCATTCAGAAATATGAACTTCAGTTGTCAACTATTTGAAGTACCAAAATATAAATGCAAAACATTGTTATACTCTACAAACACAGTATAAAAATCCACACCTCAGTTAGCTTGTGAAGACACTTCTTTTTCTTACCTTTGTAGTTTGATCTTTACTACCATCATTAACCACTATCACTTCATAAGTGAATGAAGCATCTCGTTTCTTGAAAAAAAAGCAGAAATAATGCATTTAATCCAATTTCTTAAGTAAGTAGTAGGTCTTTCAAATACCATTATTCTTTTCTTCCTAGCAGGTTTTAAATCATTCAGATGCTGATATGATACAGTACATTTGTTAACATGGCATAATTAAAGAATTTTGCCGTATTTGACGTATGCACCACTACATTGGCTTGTCATGCTACCTTCTAGAACTGAAAAATTGATTCAGTTGTAAAGATGAAAACTCAGAATAACATCACTCTTAAGAAAACCCACAGAAAACAAAATTCACAAATTTTTGCAATGGGCTTCTTACCCAGAGAACAAATCCTATTGAAGAACAGATGGTTATGAAACTTGTTGGAACAAACTAAGATTTAGTTCAGCAAGTTAAATGTATGGTTAATCTTTAGCTTTGTCTTGGAAAAATATCATGCATATGAAGATTTTTTTCATCCCATAGTGGTATATTAAAATTTTACTTAATTTAAAAATACTTTCTGGCACTTGATCTAAAAATAACTGATAAGAGACAGATGTGTTACTTCTAAGTGGGCAAGTATTACTGTTTAAATGTATACCAGCAAAACAAAGAGACTAGATCACCAACTATTATGTATAATATGCAGAAAAATAATGAATTTTGAAGGCAAAAAGAAAATACCTGTCTTTTTTCTAGATAATCCAAAGCTTCATCCATCATAAGAGGTACTAGAGAAAAAGTGGAGGAGGTCAGGTTAACAGACTATAACAGGCTAGGCACCAAAAGCACTTGCACATGCAAGCTGAAAACAAACACAAAGCAAAACTGAGCAAATCGACTCTGTCATACAACACTACTTTCAGTAAACAAGTTTAGCAGCTGCAACTCTAAGTGGTGTCCTTGTTGAGTGCAAAAAGAACACTGAAGAAAATCACACACATAACAAAAGACAGGATAAAAACATTTCTTCTGGAGAACTAAGTTTTCATTTTTAAAAACCTAACTCTCCACACAAGATTAAAGGAAAAAAAAATCTTTCTTCATGATTGGCCCTGCAAACCAGCACTGACTTTACCTATTTAGCAAGCCGACAACTTGTGTACTATCATGTCAGCTTTAGAGCTTGATTATTTCTATCACATCTGAAAGCCTTCACTCAGTATCAGGTACTCATATCTATGGCCAAGTAAAACACAAATCTGTGAGATCATCCTCTTTTCTGCTCATCTGAAGCTGCTGCTGTTGTTTAGAGTGGGGAGTTTTCAAATCAGTTTTAAAAGTATTTTTTTACTTCTTGTCTTGCAGCATTTACAGGGGCAATGAACAACAACTCTTCTGGGATTCATTAAAATAAAGAGGATTCATACAAGTGCCCCATGCTATTTTTAGCAGCAGAAATCAAGTTACACAATGCCTTAATTTTGAAATTCAATGTACTTGGACTGCTTTCTGGAAACTGTCCAAAATCTGATACATAATCTGGACTGCCAGAATCTACCACAAACATAACTGACCTCTGCATTATTACAGTAACAACAGATAAATTTTCTTCTTTTCCTCAAAACAAGAAATATCTTACACCGGTCTTCCTCATTGTATGAAGGCACAACAACAGATAGTTCCCTTGTAGGGGGATCATGTATACTTGGTACAGGATCTTTTCTGCCTTCTGCATTTACAAAGAATTTCTCTTCTTCATGTCGGTGAAGGGTTGGCATTTTTTTGGCAGTTACATGAGCAATTGTACAAATCTGTGATGAAAAAGAAATGAGAAAAACCATTGAGCATTCTATGAGAAGTTTACCCAGCTGTTGAATGTGCTACAAGGGACAACCAACTGCATTTCAGTAACGAGTTGGGTCACTGGTGTGGAACTTCATCCACTGACTAAATCACACAGGACCAAAACCCTCTCATGCCATTTGCTTACTCCTAGTCTGACCATTGTCAGACTAACTCATTGGTTTGTTGCTGTTTTTGACTGCAAAGCATACCTGCAGATGCCCCCAAAACCACAGTCCAAGCCTCACTGCCCCTGCCCCAAGTAATCCTAAGCACAGAAGCTGGATGCTGCCTCTGATCCCACACCGAAATCAATGATCCCACACTGAAATCAATGGCACCACTCAGCCACTCAGAAGTGCCTGCAAAACTGAGGCTCTGTATGAGAAATAAAAAACATGAGTTTATTACAAGAAATTAGTTAATTAACTCAGGAATTATTTTCTTTAGCCGTACCGCAGAAGTTGTAAAGTACCAGATCCTGTCTGGAACTGGTGCCAGGGACAATTTGTGTTTGGGAATAGGGAATTATGAAAGTAGATGAAGATATGGCCAAAACAAGCCTTTGCCATGTGACGGGCCCTTTGTGTGCAGAGGAAAGTGGTCATTCTGACCAGAAGACCCCATCTCCCTGCACAGGGGGGCATACCAAACCCAACCAGGAGAAGAGGCCCACTCCTCTCATTATACTAACAAGGCAGGACTCTGGGGACACATAAAAAGCATGATTTTTGGGGTGGGGGTGTGCTTTTCGGACCTTCGTGGCCAGGGCACCCAGCACGTGCTGAAATAGAAACTTTCCTTTTTCTGCTAAACTTCTTTATCTCACAGGTATTTGTATCTTCACTAAACTGAATAAAAGAGATTTTCCTCACGCTCTGATTGCTTAATGCACGGCTACAATAAAGAAACGGGGTTTGGAGCACTTTCATTTGGTGACACCACACACGGAATCACAGAACCACGACTAGGTTTGGAAAGGCCTCTGGTGTCATCGAGCCCAGCCTGCGCCCAAACACCACCACGTCAACTAAAGTGACCATTTCCAGTCCTTCTTTGAACACCTGCAGGGACGGCGACTCCACCACCCCCTTCGGCAGGACGCATACGTGGCACAGCCGGGACACAGCCAGCAGAACTCCTCCTTCCAGGGCCCCCAAAGCCTGAAACTTCGCTGCGCACCCCCATCCACACAGACACATACCCACTCCTTCCCAAATGCCTTACCGCGAACGGGCGCTCCCACCACATTCCCCCCCCCCCACCCCGCCACGCAGCTCCCACCACCACGACCCCCACGGCCGGGTTAGGCTGCAGGGCCGCCCCTGTGGCTCTCACCAGGACGAGCAGCAGGGCGGCGAGGGCGGCGAGCAGGGACAGGGATAGAGACAGGGACGATGGCAGGGAGAGCAGCACCGCCATCGGCCCGGCCGCGCGACCATAGAGACGCGGAAGCGGCGGGGGCGTCATGGCGGCGGCGTTCAAGTAAGTGCCGGGCGCGGCGGCCGCGGGGATAACGCGGTGTGTGGGGAGTCGGGTCCGCAGGGGATGCTCCCCAGAGTCACACCGCGCGGCGGAGAGGGTCGTCCCGTGGGTTGGTGAGCTCTGCCAGGCTCGGTGCTGGGGGAAGGAGCTCTTCGTGGTAGCCGAGCTGAGCCTCCCCTGGCCCAGCTGGCGGCGTTATAAGGAGGTTAAAACTGTGGGGAGTTCAGTGACGAACCGCTTATAACTACTCGTTTGGGAATGGCGAAATGGTTTGGGTCAGAGGCTGCGAAATCGTAAACTCAGGGAAAAGCTCAGTAAGTGACTAATACAATAAATTCTCACCAAAACTCTCCTTAAGAGAAGCAGGTCCTTCCCCTTTGCGCAGCGGGGACAACAGCTTCTCAGATAGGCCTCAGCTCAGATAGATTAGAGTTAAGTCGACTCAGAGAACTGATGTCTTCCAAGCACACGAAAGGCAGAGAGAGAGGGAGGAAACTCCCCATCTTATATACCTCTGATTATGTGAAGGAATGGTGTGGAATACTTCCTTACTTATGACTTTGTTACCAGGGAAGGCATAGGCCAAAACCAGAAAACTATACCACCACAGAGGGGATCTTCAGAGATCTTCTAATTCCAGCCCCTTGCCGTGGGTAGGGACACCTTTCACCACACCCATCCGGCCTGGCCTTGGACATTGCCAGGGATGGGGCAGCCACAGCTTCTCTAGGCAACCTGTGCCAGTGTCCTTGCTTCTGCATTTATCTCTTAAATGCATGAAACAAGGTTTAGTAAGTGCTTTTACATGAATTGGAAGAAAACAGGGCTTGTGTTGGGCTTAAAAAAACCAGTAATGCAGGACCAACATATGTGAACCCAAGAGGAACTAATTCACACTTACTGCTATGTTTGAGATAGCTCTGTATGTTTGCATTTGGAAAACTTGCCTTTTCCATTTATTTTTTTTTTGTTTTTTTCCCCGAAAGCACTATTTTAGCAAAACTGTGAATGCCTTGTTTAAATATTGACAATGCTCTTACAAAAAAAAGCTGGTTTTTTTTATTGTTTTAATGATCCTTGCTTAAAATACTACACACAAACACTGTTAGTAGTATGTAATTAATTAAGCGTTAATTATTTCTCAACTGAAGCTGAAACATTGTCTGTAATTTTCTATTTTCTCAAAGATTCTAAGAAAAACTGTAGCCTTTAAAATTGTTTTATACTATTTTCCACATCTGAATGTAGTCCTGGAAGTAACAGGTATTTCAGACACAGTAATAAAATGATACTTTATGTATTTCTTGAAAAACATTCTATGCCCTTCTGTCAATAAACACTTATTTTTAATTTATAACTAATGTTATTCAGGCTAGTAGTTTTTGTTAGGTATATGTGCAGGCAGGTTCCTTGTAAGGAGGAAGCATTTTGGAACTGAATGTAGGAAAACATCTTTTTCTTGGGTCAGTTTAGAATTTCCTCATCTTTCTATAACCATATTGCTAAGCAGCCTTGCCAGGCGTCTTGATTCTCAAATTATTTGTTGTTGTGGGTTAGTGCTTGCTTATCTTTTTTTTTTTGCCGTTTTCCTGACTACTCAGGAGCTTGTACGTGAACTTCTCTTTGTATTTGTTCTAGAACTGTGGAACCTCTGGAATATTACAGAAGGTTTTTGGTGAGTAGAACATGAGATCCCTGTTGCTTATAGTGAATTTTTTCTTTTTTGTGGTTCTTCAGCTCTGACATGATGGAATATTGTTTCAATTTCTAAGGGTCACGTATTGTTCTGCTTCTGATTGATGGTATTTGAATGCTGCCTTTTTTTGGGAAGTAGGGTTCTCTTTTCTTTTCCTCTAGCTCTAATTTTAACAGCTCCACTAGGTGGGGATGAAGGAGGGGAATTGCGTACAAAACCTAAACAATTCAGACAGGTAGAAACTCTCATTTTAAGTTACCAGTGAGTATTCCTTCTGGGACGATAGTCTTAATCTAGCCTGTAGTACTTACCCTTGATACAATCAGTCTATTGTTATATTTTCTAAATACATTATAATAAATTCTAAAAATCAGGATTTTTTTTTTGCAGGCCTACCACAAACTACGTATCAGTTGATGAAAAACCAGTTAGTGAGACTGAGTTTCCCCTAGCATTTTTGAGGCTGCATATTTCTGCTGAAAAGAAGAGAATATTATTTTATCTGAACTCCTATAGCATAACTATTATGGTGTTATTTAATAAAATATGTTTTCTAATTTGAACTTTGTAATTTTTGTTTAGAAAGAGAACTGTCGACCCGATGGAAGGGAGTTAGGTGAATTCCGGGCAACCACTGTCAACATAGGCAAGTGCTTATTTGGAATAATAATAGTAATGGGGGAAGTATTATTAATATCAGATTATAATGGTGACTTTAATGACTTGGTTCTTGCATTTTGAAACAGGGAAGAGGAAGGATTTTTATTTACAGTTCCAGCAAGCACGAGAGAGAATGCATGGTACAGTGATATACTTTTAACATTGTTTTCAGTCCTGATCCTGGGCTAATGTGCGCAGTGTAATTACTCAGCTCTGCTCCTGTCCTGGTATGTGCAGCACAATTTAAGTGGTTGTGGAACCTTGTCTCTGTCTAAGGTCAGCAGCATCTGTTACAGATGCTGAAGGCAGCGTCAAGGCATGCACTAACCAGCACAAAATTGATGTCCGAGCATCCCGGGAGGGACAGTGTGTCCTGCGTTGAAGCTTGGTGAGCAGATGCCTGGAGCAGAGGCAAAATGCCTCCTATGCAGTGAACAGCAGCACCTTACATGCCTATTTTATTTCTTATCATTTCTAAAAGTAGAATACTGACTAGCATACAAGCATGGAATAGCTGCTGATCATTGTTCAAAGTTGACAATGCAGGTACAATGCTGCCTTCCATTAGGTCTTGCTGTAAGTCAGCCAGAAGGTGGGCTTACGGTCACCATCTGTGATTTATGGCTTTAAAAACTGCACCCGCGTTTAGTACTGGGTACAATACTTGTCAACATCTTCAGTAATGATCTGGATAGTGGGGCAGAGTGCACCCTCAGCAAGTTTGCAGATGACACCAACAACTGGGAGGAGTGGCTGATATGCCAGAGGGTCGTGCTGCCATCCAGAGGGGCCTCAGCAGGCTGGAGAAATGGGCTGACAGGAACCTCATGAAGTTCAACAGGGAGAAACACAAAGTTCTGCACTTGGGGGAGAACAACCCTCAGTCCCAATATATGCTGGAGACCACCTACTTGGAAAGCAGCTTGACGGAGAAGGACCAGGGGGTCCTGGTGGACACCAATTTTAACATGAGCCAGCAATGTGCCCTTGCTGTAAAGAAGGCAGTGTTATCCTGGGCTGCATTAAGCATAGCACTGCCAGCAGATCAAGGGGGGTGATCCTGCCCACTGTGTCCAGTGCTGGGCAATGTATATAAATACCTGAAAGGAGGGTGTGGAGAAGACAAAGCCAGGCTCTATTCACTAGTGCCCAGTGATGGAACATGAGTCAGTGGGCACAAGCTGAAACGCAGGAGGTTCCCTCTGAACATGATGAAACACTTTCTAACTGTGAGAGTGATGGAGCACTGGCACAGACTGGCCAGAGAAGTTGTGGAGTTTCCTTTCTTGGAGATAATCAAAAGCCATCTGGGTACAGTTCTGGGCAACCAGCTCTAGGTGGTCCTCCTTGAGCAGGGGTGTTGGACCAGATGACCCCCAGCTGTCCCTTCCAGCCTCAACCATTCTGTATGATTGACTGTTTAATACAGAGATTCTGTCCCGCTCTGGATTCAAGACTTTGCTTAGCCTGTGTTTACTATAAAATGATGGAAAGTAAACACCTTGTGAAGGTGGATGTTAATGATTGCTCTTTTAGTGGAAAATTTGAGATTTTATGGAACAGCACTTTTTCTCTTCAGGTTCAATTACAACTGCAGATGGTTCTGCCCTGGTGAAGTTAGGAAATACCACAGTGATTTGTGGAGTGAAAGCGGTATGATTGGTTTTTATTTTATCTGTTGAATTTGTGCATTACTGTTTAGAATGAATTGCCCCCAGAATTACAGTAATGTGCCAGTCAGACACACTTACGTTCTTTCGCCTGAGCTACTTTCAGACGTGAAGGTTACTATCGAAATTAATTACCTAATCCTACCTGTATAGTCTGAGAACATATATTTTTGTAATGCCCATCATGTATGGGGAAAGATGTATACAAATACAAACTCCCTGTTACTTCTAGAGAAAAGCTATGTAATTGAAAAGTTACTGAATATTGATCAGTTCACTGGGGATTAGTTGGTTGGACTATTAAGTGCCTTGTAGCCTCGGCTTTACTGCTGGCCTGCCATGAACTATGAGACAAATCACTGCACGCCCCTGACTGAGTTTTTCCATGGGAAATTTACAGACAAGGACTGATTAAAAATGGATTTTGTAAATCTCATTGTAATGATAACTGGCAAGAAAATGATCATTTGTATATAGAATAGCTGGAAAATCTTTTTGTACAAAATTCGAGTCTTCATTTTGGTCTCTTGTTTCTCTAGGAACTTGCTGCACCTGCAGCAGATTCTGCTAATAAGGGATATATTGGTAAGTGTTTCAGTGTGGGTCTTACTCGGATCTTGTATTGCTTCAATTAAGAGGCTGTAATGACAGATTGTGTTGTGAAGATTTCTTAAAAGAATGGATTTGGGTAAAGTCATATTTCCAAATTGACATCTAGGCAGTGGCACTTCAGAAATTTTAGAATTCCCTCTGCTCTGCTTGTGAGTTTTCCCTGTAAAGCTGTTTTTTTTATAGCTGATTCCAAGCCAGGTTGGAAACAAAACTGCAGCAGGGAAAAGTGTGTGTATATTGTGAGGGGGAATGTAGTTAATCTATAAAAGATTGTGGCGTGAAGGTTGTGCAAAGGCACGTTAACTTCTGTTTTGAGGTCCGAATAGGCAAAAAATGTAACTCTTACAAACAGTGAAATAAACCCTGTTTATTTTTTGGAGAACTGTAAAAGTCTCCGGGGGTACCTCCTCACTCCTGTTTGGAGTTCCTTTGAAAATAAAATAATGCTGTGGAACTGAGAGGTTAGACCAAATCCCTTTTTTGTAAGGCATCTCCAAAGTATGTTGTTTTCAGTGAGCTTGATTATGCTTTGGGTTTTTTCACAAATGTTTATGCGTGTTTTTGCTTCAAGTCTAAAGCCTCAGGCTTTAACGTTTGATGAAAAGCAGATAGCATACCAGTCAACTCGGGCAGCAGGATGAAAATACTGCTGTTTCTTCATCTACTGAAGAGTGCTTAACACTTAAAGAAGAGTTTGTATGGGGTCATGATAGTCATAGCAGGATTATAAATAGAAAACGATAGTTAGGATTATGTGTTTTTCCGTGGAATATATACTTTCTGACTACAGAATACTAGAAGTTCTTTAATACAAACTTTTTGCTTTAGTTTTGAAGGGAGTAGAAAGACTTGATTGAAAAACTCTTGGTCTTGCCTTGCATTTGAAGTACATAAAATGGTAGTGAGAGTATCTGTTGTCTTCTGTCTATTTTTGATATCCCATTGCCTGCTTTTTTGATACCTAGTACCAAATGTAGAACTGCCATCCCTCTGTTCAGAGAAGTTTCGCTCTGGACCACCTGGTGAAGAGGCTCAAGCAGCGAGCCAGTTCATTGCAGATGTGATTGAAAAGTAAGAGACATCTGAGTGCATTTAAAACACAAACAACTCTGCAGGACAGTTTTCTGTTTCCTGGCTTACTTTCTTGCCTTATTTTAGTTCACAGATGATAGTGAAAGAAGATCTGTGTATTGCAAATGGCAAGGTAAGTTGTGTATCAAAATGAAGAGGGAGATACTCCCAATAATGAGATGTTACAGAAGGTATTTGGGGTTTTAGGCTCGTATGTTGTTTTTGCTTTTCAGTCTTTCTAGTTTGGTTTACATCTGAAATGTAAAAATTGTATGATAAAGTATCTGCATTCAGTGTGGCCAGAATTTCCTTATTTATTGCACCACTTGCTTAGCTGTTGTGATATCTTACACGTGCAAACCTTTTTTGATAGCTTGCGTGGGTGTTATACTGTGATATCATATGTCTGGACTATGATGGAAACCTTTTGGATGCCAGCGTCTTTGCTTTGTTAGCAGCATTAAAAAATGGTAAGTCTTCCTTCGAGCAAGAGACATGTGCTGATTAGTGTTGCTTGGAGAAATGCATTAGTTTTGAACCATGATGAATAGGTAACTGGTTCACAGTTCATTAGGACTGTTTGTTTCCTGTCATTTGAATGCTAAATTACTAAAACACAATTACAAAGTGGAAATGATGGTATGGGTGTGTAACAGCTGGAGAGTAGGATCTTCTTCTGTGCTTATTCTTGCTCTCTTGTTAGTCTAACAGCTCTTCTGCTATGTCTTCTGTGTCAGAGATCTGAATCTTTCAGCAGTGGCCATAACCAACTTTAATGTGTAAATCAGGGTCTTACCTTGGTAATGTATTTTGTGTAGGCAGAATGAGCCATTAAGGACTTTGCTTATACAAATGCTCAGTCACAGCAGAGTATTCCTAGCTTAATGCATTACAGTTTGAACAGAATTTACAGACTGGTTATTTGCAAGTGTGCGGCTTATAAATGCACATAGGTGGCAGTACGAAGGGAAGCTCACAGCAAGGCCTCCCCTTCTCACTGTGAATTGCTGGCCTTGGAATTCCCTTAGCTACTTTACTCTTGATTTCCCTGTTGCCAACACTGACTGTCGTCAGAACGAGCTGGCTGAACATCAGATTGCACTGTTTCTACAGATCTATAAAATTCCAGACACTATATTCCTGGTTTTTATATGTCCAGTAGGCTTTTTGGGGAAAAAGTACTTTTTGTTAAATATATGACTCCAAACTAATTGCATGGCATTTTGGAAATAGAAAATGCTTTTGTGCAAGGAGAAATGCTTCTGTTACCTTGAGAAGAAAATTAAACCCTTCCTTGAACAGGTAGTTCTAAGGTAAATACTCTCTGAAATCAAGAATGTTTTTTGTAGAGAGTACCACTAACATAGCCAAAATTCTATTCTGATTTTCAGTAGGTTAAAAGAACAGCTTAAGTATTTCAGTAGGCTTGCTTTCAGTTAGGCCTCCTAAAACCCAGCAGTGCTTAATATTAAACCATTTTAATTTTTTCATCTCTTCAGTACAATTGCCATCGGTTGTTATAAATGAAGAAACTGGTTTATCAGAAGTTAATTTAAAACAGAAGACTCCCTTGATTATTAGAAAACATCCAGTTGCCACATCGTTTGCTATTTTTGACGAGTAAGTTCATAACTGTTTTGTACTTATGGAAACAACTGTGTCTGTAAAAGTTTGAGTGAAAGACAGGCTGCTACCAGTGATGCTTCTGCACTTCTGCTAGTGCTGAGTGTGCAGGCTCAGGCAGTGCTGTTTAACTCATCTTAAATTCCCGGCCTTTCTTGTTGAACTGACCCCCAGTTCTGTGATGTGAGCATGCAGAACAAAACACAGTCTGTACAGCTTCTTTCTGTGACTTAAAGCAGAATTGGTTCCTAACCTAAAAGACATGCTTAAAAGTACTGGGGTAGGTATTACCTTAGGTTTTTTAAGTATCCATGAGTTGGAATAATGTTACCAATGCAATTAATGCTTTACAAGACTATGTAAATAACCTATAGAAAAGATGGTAGTTTCAAACATCTTATACTAAAGATGTAGTCAACAGAGGAAGTAAGAAGTAACAGTCCAGTTAGAACAACAGAACCTCTGAATGACTGAAAACATAATTACCCAAGATGAAGTATGACCAGCACTCTTAAGTCATTGTTCATGTAGGAAAAGAATCTGAGATTGAAAATAATCACATCTGATAACTTGACTCCTCACCTGAAATTGTGTCCTGGCTCTTTATTAACCCAAGTACATTAAGGATGTTTGCTGCTGTTTGTAAGAAATGGAGTCATTCCTGGTGGCACTATGTGAATGTAGAAAATGCAAACAAGATAGTGCTCACCATACTATTTAAGTCTGTTTAGAGATGCTGGGGGTTTATGGCACATTAATCTGTATTCACAGAAATGATTAGTAGGGCCTTTCATTCAAATAAGAGATAAGAATGGGAAA
Organism: Dendrocincla fuliginosa; assembly: GCA_035047845.1. Lineage (NCBI taxonomy): Eukaryota > Metazoa > Chordata > Aves > Passeriformes > Dendrocolaptidae > Dendrocincla > Dendrocincla fuliginosa. Next base: position 50,904,707 of record JAWWMO010000001.1, read on the forward strand.
GCAATAAACTCAAATGTTGACCAAGTGATTACCAAAATGAATCAGAGCAGGATTTTATCAGTACTTTAGAGTGCCTCTTGTTAATTGCTTTAATACCAGTTCCGATGTGTCTGAAGCTTGATGTAGACTGAGACAGTTTGGATAACATACCAGGCAGAAACACAAATCATACATACTTACACATAGACAAAAAAGTTGCTTTTCCAAGAAGGATTTCCGTGTCTCTTGAGCTGTTTCCTTCACTGAAATCAGCTGTTGCATCAAACAAGTTACTGAAGGCTCCCTGTAGCGCCTAAAACTAAATATCAAGGGGGTGTGTGCCTCAGTGGGCCTGTGTTGTGTGGTTGGTTTGTTGGGTGTAGGGTTTTTGTGTTTTTTTTTTTAAACTCTGGTTTATTAGTTTTTCTACAGCTGTTGACACAGCCCTCTAAATAAAATGCTTTACATACTCTGGTAACCAGAGGTATTTTTCTTCTGCATAAAAGCCCTCCTTGAATGAATAAAACTTGTAGGTTGCTGGTTAGTGGGGCCATGGGTGAGGAGCACTGGTGCAGTGAGGTGCAGCTCCACAGCTGGCTCCTGTGATGTTGGCCTATACATAAAAAATAAATGATGCATCAAACTCTTCATGTGTCTGTGCATCACACAAGTGGCTGATAAGTCACAGTGCATGGGGTCAGTCTTAATAAAGCAGCACTTTTGAACAGGGTAGCTAAGGACTTACAGTTTTCTTACGCTATTGCTACTAAATGGCAATCTGAAAGTAGTGGTGGGGTTTTAAATTTCAGTTTTAAGTTCAAGTTTTTCTTGTTGACCAAAGCTTGTTTTGGATGCCTTGAGGAACCCAGTAAATCCATTTTTTAACTTTTTCCAGACTGAGTGATATTAGCATTCTCTGACTACACAAACTGAGAACTACTCTGGTGACTTACCACTGGAAAAGAGTTTTGCCTTAAGGTGTCTGGTAGAGATCAGTGCAGCCTAAGAACAATGCCAGGCTTTGTGTAACTACAAAGTAAGTGACCACATCCTTCCAATGGCAGTTTCATTGCATTTTCCTGCAATACACAGGTGTCACAAATCTAGCAAACTTAGGCATAAAGTTGAATTTTCAATGGACATATACACTTGATTATGTAGAATCTCCCATATTTTCTGATTTATGTTTTTAAACTCAGTGTACTTTGGTAAGAAAACAGGTAAGCCTGGGCACTAAATCAATCTAGTAAGACTACAGTAAAAATAAATGTTACGTGTATTTTGCAGTAATGTTAATGGAGCAATATGTACAAACATGTCTGCATATGTTTTTCTTTCACAAGCACATTACTCATTGTTGATCCAACTGCTGAAGAAGAAGATTTAGCAACTGGAACAGTAACCATTGTCACTGATGAAGAAGGCAGACTATGTTCTGTCCATAAACCAGGTACTTCCAAATTTATTACAAAGAAACCTACAGAGATGATAACGTTTAGGTCAAGAAAAGGCTCTGTACCTGCTTTGTTTTGTAAGATGTGGGTGCTTTATTGTAACAGTGTCTGCTTGAATACCCAGTAAATTACTTGTCTTGAAATTAGTTTTTAAGATGATGATGTGACTGAAGTTCAAAAGGAGGTCACAGCTTGACCTACGTAACAGCAGAGGACAGATTTTGAGCAGGTCTCCTGTTTCAGCTCTAGTTTGTTTCCATTGTCTTTGCCTGAGGCTAGAGCTGGGAAAGCTGCAGGCTCCCCGGGTGAAAGGTGTCCGTCATGAGAATTACTGTATTAATACCCTTATTTGGAAATTATATTTAGAGATGCATAACTGAAGTATAAGTAGAAAAGTAAAATTTTTCCTTTTAATTTTTAGGTGGAAGTCCTCTTACAGGAGCCAAGCTTCAGGACTGTATCACCAGAGCAATCACAAGGCACAAAGAAGTAAAGAAGCTGATAGACAAAGTAATTAAAAGTATAACACCCAAGTGAACAAAAGGAGAGATCTTTTCAAAAATGGATTTGTAAAAATTGTATTTGTTACAGTGTTCACAAACCTTTTATACTAAATAAACAAATACCAATACTACCTTTACAAAGTTCATTTTTTCTAAAATGTTTTTCACCCTTATTCTATGTACAATGCTGTTGAGTGGTAAAAAATACAAGATAAAACATTCTGTTAAAAAAATTAAGTGATTTAAGGAAACCAGATCCTAGCTGCTTTATAGATGAAATTTCTAAGTTCTGTAGGGTTGGCTTCCAAAATCAGTTCATTTTTTTTAGTGTAATGTCAAAAGTTAATTTTCCCACCAGTAATAAAAAACATTAATTTAATCTTAAGCTTTCTCCTTATTAATCTGAAAAAAAATCCCCTTTGAATCAATTTTTTTGGGGGAGGCAAGTCTCATGATTTTGGAGGGGTCGGTGTGCCTCTTTTCCTTTTACTTTTTGAGTGGCTGCCTGAATGCTGTTGATGATGCAGGTGAGCTGCTTGTGCTGCTGCCGCTGCCATAGCCATTTGATGCTGCAAGAATCGCAACTGCTGCCATGAAGGAGAAGGGGGAGAAAAAGCTTGTTAGTGTTGACTGTAAAGCTTTCATGTCAGGAAGAATAAGAGGAAGGGGTGGGAGGAAGGAATTAAAAATGAGGAAGCAGGTTGACAAAAGGAACATACTATGTACTGGGGCAATGGGTACAGTCAAGCAGCACCAGTGGCACAGAAGCCTGCTGAGGGCACAGCTAACATTTTTTTATATGTGTATGTGCACAGCTTTGTTTCTTTGCCCTTTCTCTCCATTGCAGTAACTGCAGTAACTCAGCAACTTCGGTGAATGTTTGGGTTGCATAGTACATTTTTAACATTAATACCTTCTCAGTGTATGCTTCATACATATTTTCTGTATACATTACAAAGAAGAGACTGTGCTAAAAAAATATTAAAATGTTTTCATAAAGCATCTGAATGACAGAATAGTAAAGGAACACTTTGCAGAGCTGTTGCTTCCATGTATTGGCAGCAATGCTACATTTGAACTTGCAGGTGCTTACATTCATGCCATTTTAAAATCTATTGGCACCTGGCGGAACAGATTTAGGTATGTGCCACAAGCACCCCTTGAATGTTTGCAAATCAGGAAGGCGGATGGCTTGAGTGAATAAAAATAAATTCAGTGCTCCAAGCTGAGAGAACCACAGATTTGAAAAATCTTGCACGATAGTTTGCCAAATTCGTGGGGGGTTTTGTTTTCTTTGGTTTTGTTTTTTTTTTTTTTTTTAATTTGTGAGACTACAGTGACATTAGTTAAAGAGTCAAAAGGGCAAGATTCTTGATTTTGGAGCCAAGAATTGTATTTTTAATTTTTTTTTTTTTAAACACAGTCAGAGTGAAGTTGCTGGATTACTTGTATCTGTTGCTGCTGCTGCTGCAAGGCTTGTTGTTGCTGTTGCAAGGCAGAAGAGAGCTGGAGTCTCTGCTGAGGAAGGCTTTGCCCAGGTCTGTTCACGGCAGAGCCAAGCTGAGACAACACTGAGAAAGGAGAAGGGGAAAGCAGGCAGGTCAAAGAGGTCACGTTGAGTTTGTCAGGGTTGGGGAAGGAAGACATGGAAATACAGTATAGCAGGAAAGGGGGGTGGGGATCAATAGAATTAGTTTCAGAGTCAAATTAGAAACAGTGCAGAATAAGGTATACATGATATACATACTCTGTTAGTTAGAACATAATTAGATTATGAAGTGCTTGTGGAGACAAAAAGAGGTTTCTCACACTGGTTGTTAAGCACACAGTTAAAGAAATATTCCTCAATGAAGTCTGGCATGGAAGTTCCCTGCATTTTCTTTTTGTATTAAGTGTAGCTTATTTTCATGTGATACAATCAATTGACTGCACTTAACTGCCAAACAAAACAGAGAAGTGCATGTGTTAAAAGTCCACTAATTCTTGTGTAATTCACATGCTGATAATAATCAGTAAATTATTCTCATCTAACATATGACTTCTTTAAGACCAAACTTCATTTCAGTGTGAATTTATCAACATACACACTTAACTACAAGAAGAGGCTCAGCAAGCACATACCTGTGGCTTGAGGTTGCATAAAATTCCCTACTCCAGTCAGGTTAATTACAGCAGCTTGTTGGGCAGATAATGCCTGATCTTGATTGGATGGACCTTGGTCAGACCCCTAGCAAAAATGAAAAGCTTGATCCTTATTACCAAACTTTGGTATCAATGAATAAGCAAGCAAAGCCAGTGTGAAGGCAAACTTTTGAAGTGCCATTTAAAAACATTTAATGCTACGTTGTCCAGTGCATGTAGATACAGACTTAACATAATGCAGTCACTAAAAGTAGAACAGATGTCGAATGCCCCAGAACAGCTTTGCTTTGGCAGAAATGGTACTGCACTAATTTCCCCGCAGAAGTCCCATGTAGTTCTCAACTTCCCTGCAGTCTAGCAGAGACTACACTTTATGGTTGCAATCTTACGACAATTTCCTGTCTCACTCTCTGCCCCAAAGTATTCAGGTGACCTGGAGGCCATCCATGTGCAAAGGTCCTAATCAATCAAAGTGTGCAAAGCCTGACATATTGTGCCACACACTCCTTAATTTCATAAAAAATACAAACCCTGCTTTTAAAATTGTATTTCAGAACAGAGTACTTCTCACAGTAATCACTCAAATAGAGTAAGTGGAGTCTGACCTAGTGTCTCCTGAAGTCAAAGGGTGCTGAATTATGACCTCTTTGAGAACTTAAATTATGCATTGATTTATAAAAAAGGGAAATAAAACATTATATTCACAATCCAAGCAAGCTGCATGGCTTATCAGTCAGAAAAAGAGCTGGTGCATTCCAGGAGTTGTGATGATTTTTTAGCAACCATATGATATAATGCCACTAAGATGTAGGTACACCAGACCAAAAGATTGCACATTAAGAAGACATCACCTCAATGATGACTAAGACTTACAGAGTCATACAACCACCATGGGGGGAAAACCCCTAAGAGTGAGATGAGAATGCATATTCCATTGGTAGCAAAGAAAATTGTTGATCTTTTTGAGCTTAGTTTGTTTCTACTAAGCACTGTGAGCACATACATTCTTGCTCTTATGAAAGCTAAGGAACCTAGTGTTCATAACAGCTCATTTTAGGTAATGACCTCCTAGTCTTTCTCTATAATGCATGGTAGGAGAGAAGTTCCTTAGGGCAATTTAGCAGAGATTGATTTCCTCCAGAAGAGCTTTCTGCCACAAGAAGGACTAGGCTTACAACAGCCTTTTTGTAAATGCCCTTGATGTTCAATGTCTAGAATATAAAATCCCATAGTATGAGCTAGCATGACTTTTTTTCCAGTAATTCAACTAGTAACTGACATTCAGACATTTTGACGCTGTGAACAAAGCTGAAAGTTTCCCATTAAACTGTCCTATATTCCAGAACAAGGCCTGTGACACAGGAGACTATACACCATAAAACATCTGAGAGAGGCATATTGTTTATAACTAGTCTACAGTAGCACAAGTGAAATTATTATGACAAACTTGAGTATCCAGTAGAGACTATTTGGTAAGCAGAAGTCTTGCATGTCTGGGAAGATGAACACAAAAGCAGAGCAACTGCTGCATCAGTGTTGGTAAAGATTTTTAAGTACAGGCAGAACTAACCACTCAAAATCTGTCATTTTGAGAACAGGTCTCAATCAAGACTTTAAACTTCTTCAATGCCTTCAGCCTTTAACACTAATTACAGGCAGCAGTAGAGCAAATGTCTTGAGATTACAGCTTTAAAGCCAACTGATACTTCCTTTGGTGCACAGAAAATTCTGCTGAACCACAGCAGTGAGGATCATAAGCCAACTCACAGCAGCATAAGTAACAAGTTTTAGTTAACTATGAATAATCCTGACAATATTTTTTCTCTATTCATCTGATGCTAAATGCTAAACAGTAATCTGATTTTACACCACTCATACAGTGGGCTGGCTCTCTTCATGATAGAGTTAGACAATGCTCAGCCAGTTGTTTTGTTACAGCTCCTCTATACAGGATATAAATAAAGGAGTATCACCCAGCTCCAGCCATAGCAACAGAGCCACTGCAGTCTTTGCTGTTTGAGAAGGTTTAAGGGGAAGACTTTACTTCTCCTCTGCTACAGATCTGTTGGGTAAATACTCATTTACTTGTGAAGATGGGGAGAACAGGAGAAACTGTTTCATTCATGCACCCCAGACTGAGGGCTTTTAGCACACACCTATTCTCCCTGTTGCTGACAACTACAGCTTATAGGCTGCTGAGATCGTTGCTGTGGAGAAAACTGTGATAGCTGCTGCTGCTGGAGTGTGTTAAAAATAAATGAACCACTTGGAAGCTGTTGAAGATTAAAAACAAAAGGCATAATTCAATCAAATTGCTGAGTTTCCCACTGTTCTAGAATGAACATAACATTGATAATAGTGTACTCCCTAGAGGTCTGGTTTTTGTTTTTTAATTCCTTTAAAATCAGTAAGTTTAAAATTGCTGCTGTTTTTGAAAAAGTCTTATGCTCTGAAAACAAACCTGCATGAAATTATAGCGAGATATTTCCACAGAAAAATACATTTTAATTATTCTAATTAAAATGGTAGATACTGTATTGATACTGGAAATGTAAACATTAGTCTTCAAAAGCACTGCATATTATTTTCACTTTCAGAATATTCCACTGGATTTTAAAAGATAGCGAGATGGCCTTGATTCCTCTCCCTTTCTCCAGCTTTAACTGCATTGATTTCAGCCAAATTATTACTGGTTTATACAAGTGGCAGAGATAGCTTGAAAGGATGTCCTTCAATGTGGAACTACACAAGTACAAGCATTTGATTCTACAGAAGACCTCTACTCTGGCATAACTGCCTCCTGTGCCTGCCCTTTTCCATGTTTCTGGAGTGTGTACAGGAGTGGGAGGAGGAAGTGGCAAAGCTACAGCTGTTCTTTTACTGGTAATATAAGTTTTGAAGCATGGTACAACTCATGTAGAACACTGTAGCTGCAATTCTGCACCTGTAACTGCCAGCTGACTTAAAGATCCAGGAACTACACCCAGCTCCACAAACAGTCCCTGTTCTGCTTTTAAATGCAATTTCAACATAAGCAATATGCTGCTCATGTTTGTATTTGTATGTATGCCTAGTGGAAAGAAAGCATTTACTTCTAAACTCCCTATTTAACATGAGCTTCTATTTCCATTATCAGAAGCTCTTTAAACCTATTACTGTAGCTACCTGGGCATGCAGAGATCAGCTTTTAGGCATTCTATTTGTAACCTCTGATGATTCTACTGCACTGTACAGTATGATCATAACTTCAGGATAGAGAATGATTTGTAATAAAAGCTTAGGCAAATCCTGAAAAGAGAAGATTGTATTTTATGATAAATCTTTTGAATTAAAATGTCAGCATTTTTAGATTGCTACTGAGAATTAGCTGGTTTATTCTCAGCTAGGAATATAATTTCCACAAGATATCTCTATGGAAGTAGCTTTTTCTCCTATTCTAAGCATTTAAAAGAAGCAATTAAAATTTGCAGTGAATGGTCTGACCAACTGGTTCCAAAGATCTGTGTGGGGCAGTGCAGTAAACAGGTCTCTATAGAAAGATAAATTATCATTATTATTGTGTCCAAGTATATCAATTACCTGTAGAAGATTTAAGGACCGAAGATTTGATGTATTTTTCAAACCAAAGGGGCTGCCTGTTAAAGAGAACATCTTTTTATTAGTAGGGAGTCTTTACTCAGTTGTATTTGTGTATTGCAACACACCTTTCCACTGGGGCTATTTCTAAACATTTAGAAGTTGGAAAACTGGCAAGTGTAAATTTTATACTTAATACAATGCTGCACTTTGCATAATGTTGCTAATTCATAGTTATTCAGACTCAAAGTGCACGAGAGCTCTATTGCTACTGAACACTGTCCTGTGTAACCTCCAACCTGCTAAGGTTCACAAACATGAACGGAGAACACCGTAGCAGTGATTTGTCAGTGATTCTTCTTCTGCCTTTAAAAACTTTTACTGTTTGTACAGTAAATCCAAAGAAGTCCATGGTCTCAATGAAGTAACACATGCCCAGTTTATCAATCTTTAACAGAAAACAATCCCACCCAAAATCTGAGCAACTCTCCAGTAAGTCAGCAGCTATCAAGCAGAACTCCTGGAGGTCTTGCACAGACCCAGCTCAGCTCACTACTCCCATCTGTTGTGTGGGCGACAGCACAGCATGGAAAAATCTGTGACACCAAACCAGTAAAGGGTGATAGTGCTTGAAAGGATAGAATTAGACTAAAAGCAATCCTAGTGAATTGAACAAATGGTCCAAAATTCAATAACACTGAATTAAAAAAACACAAATGAACAAGTACAAAATTGTAACTAGCTTTGTGTCTATGCAGCAAGAAAGGACATGAGAAGTTACAGTAAGTCACAAACATATCCAAATCATCCATATCACAAAATACAGAGCACACAAAAGAAAAGAATCTCTTCAGAGAGTTTACGTTTCTAAAATTCACTGTCACAAGATGCTGTAGATTCCAAAAATATAAATGGGTTCCAAACCCAATTAGATAAATCCACAGACCAGAAATCTAGCACAGGATATTAAGCACAAAGATCCATGTGGATATTCTTCAGCTGAGAAAAAGTCTCAAAGCTGTAGATTGCCAGAAGAGGTACAGTTGTAGAGGAGGGACATTTCACTTCACACTTTTGCCTCATCTTAAACTCCTTCCTCAGTATCCTCTAATGGCAACTGTCTGAGACAGAATATAAACTGGATGGATTTTTGGCCTAAACCAGTAAAGCCATTCTTACGTTAATGTTGTTGCAAAAAATACAGATAAAAAATAGGCAGACCTCATTTGGGGAAATGTTAACAGGAATGTTGTGAAAGAGATGAGATGCATTTATTCTGCTGTGCTCCACAGTGGTATATCAGCCAAGCTCAGGCTTGTGTCCAGTTTTGGTTATCACATTTTAAGAAGGATGTAAGCAAATTGGACAGTCTAGAAGAGAGTGACAGGATTATGAAAGATTTGAAAAATACGACCTATCAGAAAGAGAAGACAAATGTGGGACATGACAGTATGTTTGATATTTAGAAGGTAAAGAGAAAGCGTGAACGACCATTTACGTCTGAAAGGTATAGGAGAAAAAACTTGCATTTAAGGAGATGCACTGTAATTAGAAGGAAACATTTTGCATGGATAATAAACCACTCCAAACAGCTACCAAGGAAGATGAGAATCCTCTTTAGTGAAGGTATTTAAAGGCAGTTGAGGTAAACATTGGTTCTGTATGGTTTAGACAGATTTGACTGTCTCAGTGTAAGGGATGGGTATCTTAAAGTCTTCTATCATCCTCATTCTATAATCATACATTAGGTTTTTCTTTTTCTATGTTCAGAAAAAATAAACCAACAATTTAAATTGGGCTTTTAAGATTTATGTAGTCAATTTGAAGGCAAAAAGGAACTACCTAATTGTTGTACTAGAATAAAGTAGTACCAGGGAGAGAATAAAATGCCCCACACATTTAAAAAGCGAGGCCTCTTTACATATTCAGTCATACCTTTTTTCTTGCAGTCATCATTATAAAAGCTGCATTTGAATTTGGAGTTTCTCTCAAACTTCCCATGGAGCATACCAAATAATCCAAGTTTTGAGGGTCTATCCCCAGTCCAGATCACCTAAAATCAACTTCAAACAATCTCCAACTTTGAAGGCAAAAGCAAGTATGTTGTTCCTGAGCTTCAGCCATCAAATACAGAACCTATTCACACAATGGCCACTTTTGTCCATTTTTCTCACAAAATGTTTTCACACTGTGCCTATCTGATGGGTGGCTTTTCAACTTAGTCACACTGACCTGCTTGAGAGGCAGACTGCATTGCAGCGGGCAGCGCACTTGGTACCAGACCTCCTGATGGTAAAATGCCACTCAGATTTATACCTGCAGGGGCTATGGCACCAGTGTTGCACCCCAGCATAGGGTTTGAACCACTCATCAGTGACTGTGCTCCACTGTAGAAGAGGAAAGACAACACATCAAACCCAAGTGGCACAAGTAAATCTGAGTAACTAAATTCTTTCCCCTCTGTCTCACGGAAAGTAAATCATTTGTTTGTTGTAAATAGGATTATGGATAAAGCATCAATGCAGCATTAAAAAGAATTATTTTGGTTAGAGCGTAACGGGTATGTTCCATATTCTCAGCATATACAGGTTTTTTAATTCTTTGGCATCAGCTAAGCAAAATAAACCACAAGTAGCTCTTTTATTCTAGAAGGGATCAACAGTCTTCAAAATGGTTTTACTACCATGAAAGGTTTTCTGCCCTATAAAAAGTATCTCCAATTTATCAACAGTGATCAACTGCTGAACACTTTAGATGAATAATTCAAATGTCTGATACTTGCACTGGAGCACACTATGTGTGTTACACTGGCCATCTTAATCGCAGAATTTCTTTTAGTCTAAAAAGCAGTTCATGTTATACCACACAATCTATTCTTGATAGCCCTTATCCTTTAAACCACAAAATGAGTTTTAAGGATCACAGAATGTTTAACCTCAGTGTTTGTTTAAATTGATAGAAACAAATCTGCTTCCATTTTTCATTTAAATTGATCTCCATATGATAGTCTACCTCCTTCTCTGGCTAATAAAAGTTTTCAAACTTAAAGAGCAAAATCTCAGAAACCAATTAATTGAGATTGAGCCTTAAGAAATTAACCTCTATAACTCCAAAAAGACGAAAGTAATAAAGGTCTTTCTTAATAGACCTTTTCAATATAACAATAGTAGATGCCTTCTATTTGAGAAATACAAATAGTTTCTAGTGGCTCTTCACCTTATAATTACAAAGTGAGCAATCTCTTTGTACTGCAGATCCTGAAAACTATCTACCCTAATGGATGGTGGACAGTCCTGTACCACTCTTCCCCTCCCATCAACCAACCCATGATAAATTAAGAAACCATCATAACAAGACTTACCACACAGAGCCCACTACATTGATGAAGTTAAGTCCTGCAGGGTTTGCCATGACCTGGGTGGAGGTTGTTCCTGTAGTAACGGATGTTACCATGGTGGAAAGAGGAATGGTCATTACAGGCAATGCCTGGCTCAGAGTCATTTGCTGCTGAGCAAACGGGGTTAACAAAGTGGGCTGAGGGGTGAAGCCTGAATCTTGGGGAGTAGGGGTGGCAGAAAGGGTAATAGGAGTTGAGCTCTGAGCATCAGGAGGGTGTGGGGTCGATGAAGGGGTGTTGGTTGGAGTAGGAGTAGATGGTTTAGGAGTTCCAGACCCTGCTCATTGAGAAAAATAAAAAGTGCTAGTTTGTTATAAAAGGCCAGTTCTTTTTGTATAATAAGGTTAATGGAATCTTACTTAGCACTGACAATTTGTTGGTTTTTAGACTGCAAGTGTTAATTTCTACATGACATGAGTGTTGCAGCACGCACTCATCGTTAAGGATGCAGTATAATGCAGTATATAATAAAGAAAAAACATTCTCCATGCTTCATTCCTCATGGCATACATTGATTTGTATCCTCCATTAAGGCTTCCATAATTTATCATACATTAAGTCATAGCTCCATTCAGGAATACTTACAACAATTTCTTAGGGACCACCTAATTAATGTTTTTGTCCTAAACTGTCAAACCAGTAGTAAATATGCACTGTCTGCACAACAGCATATTGTTAAAAACATATCACGGAAAACAACAGAGTCAACAAAGAACATGTACTATTTCAATCATCATGGGGCTGTTCTAAATTTCATCACATAGTTGAACTGCCACTTGCCAAATTTTGATCAAATAAAAAGTAATTATTTAATATTTCAGAACCAGAGGATAATACTGCATCTTTAAAAGCTACTGTGTAATTTCTTCTGCTTAAATGTAGCAGGTACAGCTGTATTTGTTGTGGATGCAGTAGCCAAAGTTTATCAATAGAAAAACAAAACAAAACTCCCAAAAAGCTTGAGCTGTTTGGGTTTTTTTTGTTTGTTGTTTTTTTTTTTTTTTTTTTTTTAGCTTTCAGGTCCTGCAGAAAGAAAGGAAATAAATATGAATGGTGACCAGAGCCTTAACGTAACAACTGTGTGCAGCAGATTTACACAATTCATAGCACTAACATAAAAGCAGAGTCAATATGTTAGAAAACTTTAAGTTTTCTTTTTTTTTTTCTTTGTGCAAAACAAGAAGGCAGAAAAGTTACACCTTTTGAGCTACCCAGATTTTAAATTATTTAATGCAAGAAGCATATTATAATACTGTGCAAGATACTGGAATGTGCAGTATACAATTATTCATGAGAAAACTGAGAAACTGCAGCTATGGTTTCCTCTTAGCACAAATCTGTTCATGAAATGGCTCAAGACGCATACATATTTTAAAAAATGTTTATGATCCATAGCTATGATTACAATGATCCTGTCAGTGTTAATGAAAATACTTAAACTAGGACAACACTTCTGATTGAAATTTGCATTTTAACACCTGAGCATATGGTGCTATCATCATCAGCATCACCACCACACTTGCAATCAGCAATGATTTGTAAAACAGTGTAGGAGTGTTTTTAAAAAATCATCTTATCGTTTATTGTATCATCACCTTGGGACTGATCAGATTATATACATACATAGATACACAACTGCACCAGCTCCTATAACATTTAATAAACTAGATGCTTAAATTATGTAAAGGCAAACTGATCTAACAGAGTTTTTACACTGTAGGAAAAAAAATCTACACTTTGGAATTTTATCTCATCACATCATCTACCAGCCTTTCATATGAGGAGATCATGCTAATTGCATATAATGTATTAAAACGTATACACAGAGGGTGCATACATATATATACAGAAAACGAACACAGTTACAATAAACATAAAATACATACAGTCAACAAGAGACCTGCCTAAAGCTGCACAACTTATACAATTTGGGGTACACTGTACACTTAAGTTTCATCATTCCACAGGTTAAGAAGTTTATCTCAGGAAGCATTTATGCAAAAGCCTAAGATTTAATGGAGAATTTAGGTCGTGACTCACTTTGTGAAGAGCTCGCAGGAGACATGGCAGCTGGAGAGAGCATGCTAACTTGATTAAGATCCATAGATTGTTTCCGAGAAAGACCAGGAGGCTTAGAAGGAGGAGGAGGAGTTGGGGATTTTAGATGGCCACTTGACTGTTGTGAACTAAAAATATTACCTGAAAAAGCATAATTAAAATACGTTACTGTTCTCTAAGTACATGTTAACTTGAATATTTGTTAGGATACAATTTAGTGACAATCAGAAATAAAAAAAATTATGCTCTTCTCACAAATAAGATACTGGTATTTTTTTATTAAATCATTACTGAAGACATATCTTATCATTTTACAACAAATGGAACATGTAAGAAAGGAGATGCTTGAGTCAATAAATGATTACCTGAAGAGCTACTTCCTGAACTTGAAGGTAATTTGATAGGAGGAGGTCGGTGTTTTACACCTTTCCCCAGCACTGAAGACTGAACAGAGCCTGATACACTTTCTGGCTGCTGGGAGGAAAGAGAAATTAACACTACCACAGCAATGATGTGAGCTTCCACACAGCTGACAAAAAAGACAATTCAATTAATTTGCATTAAGACTTCTCAAAACCATGACAAAATTACCTTCAAACACTTCAGATTTTTATGTATTTATTTATTAACCATAACCTATGACCAACTTTCTTTAGATAAAGTGTTTACCATCAAGAAGCAGCATGAAAGTGCTAGTAAAAATTTAAACTGAGTGAAGAAATAATCAAAGTAATTAAAGAGTTTCACTTTTCTCCATAATTCTGAAATCCTTCTTAGCAATTTTTGACAAATGCAAAAGTGACAAATGCACTTGAAATAAAGGACCATTTTGGTTTTACTTGAAAAATTGCATATTTTCTTTCATTCACTCTGTATACACCTGCCATTTCCAATTAAAACAGATTTAAAGATCAGAATTCCTCGTTCTAGGAGTAGGATTTTAAATGCATTCAGAAAAATCCTGAATGCACAGAAATGAAGACACATTTCCCCATTGGCTTCAGTGGGATCAAAACTCCATTCATGTTTTTAGAGGGAAGATGCTCCCCTTTTATTTGTTCTTATAGTCTACTTATCACATTGTCTGATCACAAATTAACTTCAGCTACTTGAGTCTGTAGTTCTCAGTCACTCACAACAGACCCTAAATCCACAATTCCAATAGCTGACATTGTCAACAGACAACAGTGATACACACTTACAGTTATACTATGTGTATTCTTACCTATAAAGCAGGTATCCATAACTGAAAGTAATGTCTAAACAAACATACAGCCCACAAGCTGCAGAAACTAGCAAATGTGGCTGTTGACGTGGTGAATGGAATATTTTCAGTGCTGGAGCCTAAATTAGATGTGCATGGGCTAAGAAACGCAGATCGTTGTGTATTGTGTAGAATCACCCTTTTTGGTAAGCTTAGCTTCCACTTATCCTCAGTAATTAGAGACAGTCCCCCTACGTGTTTCTAATTGCTTGCTGATAAAATAGAATCTTTTGAGGAAAATTCTGAGGACTGTCTTTCGCTTCTTCTATTAAAATCTGCTTTCTTGATTTTGAAAATAAAGACTAGTGCCCCATTTCAAAGGTGACTAGATCATAACATACAGTAACCTGAGTAACTTTGGTCCAGCTTTTGGTGAGGGCTTGGACAGGAAGATAACTCGAAGTACCCTCCAGGTTCTTATATGATTTTAGTGTATATACACACACGTGCATGACCATGCCAGTATGTGTATACCCATATACAGAAAGATTCATATCCCTTTCTGCAACAGCTGGCCTAAGAATGCTGCTGGTCTGGCTGACATCAAGAACCACCTCTTTCAGAGCAAGGTTATTGGAGTTTAAAAGCAGGTATTTGGGGAAGAGAGGTCACATATAGCCCAACAAATACAAATTGCTTTTACTGCTTGGAGCTTAAATACAGCTCACTGCTGAAGTACTGAATCTGGCCAAGAAAGGCAGAAGGAGCAAGTAAAACATGAGGCAATGCTACCAGGCAGGAAAATTTGGGAATGCAAGAATTTATATATGTGCGTGCAAATATACACACTAAAGCTGTTGGAGGGGGTTTTTGGTTTTGGGTTTTTATTTTGTTTTTAAAGTTTTCCTCTTTAAGGTAAAGAGAAAATAATTTTAATTTCTAAAGGTAAAAAGTTTAGCTACTCCATCTCCTTCTGTGTTTACTGACCTACAAAATAAAACACATAGCTGCATTTTACTATACAGCTCTGTGAAAGGTTCACCTGAACTGGGGAAAATGCTAAAACAAAACCTTGGAGCTAACTACACTATACACAGCCAAAAAAACCCCAAACAGCTAAAAGACAGCATTTGAACACTGAAAACAAATGCTTTCCCTCAACTTTTCCAACATATATTGAATGATCATAACCATAACAAGTTTAAAAATTTATTCAGGATGACATTTTTAGGTTATTTTACTTTTAAATGTGGATAGCAAAAATTACCATGAGATTAGCTCAGTGGCCTAGAGCATGGTGCTAATAATGTCAAGGTCACGGGTTTGATCCCCTATGCGCCATTCATGTAAGAACTGGTAATCCTTGTGGGTCCCTTCCAACTCAAAATATTCTTTGAAACAAAGCAATCTTTGAAATTCTAGTAATTCAATAATAAAGAGCAAATAAAAGAAATGTGTGGCTCGATAAACTCACTTCCATTTCCTTCCCTGGAGAAAGATGACTTAGATTGACTGATCCACTTGAATTATGAAACATTTTCACAGGACATTTAGCTTCATTTTGTACTAACTCCTGATATTGGTTCACCACCCTGAGACAAACAATGAAGACATAAAAAGATTACAACTTTTAACTTCTAAAGTAGATAGATAAATATAAACATGTAATTGTATATGTTATAGTCATATATTTTATATATTATGCAAGGATATTTCTATATAAAATAGATATGCTTGCAGAGATACGCACATATATAGAATATATTTATATCTCTTTGTATCTTTAAACACTATGTTCCTGGGCTCTTAAATTTATTCCATTTTAACTTTAATTTTTTTTCTAATGCAAAATATCACGTAATAAACACTACTTTGGAGGAATGGAACAGATGGAACAGTTCCCTTCTCAAAAGCAACTGTACGTCTTTGGGATGTCAGTCATTAGGGGCCCCATTTTCTTCACAGAGGTCTGGAATCTTTTATAAAGGTGTCTCTTCTGCATATGCTCCCTGTGGAACAGTCAACCCTCCTTTAACTTGAGGTCTCTGTCACATGAGGAGTCTAAATGCAAAGGATGAACAATCACTCCTCTTTGAGAATCATGACTGATATTTCATAAAACATCAACAGCATCAGGCTAAAATACTATCAAATGAAATACTACATCTCCAATAACCTAAGACAACCACGTTGAGGGAACGCTGTTTCACAAACATGAGCAGAATAAACAATATGACCTTGCAGAGCTGAAAAATCAAGGTGAAGTTGTCTCTTACACTCTGGCAGACTGAACTTCAATGAAAAACTGCTCGAATATTTCCATTACCTCACAACTAAATGTGATAAACTCACTTTATTTTAGTATAGCACTGATTCTGTAATGTGCTGTTACTTGAATAATGCAGACCTAAGCCAGGGACCTGAGATACATGACAGAGGAAAGAGTGCAGTGTACTTTTTTCAGCAATTAGATTTCAGACTGACTTAAAATTACAGTGAAATCAAGAGCAGTAAAATGCCATGTACTCAAAAAAGGCGGTTCTGCCCTCCTCTACTGTAGCATCTTGCCCTAATCCCTGAAACCCAGTTACTTAGTCTGATGGAAGGACTTCTGCAGCCAAGTGACAAACATGATCAGTAAATCAATTCCAGTTACAAGTAGGCTCTTGTATTATGGTTGTTTTAGTCTTCAGCTAGCCAATCCCCCAATTCAGCTTACGTAACAAACAGCAAAAGTATCAGCACAAAGGAGGCAGAAGAAAATATATACAAAGGGTTTCTTGGTCAAAGTTACCTATTTAAAACAGAACATTATTACTGATTTTTGATCAAATCAAAGACTCACTTCCTGGCCGGGCACAAAAGGGTATGTAGGAATAAGAGCTATGGCATGTATATCAGGTTGAGGTATCCTATAGAGGCAAAAAAACAACTGGCTTTGACAGAGGTTGCTTTTTAGAGGTTTTGTGTTCATATGCACAGGTATCTAATGTGATGCATGCTGACAAACATTTGAAAAAACACTTACTTTGCTGCCTGTTATCCCTGAATTGCTACTCCTACTCATGCTGAAAATTTGTTTTATTACTTGCTTTTCTAGGAAAGCTGAATCAAGTAATACACAACACAAAAATGACAAGTCCAAATGAACCATTTCATGATTGCTAATTTACCACACAAAATGTGAAGATGAAATTCCTGCTAAGTGCTCTCAGAGTTCAGGTAGCGCAACAAGCTGTACTCACATATTTGATTTCTTCTATTCTTCCTTGCTTCTTAAATACAGAAACTACACACTATATCCTACTGCTTGTTATGATAATTCCTTTTATTTTTCCTCATCTGTTCTGCATCTGTTTCCATAACCATAACATTAGCAGTCATAATGGCTAAAAAGGAACAAAATTCATTATTTGGCATCAAACCAAATGGCTGTACATACTATATTAATTTACCTTTCAGCATCGGTCTTCGAACCAATAAGGAACCTAAAATGTGAAATACATTTGCAGTCATGAATTGGACTAAAAGAACATATTTTTCTAATCACAAGACTTCAAACAAATGCAAGTGCTGCCTTTTTTCCAAGGCATGTTCAAAGTATAAGTGATAATGCACTGGGTATTATTCAATACTTGAAATACATATTTGACTTCCTAACTATATATACAATATACACACATGGTCTAATATGGTCTCCTTTAAAAGTAAATTACCTATTTGGAGTTTATATTTTAAAAAAAATGGAAGCGAGTACCTACTGCAGAATTGTTACTGTAGAAAGGACAAAGTTATGTATAAATGAACAAGATATCAATATGCTCACACTGAAATATAAATGTTCTGAGGGTATGCCAAAAGCAACCCTACCCATCATATTTTAACAAGCATTTAGTTTCCACTGTTTTATTTCACTTATGCAAATTCCAGTTGCCCATGATTTTCCAATTCCCTGTGATTTTTTGACCTCCTAAATAAGTATTTCTCTTTTGCATAACACTTATGGCTTACAAACTTATTACTGCAGTATTTTTAAAACACTTTTCCCCCCGTTTTCTCCAGCTCCCAAAATAAAAGTAATATTAAACTCCCATTGCTTTATTTTACTGATCAACAAAAATGTTTCCTTCACCTTTTATTTCATATGACAGTTTGCTAATCAGGGATTATTCAAGTTTGGATGAACTTTAATTGGCAATGTTTTAGCAATGAATTCCAAAACTCCTCAGGAATCTAATACTTTTAAGACCACTTAATTCCAAGCCATATTACACAACTCTAAGTTGGCACTGCTGTTACAGGAAGATCAGTACTAAGTATGTGTGCTGGTTTTGGCTGGGGTAGAGTTAATTTTCCCCATAATAGCTGATATAGGGCTCTGTTTCGGATTTGTGTTGAAAACAGTGATAGTAATACATGGGTGTTTTAGCTATTCCTGAGCAGTACATACAAAGTTCTTTTCTGTCTCTCACCAGCCAGTGGGCTTGGGGTGCTCAAGAAGTTGGGAGGGGATACTGCAAGGATAGCTGACCTCAAGTGACCAAAGATAGGGATATGCCATATAATTCCATATGGCATCATTCTCAGCATATAAAGCCAGTGGAAAAAGGAAAAAAAGGGGAGTGGCATTTAGGGTGGCATTTGTTTTTCCACGTAACCATTAGGTATGATGGGACCCTGCTCTCCTGGAGACAGATGAACATCTACCTGCCCATGGGAAGTGTTGATGGATTCCTTGTTTTGCTTTGCTTGCATGTGTGGGTTTTACTTTACCTACTAAATAGTCTTTATCTCAACACAAGTTTCCTTACTTTTACCCTTTCAACTCTCTCCCCCATTCCACCAGGGAAGAGGGACGGAGTGAGTGCCTGCACAGTGCTTAGTTGACAGCTGGGCTTAAATCACAACAGTATGGAAACAAACAGTAAATAGGTCAACTCTATGGATAAACTATTCTTCATACTCAAGATGCTTTTATGATTTGGATAAAAAATAAGAGAATTACATGCTAGACAATAAAAAATAATTTTCATTTGCAGAAGTAAAAAGTTTGCTCAGACTCACTGCTCCTTGCCTTACTGAAATTTATAGGTTCTACTCTGCTGTACAGGTTCCTCCATACAAATAATCTGATCCATACAACATAAAAAGCCAAGAACAGAGAATCTTTGTAGAACCACAGCCAAAACCAGCATATTCACAACAATTCAAAATTATGAAGCTTCTTAGAAACTTATGCTTTCCTTCATTTATTTAGCTTAAATTTCTCTGTCTAAGGGTAAATAGAATATAGTCAAGTCTTATGCTTTCACAGCATCAGACAAATTTTAAGAACAATCAAAGTTCTGAGTAACATTGAAAAGGAGTGCAACAACAACTCATGGTGTCTTCACAATTTGCATGGATTAGGTTTGTTGGTGGTTCGCCCTTCCCAATATATCGTTAATGTAAAAGAATGTGCAAATTTGACATAAAAGTACAGTTAAGATATGATGGTTGCTTGAACATGTTTTGTTCTAGTTTTTGTTAAAAAATCTTAAATCAGATTTCTAGTTCTGGAGTATTTTTATGACTGAAAATGACAAGTAATGTTTGTATTCCTTCATCTATAAGATCACAGGACAGTTTAAAAGAGCATGTAACTTACTGTGATGGAGTTAAGAGGTTGTCACTTTCGTCATCACCTTTGAGTGTCTGAATTTTACCATAGTACAAGGGATTGCCAAGAGACTGAAAAATGGTCAGTTTTGTTTTTTGAAGCTGATTACCAACTTCACATTCAAACACATAATCATCTTTTATTTCCTAAAAGGACGAAAGAAAATAACCTAGTAAGACTTAATCAAGTGTTAGCAGAAACAGCAAGTAAAACAGACCAGCTCTATAGGCAATATAGTGAGAAACAATCTATAAGGAACTCTGTAAGTAAGTAATACTCTGTAGGAAGGAGTGCGTATTCTAAAATGAAAGTGATTTCTCTAAAGGGATGACAGGGAAAAGTTCATTGTCTCTTAAAAACCCCACAAAAATATTGCAAAACCTAAACAAGCACGTTAGACATGGAAAGGCAGAATAGGCAAACATATATAGGAACAGTTTTGCATAAATTATGACAATGCAAAAAACGTTCAAAGTAAAATGTTGGGATGAAGATTAAGTTTTATGGTAAAGTATTTTGTTTTCCAGTAATAAACTACAAAGACATCATGACACATGCTGTTAATAAAGATAGTATCTTGCCTCTGAAATGATAAAAAAATTAATCAATTATCTATGGCTGATTATATTAAATTACTACTTCTTATCCAATCACATAATTTGTGCCAAAAATCTTAAAGTTCAACTTACACATTACAGAAAGAGCTTTTTGTAAGAGGTATTTAATACTAATCTCTTTCAAAATTTAACATTTTGATTTTAACTGAAGCTCTTTTCCACCAGCCTTTGAGTGTCTGAGTAAAGAAAGAAATTTTTTGAGCAGAGCACTGCTCTCTGTACATTATTATGCTTTCTTTACTACAAGACCCTTTCCCTTGTATTTCTGGAAAACCTGAGGAAATTACCAAACTGATTACATGCTTGCTGTACTGTAGAAAATTACAAGTATCTTCCCATGTCTATATAACACATGGAAGATTCATTAAATTGGGGCAGGGAAGATTATTCCGACATTACTTTTTGTTGAAATAAGAGGCATTTTAACTAAAGACAGCGAAGTTTGGCCAAAGATCTAAACTACTCACATGTGCTGGCCAGACAGTTGGTTGTGAGTCATCAGACTTGATAGACTTTTCTACTTTGGCATATTTTTCCACCTTAAAGAAAACAGAGATTCAGAAAACAAAGAATCCCCTAATATTTATGCATTCAGAAAAACTAAATTGGAGAATCTTCAGAACTTGACATTTTATAGTGTTACAGTGTATTTGCCATGTTAAACAACAAAAGAGTGAAACACAACTTAAGACTACAGATTGAAATCATTGTCCGCAATGTAGAATGGTTAAGAAATTTCACAATACCAGTAACTCCCAAAATCTCTGATTAGGTCAGGTACAACACAGTTCAAGTAAAAAGAGGACAAACCATGATTTCATGTATTAGGAACATTTTTGCCAGTCCTACGATGTCCAAAGCTACAGTCTTGACTAGTCCACAGAGTTTTGCAGAAATCTCAGTAGACTAAATAAAGACTTGTGGAAAGGGACCTGGGAGTCTTGGTCTATGACAAGTTGAACATGAGTCAGCAGTGCCCTGGCAGCCAGGAGGGTCAACCATGGCTTGGGGGGCATCAGGAACAGCATCGCCAGCCAGTCAAGGGAGGGGACTGTCCCGCTCTGCTCTGCACTGGGGCGGCCTCAGCTTGAATACTGTGTGCAGTCTGGGGCACCACAATGTAAGAAATATATTAAGCTGTTACATTAGAGAGTATCCAAAGGAGGGCAGTGAAGATGGTGAAGGACCTGGAGGGGAGGCCCTGTGAGGAGAGGCTGAGGGCACTTGGTCTGTTCAGCCTGGAGGTGACTGAGGGGAGACCTCATTGCAGTTACCACTTCCTTGTGAGGGGAAGAGGAGGGGCACTGATCTCTTCTCTGTGGTGACAGGTCTGGAGGGAATGGCCTGAAGTTGTGTCAGGGGAGGTTTAGGTTGGATATTAAGAAAAAGGTTCTTCCCTCAGAGGGTGGCTGAACACTGCAACAGGCTCTCCAGGGAAGTGATCACAGCACCAAGCCTTACAGAGTTCAGGAAGTATTTAGACAAGACATACGGTGTGATTTTTGGGGCTATTCTGTCCTACAGGACCATGAGTTGGACTCAATGATCCTTGTAGGTCCTTTTCAGCTCAGGATATTCTATTATTCTATGAGTCCCTTCTGTACACTAGTAGTATGTGTTTTGACAGTGCTAGAAACTAAGAACAAGAACGTCCCTGAGGGAAGAATGCACACAGGGTGATCAGAAAAACTCTCAACAAGAATTCTCTGGATAAAAATAGAAATTTTTCAAAATATTAACCTCCCATAGTATCATAACATATAAAAAGAGAGGAGTTTCTACCAAGATGAGAAGTGACTAACTTTTAAATTATCTACAAACCTCATTTGTTTTTCTGGTTTTCTTATTATCAAACATCTTAAAATAGATGTGTGCTTATTGAACCCACAGAAGAAAAATATTAATGGTTTGTACTGTTTACCTCATACAAACTACTGTTACATTTGCAGTGTCATTTAACTTGTGTAATTGTAAACATTAAAGTCACTCCCATTTTTTAAAGGCCATTCTTTGATACTAGATACCCTTTAGTCACTTCTTCATATAATACAATGTTCAATACAATTGCTAATAATTGCTAATGGTAACAACTGGTCTTACATCTACTTCAGAAGGTGCAGTCAAGTAGCAAGGGTTCTGTTTCCACATATCTACGCACTGGAAAATGAAAAAGCAGGATTAATATAATAAATATTTAATTTAAATAGTTAAAAGTATATGAAATTACTTCTCAGAATACTTACATTTCCAGCTTTAGAAATTTTGAGGTCATATTGCTGGGCTGCTTTCCTCTCCTTCCTTTTCTGTAAGTAGTCAAGTAGTCTGAGCTGAGGTGGAGTTGAGTAGTGAGCTACTTCCTGTTGTCTGTTCAGAGAGGACCTCGAGTATCTTTTGAAGCACCTATGGCAAAATGACACATAAACGTGTAAAACTATCAACATTAAATTCTCCACTGACTGTGGAGAACTGCTGCTTTGCAGAGAACTGCTACTTACTTTGAGACTACTAAGTTTTAAAATAATAATTTAAAATTGCTTTTCAGTATTACTCTGTACCACTAACTCTTTATTTCATATTTATAAAATATACTTATATTCTGTTCTTGTGTTTCAGCACTAAGAATGGCGTTATATTTTAAATGTGTAATTGAAGTACATTATCAAACGGAGTAAATAAGAAGTTGCCAAGCTTAAAATATTTATATATTATCATAGATTTCAGTTCCATCAAACGATCTTTGTACTGTTTATGTAACTACAAAGTTACAGACACAGTAACTGCCCTCTATTCTTTGTTTCATGCCAAAGTCCTTGCTACAGTAATGCCGTTCTGGACATATCATTTAATACCTTTGCCTCTTTTTCTAGTATTTGTTGACCACCAAGGTTTAATTTCAAGAACAGCTTGACCAATTTCACTGTTTATACTTGCTTAGACATTACCACTAGTTTTGCACTAGGACAGTATTTCAATGCAAATCTACTTTTAAATATTTCAGTGATTCTGACAGACCATTAGTACATTTCCCTTCTCCAGAGTGACTGCAACTCTTGTAGCAGAACAAATATGAACCATTTCAAACTTCTGTGGAAAAAAAAGTGAACAACCATGCACAAAAGTAAAATAATTTCATGTTTTTAAGATTCCGATATGCCTACACTTCTTTTTAGCCTGAATGTCAAACATACAAATAATTCCCTTGATTTTCTCATTCAGGATTAAGCTTATTCATAGCTTTTAACAAATCAGAGACCAATATGAAACATATCCATTTACATATTTTACAATACTCAACAGCCATCTGAGTCAGACTACACATAAATTATGCAAAAGACAAAACCCAAACTGCAATATAACAGATAATGTTGAAAAAATATATAAATACTTTCCTTTGATATATAAAAATAAGCATACTACATACTACTAACCGAAATATAGTACAATATTGAGCACTTAAAAATATGATATAATTTCTTGACTGTTCCTCACACATTCCTAATATTTATCATATGAGGAGCTAAATTTTCACATAACGCATTACTTATATTTTTCTTTGAAAATGTTTCACAGGGAAAACTACCGTTTCATGGGGCGAGTGTTCATCTTCTGCTTGTTGTACAGGAGTCTGTTGGTAGTACAGGTCACTGCTATTGAAGGATCAAGACACAAAGGCTCTGCTGTAGCCAAAATAAGTTGGCTCTCAAGTAGGAGTTTATCCTCCTGTAACATACACAGCGATTAATAAATGTAAAAATATGAAAACTTTTCCACTAATTAAACCTCTATGTATCTAGGCATGTGGACATTATTTTAGAGACAATGGAAAAAATTGTGTGTGGATAATTAACAAAAGAAACTATTCAACAATTAAGTATCCCTAATCATTTTTATCAGTTTCAGAGCTTGGGTAGGGTTCCCAATAGGAAAAAAACACGAGAAACCTTCTGAAAAGTAGAGGTCATGTTCTGGGTTTTTTGTGTGCATGTTTTCTTTGCTTTCTTGCTTTAAACACAATACTAGTAGCAATGAAATCTAGTTTGTCGGTGATTTATACTTATGTACTGGCAATCACTGCCATAAAGATCATCTACCTGGGATTTTAGATTACAATCTGAAATAGATTTGAGCATGACTGTGGCTCTGAAATACAATACAACACAATGCATTGAGTACACCATGCTGTTCAGCAATTCACTAACTATAACTGTACAACCATAATTACTCCAGATTCACTTTATCAATAATCAAATAAAGGTGGAGGAACGATTGTGTTATTAGATTCCCAGTGCTGTTCTGGGGCCCCATGTTGAAGATGGATGAAACATGGCAAACTAATTACTCACTCCAAGGCTGTAATTTTGCACTATGAAAAATCAACATCTGATTCTGCACAACCTTTAGCAAATCCTATTGTATTCTACAGCATCTTATGGAAAGATGCTGTTAAGTTAATTTGGCAGCTCTTTGAAGCATATACCATGCACCACTATACACACTGACAGCTTCTATTAATAAAAAAAGAGTAAATTATACATTTATTAAACAAAGACAAAATTTTAAATAATTTTGTTGTGTATTTGTGACATCACTGTAAAGCTTTGAAATAACCTCTAACTCACCTGTGTCCATTTGTGGTTGTCACTTGTTATAGAATGCACATCACAAATTAAAGTCTGAGGAAGAAGACATAATGGTAATTAGCTTTCAACTGAATAAGATTGCTTAATGTACGTTCAGTGATAGTACATATCCAGCCTAGGAACAATGGTAACACTGAGAAATTACTTAAGCCACTTCTCACCTGCATTGTAGGACGCAAAAGAATGTGCTTGCTTTGGTATGTTGGAGATTTCATGTTACCAGACTGCCTATAGTCACGTATTTCTGCTATGACACATCCACAATGAAAAATATTAACCTAGTTGAAAAGAAAAAAAACAACTTTTAGATAAACAAGTGTTTATCAATCTGCCCCTGCCTCTAAACAGAAGTTTTTTATATAACATATAAAGTGCAGTGAAACTATGAGTAAAACTAATCTCAATTTTTTCAGTCAGTCGTCTTTACTACATACCTAGACATACCTAAAATACAAGCCTCAAATGTAGTGTTTTCATATGCCAGTAATATAGTTTTAAGAAATTCCCATGCCAAACATTTCATAATGACAAAGAACAAAGGATATTCTGATAGAGCACAGAGTGAAAGTTAGTTCGCAGCTACGACCATAGCAATCTCTCTTCTATACCTTTCTCCTCAGTATTTTTTCCCTAGATATCAATAAAATATTTATTTGGGGCACTAAATATTAGTTTCAAATGCACAAGTGTTTTATGTCTTGTGATTAGAATCATCAATGCAAAGCATTCAAAAAAATCAAGGTCTATCAGGGTATAAAAGGTATCAGGGTATAAAAGGTATCAGGTCTGAAAACAAAACTTTCAAACCTGAGATTTTTCCAAAAGATCAACCAAAATAGGTGGTAGTTCCTCTGCATCCAAATATTCAAGCAGCTCTCCTTCCTCATAAGGCAGTCGAATGGTCTCAGAATCTGAATTTAAACAAAACATACTCCTTTTGTTTTGCCTTTCAAGTTAAAACTTCAACAGTGAGAGATCTAAAACAATCTTGCCACAGCAAAAAGCAGGGTTGACAGAAACCTATCCAAACAGCATTTTTTTGCATAGTAATTATTCTTACATCCCTTTCTGTTCTCAGAGCTTTATTTTGCTCTTAGTGCACTAGCAGGCAGAATTTTTACTCCCAGGGCACATACTATATGCTCTTCTTGCATGTCACAGTATCAACAGGAAGAACATGCAACCAAACTGGCACACAAATGCCTTTAGACAGACCTAAAAATAGGAAGCAGTGAAAGAAACAATTTGACAGAAGGAACCTAAAGTGAGAGAAACTTAGACATGCAACTCCAGAAACCAAGTGGAAATAAGAGAATTGACAGCTCTCAGAAAGACTCATATCTACAGATTTTCACTGCACCTCACAGCTTTATGCAAATTTTTAGTTAAAGTACAGTTGTTTGTTCTCCCTCCACAGCCCTGCCACCCGAAGTTATCTTAGAAGTGAAATAGTTAAATGTAAGCAACAACACATTCTAACTATTTATATAACATTCTGAGCACTTTTAAAAATTAAGGAGCAAAAATATTACCTGAACCATTTTTTCCCCTGAGCATAAGTGAATAACCCTCATTTCCCGGATAGAGGTTCACTACCAGACATGACAACGTCTCCTGCATAACCAGCTTCTCAAGTAAATTCACATTTCGCCTCAGCTTCTGCTTTAAAAGTAAACATTGCTCATGAACATAATACAATGAAATAATTAGTAGAAATGAAAGCAATTGCTGGAATATGACTATTATGTAGATTAATGACAAAGTATACATCTAAACAGGCCCAGTTAAATTTAATTGTACTGTATTCAGCAAATATATTATGTATTATCACACATACTTACATACACAGATTTTTTTTTAAAATCCCACTCATTTAAAGTACAAACCCTAAAATTGGAAGTCCACAGACAACAGAGTTAATAAGAATGACCCTGTGCTACAATGTTGTAAATCTACAGTGGCACTATTATTTGTATAATTTCTATGAACATCATTTATCCACTACTTATTGTTTGACAAAAACAACAAAAAAATTTCATACTTTCCAATATTCCTAACAGAAGCAGATATTTCTCTCCAGGATTAAAATATTGAATTACAGCATTTGGAAGCTTTAATTGAATTTTCTTGTCTGTATTTGTTGAAATCTGATCCAGCAGCTGCAGACACTATTCCCTTATTTAACTGTAAGAACGATCTTTTCCATGTATAACAGATTTTTAAAATTACTTGGTATGTGTCAGAGACCCCATATATATCCTACCATTTAAAGCCTCCTTAGAACTTAAGACAATGAATTCTAAACCTTAGATAATTTTACACCTTCTAGCTGGAGGCCAGATTTCATCTCTGTATACCAGCCCTGGGTGGGGCCATAAATTGGGAGTTAACGTGAGTGCTCTAGTAATCCTGCCAAACTACTCATTTCACATACACCCAACTAAGCAGTAGTGGGCTATTTCTTTTTGAACAAATTCATCTTTCCATATATACTGAAAGGAAAGCAGGTCATAACTTAGAGGGAAACAAACTTAAGAGAAAAGGACTGAAAACAAAACCCCAAACCCCACAGAAATATAATTAAACAGACCATTTTAACAGGTATGCAGAGAAAAAGGAATAAAGTATTTTCGATTTCCTGCTATGCAGTTGTAGAACCATTGCTAAAGTCAACTCTTCCCCATGTATAATGAATGATGGTGACTACATCTTCCTGGCTTTTACAGTACAGAAATAGTAGAAACTAACACAAAGAAACAGACAAGACTAGCACCTAAATCCTGGAGAATTAACAGGAAAAGAACTGAAGGAGCTGGGGAGAACGGGGGAAAATATGTCACAGCAACAACAGAGGTAAGAGACTGCTTGTGAAAGCCAATTTCTCATACAGGATACTGGAGATGCAGCACGTTAAGGAAAACCTTCTTCAACTAAAACTCCTATTAACCCCTCCACCACCTACCAAACACCGGGAGGCTGCATGTGCAGTGCTTCAATTTTCAGACACATCACTTTGTAGGGGATATAGCTCTTGGGCTGTCACAGTGGGAAGCAGCCTGAGGTACAGTAAATGCCAATTGAGAGCAAAGTCGGCACTCAACTACTCTGGCATCTTCTCTCTTAAAACTGAGATAGTCATCTTTTGACAGAAAAGTTTTTGAATATGTTCCCCAGTGTCTGATACATTAATATTTTCATATTTTGCTATGGACTGGCATTTGGACAGAAAGGAACATGAGAATTCTGTAAGTTACATGAAGAGATTAAGAAGAAATTAATTGCACTAAAGTTAGGTTTAAAAATAACAAATAAGACAGTAAGAAACAATTCCATTCCTCTATCATTGAGATAGAACCAATATGTCTTCTAGAAGCTGTAACTAATAATACTGTTAACAGTTCTAATCCAACTTTACTATTTTCAGGAGCTGAATAAAAAGGTTCATTCAATTAAGGCCATTATTCCATCCAAAATACAGGCACAGAATAATTTTTACAAACTAGTAACAACTCACAGAATTTCTAAATAAACAATACTCTTTCCCTAAAAACTTGTCTATGTATGCAAGAAATAGCCATGAGATTTATTATAAGGCCTCTGCTCCTTAGACACCTCAGAAGTAAAATATATATCATAGTAATTAAACTGCAAATGTAATAAAATTCAGTTAATTGCATCACTCTAAATTTATTATTTTGTGAATGATATGTTAGTATTACTTTTTAATTTTTAAGTTTTGTTCAATAATTGTTGGCCATTTATGGCTTGAGTTTTTTGCTTCTTTCATTTTTTTTGGAAGTTAGGATGCTGAGGGGGGAAGACAGGTAAAAGAAAAAGGAGAGGCCAATCACATAGGCCAGAGAACATTTTCGACACTGCATTCATATCACCTCAACTTCTCAAGACATATTATAAAAACATTTTAAAATATCAACCCTCTCCTAGACATTGGGGTAAATTAGCATTTTAAGTACAAACATTTCAATAAGTTGGTAAAGTTACATTTCACTAAGCATGAAAAAATTTTATTACTATAAAAAAAATAGTTTTCTCCTTTGAGCTGGCACTCTGAGATACTGTCTCAGAGCTGATATTAAGCATTAGCTCAGGTCTTGTCTGGAAAGATGTTAAAGATCAAGGAGTGGTCTGAGGTGTATTACATTTCTTAAGCATTCATTATACTACAAGAGTGCAGATAGCATGCGACCAGGCCAGCTCTTCTGCTGTTACATCAGCTAAACCTCTACCCTCTCTGACTTCACTCACATAAAAGCAGTGCTCCTCCCACCTAAACACACTGCAGTGACTGCAGGATGGCTGGGAAGCAGCACAGAGAAGACACAGGTGCTTCCTTTCACTTCCAGTGACTTCTGATGATTATCACTACATAAAGAATACAGAGCATTCCTGCCTAACTAGACTGAAGTAATGATTTTACGTTGTTAATTACTCCTCCACTCTTGGCTACAAGCAAAATGTTAATTTTAATAGCTAATCCTCAAACAGTGCACTGGTATTACATAAAATTATGTTACCTTTATCATGACTGCTCTTCTTGTCCCCCACTGTAGCATCTTAAACTGGCTTTCCCACCTACCTTTATGACTGAAAAGTTGGTCAAAAAGCTCAAAATAAACAGATCACCTCATAAAAACAACAAAAAAGCTCTTGTAGCAACATACTGTATTTCCATGAAACGAAAATCTCAACCAACCACCCAAGATTTTTCCCTTGACTTTGATAACATTTCATTAATCTCAGCACTACTTTATGAATGCACAGAAGATGCACGTTGAAAGGTACAATTTTGTCTCAAGTTCAACAGAACTACTATTTAAAAATTACTTTAATGAACAACATTAAGCATTGTTATTTCAGGAAGCCAATAAAGGAAAGCAGAATTTTGTATGTATTGACTGAAAACCAACACCTAATTTGATAAAACAAAAAAACTTGGTGAAACATTATTTTTTGGTTATAAAGTGCAAAAATCAGATCCACAGACTGCAACTTATAACCATGTTACACGGAATGTAACTGGCTGTGTCAAGACTGCCATTCCAACAGAGACTAATATTAAAGCAGCTCAAAGACAAGGGCCATGCAGCCTCTGTAGTGGAGGCAGGTATACATTGCAGTTTCCTAAGTTTGCAGATCAAGCTTTAAGAATACCGTGGTCTGAAAAAAGGCTGCTTGGTTTACCCTAGTGAGGTTAGCTTTGCTTCAAAGTGCCTTCTTACAGTCAATTGTTTCCTCACCTTACGCATGTACAAACAGTTATGTTTTCTTCAATAACAGAATCAAGCACATGATACAATGTTTTATACAATTACTCAAATACATCCAAGGCTAAAAGAAACAAAGTAACAATGGTGCCATTGTTATCTAGCACAATTTTGTTTATTTGTGTATCAAAATTACTCAATCTCCACAGCTACCAGGGTACCTCTTATTGCTGCAGAAGTGCTTCTATGTGCTTCATTATTCTCGCACTAGTCCAACATGGAACTGAAATAGCTTTCATTAACAGTGTTCTGAAACTGTTTACTCCAAGATGTTTTCATGCTTATACACTGATGCTATCACATGCAGCTGTCAGACAGCACCAATTGAGAATAAGCAAATGACCAAAGATTTTTAATTTTTTAAATGTGTTTTTGTAGCAGAGATCTTCAGATTTACTTGCCTCACATTGATCCTTTCAGCCCACAAACCACGTCTGTTTCCACATTTGTGTTTAGCATTGAGTCCAAAATTTTCTTTTCATTTTTTTTATTTCAACTTTTAGGTACAGGAATTCTGCACAGTAGAGTCCAAATGAAACAAATTGCTTCCTTAGTCAACCCCCTCAACATAGTTCTCTCTCTAGTGTGGATATGCACAAATAGGAGAGATGCTGAAAAGCCATGAAGCTGGGCAGATTGGAGTAATAGAGGAATAAAAATTAATTGGGGAAAAAGTTAAGACTGAAAGACAATATTCAGTGTAAATTTAAAAACTGTTTCTGGGTGGACAACATAACTACAACTTGTACCATCAAAATGGTGCAATACTGGAATACAAACTTGGACAGTTCTGTACACTAAAACCTTTAAGTTACATCCAAGTCACTGACCAAATTCTAATCAGAATTCAGTTCAGTTTTATTTTGCAAATTAAGAGACAAATAAATAAATGAAGTCCTATGCTTGTGAAGTTTCACAGTAGCATTATCTTTAAACCTTTGTACCTCAATCTTTGAGCTTCTCATTTTCAGTTATTACAATCTGTAATGTAAGACCAAGATATTTCTTAACTATCCACATCTTAGTTCAGTGAATAAGATCTCTAAATATGAACTTTCCTACCACAAACTTCCAATTCCTCAACAAAAAACTTAAATTTTTATTCAAATCTAAATCTGCAACAATCCACTTCACCTACTGTGATGCTATAACTCTCTTCACTACTTCAATGTTATTATAGTTGGGTACGTTTGCCTAGTGCCTTCTAGTTCAGCAAGACTATTGCATTAAAATCCTAGGGTTTTTCCCAGATTCCAGTCTAGCAAGGCTGATCTCCCTGCTGCTCAAATATTTCATTACCCATTCACTATTGATGTTTTAATCCTTTCAAGTCTGTAATTTGCTTAAAACCTCCCATTTGTGATTTGAATCAGAATTATATGCTAAATACAATCAACCATATGAGAATTACAAAAAGGAATAACAGGTGCTCTGTAACTAAAATTCATGCATATTTGTCTTCTCATTTGTTTATATTTCCTTGGAAGCATCAATACAGCAAATTCCACAACTTGTTCTTCTTGTTCCATTTGACATTCAGTTTAGCAAAGTAACTTGTGTCTTTTACACCTTATATTTAGCATTGCTAAGCCTGTTTGAGCTCCTTAGCTAACACTAGGAAAAAATTTCACAAAACTTCTTAGTTTACCATCTGTTCGAGAAATAAATCGAATCGAATTTACAACAAAGCATACAGTCAAAAATTATCCATAACTTTTCCCATGAAAGTCATTCTAAGAAATTGATTCTGAAACAGTGATACTGACAACAACGCACATGGCACTGACACTGGCCCTGAACATGACCACAACTGACTTCAGAGATACAAGATTAAGAAAGAATGAATAAGTCACTCAAGCCAGTCTAGGCCTTACTACTCATATCACTCAGTTACTTCAATAGCACTGTTTTCTAATAAATGTGTTAGATACACCTCTCCATTCTAGACCATTCTTTTGAAATTCTCTTTCCATATATAGAAATATAATATTTTCCACATAAAGAAAAGCATCTCAAGAGTACACTATATACAATCCTCTGCAAGCATTCTATTTTATTACCTCTAAATGCAGATTTAGGGTTACTGGGTAGTCATTGGCTCTCCCATTACCTTGTTTTTATTTCAAACTGAATGAAGACAATGCTATTAAATTACACAGTTGAGTCTACAAAAGCCATAATAATAATTTCTCCTGCAGTTTTAGCCTTAGTTAACTACTACAGTAAGAAGAGTTACTTTCTTTGTTAAAAGAAGAATAAAGTGTAATTAAAAAAAAAAGTATTATCTGAACTTGCTTGTTTGGACAGAAATGAGAAGCTTCTCAGCAATTTCCACTTACCTTTATCTCAGGCTCTTTTTCACATTCTTCTGTATATAAATCATAGAGTTTTTGAAACACAGATTTTCTGCAATTAAAAAAGCTTAACATGTAACCAAAATTAAATCAAAGAAATGCTATTTAAAAACTGAATACTGAAACTCTTAGTACCTTCCACTGGATATATATTTTCTTTTGGGAGGTCTCTGACGGGCACTTTCAATTATATACTACAAGAGAAAAGCAAACCGAAAAAACATCATACATTATGAAGATATTTAATTCTATCTACCACACAACTTTAGATCATTACCAGACGAAGTTCCATATATAGAGAAAGTAATTACCAGTTATGGTACATGACTGTTCCAAAGGTGTACTGAACATCATCTGTTCTATGTTATAGTCATCAACAAGAACACAGCTCAGTTTAGCTGTCTAATGAAGCATTCATGGCTATGGCATTAATTGCACACACAGTCTTGATTCTGCATTCATGTTTTGTAATTACAGTAGTAATTAATGCTACTGTACTTAGCTAACATTACTGAAGTTAACGTAGTTAACACACTGACATTCACATGGTTAAAATGCTAAGATACAATCAAATTATGGCTTGACAACATTTATAATCA
The DNA here is from genome assembly GCA_035047845.1 of Dendrocincla fuliginosa. NCBI lineage: Eukaryota > Metazoa > Chordata > Aves > Passeriformes > Dendrocolaptidae > Dendrocincla > Dendrocincla fuliginosa. The sequence continues at coordinate 50,938,174 of JAWWMO010000001.1, forward strand.
AATACTCTTCAACAAAACTAATTTCAGGAAGTTTAGTTTTCCCTTTGTCTTTTGCATGTATATTAGTTTTCTCAATGGAGCTGTGCATTATAAATACAATTCATGTACATCAAATATTCAAATTAAAAAAAAAAGAGAGATTTCATCCCACATTAAATATTATTTATATTCTAAATAGGTTTTTCCCTATCTCTGTTTTTTGTCTGAAATATTTTGATTAACAGCTTAGTCCAGAATTTCAGTGAAGAGAGGTTCTCCCACAGAAACATATATTTCCTGTAACAGGGTTCAAGGTAACCACAGCATCAGATGTCAGCATGAAAGAACATGAATATGAAGGCATTTGCCTCTTTGTTCTAACTGGGCTGTCCTTAAAAACAAACAGGATTTTACCATCTCTTTATGCCAGCTGGCTCTGTAGAGCTCTGCTTATTTTGCAGTACACAGATTTGCTGGTTTAAAAGGGGAAAACCGAAGTCCTGCACAGTCTTACCATCATCGCACTTCACGATGTTTGCAGTACAACAGGTAATAGACAAATATGTGACAGCAATTCCAGTGAGAATTTTGTAAACTAAGTCTTATATGTATGGGTGGTTAGTTATACACACACATATATTTCCATAATATGCTTTTCCGGTGCTTTTCAGAAAAAATAAAAAACTATTGTGTTTTTATAACTCTGAGACCAATATATTATGTGCAAACACGTAATTTAGCTGCTTCTTACCTCGGCACGATCCAATGCCAGTTCTAAAGCTTGTTGCTGCAAGAAACACAAAGGGTTTTTTAGAAATTGCATGACTTGTTTAAACATCCTCATACGTAAAAACACCACAAAAGCTCTACTAGTACTGATATGGATTTATAATTAGAAGATGAGCTCAAGCATTCTTTGGCACACAGTAAACTTAGCAGCTGAAACCTCATGCAAGGTCTGGCTAAATTATGCAGCCTTAGAACAATGTAAGGCATTGGAATTAAAAGTAGGAAAAGAAATTACACCTACTAAAAGCAGTAACAAATATTAACCCAAACAATTAGCGATGACAAGTAGAAAACCTGTTCTACTTTGTTAAGCTGGTCACTAATTCAACAGAAAGGCTAGGCCAAAATATCCCTGAACAGCTGTCCAGAAAGAGAGTATTTTAACTTCTAGATACTGGTGCCCAAGTATTAATATTTTTCACAAAATGGAAATGAAGATCTTATGCTCAAAAATGTTACTTCTGCACACAATACAATTTGAGAAGTTTCTTATGACCTACTGTTAGGTGGCTAAGAAACAAAACCAGCTTCCATTCCAGACTTCCTCCAAGGCAGGCTAAGAAGTCTGCCCAACTCTACCAAAACACAGGAAAATATGGAAAAGCTGCTCTATATCCCATTGTACAATATACTCAATACCATTTACTTTAACAAATTTAGCTCCTTTGGAGTTTCTTTCATTTCAGTATACCTGCAGTTGATATACCTGTATTTCAAGAAGACCAAAATAATAAGTTCTTGGACTAAAATTTAACAAGTATGTCAAAATGGAATAAACAAGTACCAGCGTAAAAAAACAGAGAAAAAGTCCTTCTTGGCTCCTAACCTTCCTTCTCTGGCACTCACTTTAGTTCTGATGCCTTCTTTGTGCAGAAACAACGTGGAGCTGCTAAATGCACCAGATAATGAAATTGATTCAGGGCAGGAAGGAGAGGGGACAATACCAAGAACTGAAGTCTTGTAGGAAGGCACTTAAGACTTGATCCAGCACCAGGAAAGTCCAGAGAAGCAACACATTAACTTCACGACGGGTGGATAAAGCCCTTAGGAATATACTGCTAACAAGCTCTAATATTCAGTAAAGCTTAGAAACATTTGTAATAGGTACCTCTTCCCACATATATATTTGTGCTATTTCCTCAGTTTAAACCATCTCTATCAGCTGTTTGTGAAAGCAAATATCTTTACTTGAACCTCAAGGAACAGAGGGCACGTGAACCATGTCCAATCCAAGGTAGCATCAGTTATTTCACAGAAAATGAGTATTTCATGTTTTGTTACAATCGAATTTAGAGAAGAAAAACATATACATTAAAAACACTCAGGCCTTTTACCATTCATCTGCAAGGTATCTAGCACAAAATTTCTTACCTTTGTTCATGAAAAAAACCACCTACTTAATGTCTTATTACTATTGTTACCAAATCAGAATATGTAGAAATTTTCAAGTGTCTAAGTACTTCTTATGAAAATGTCTAAAACTCATACTTTCTATTTCATTATTTCTATTTCATGATTTCAGATATTCAAGTCAATGACTGCTTAACATAAGGTAAAAATCTAAGGCAATATTACACCTGTGAACAGAGTACTATGTGGAAGCAGAATTTTTATGCACTCAACTGTCTACCACCAGTCCTGACTGAAAATCCATCACCAGTTTTATATGACAACTTCTGTGATGCACTGGCCAGTGACTAAGTGTTTAACAGTATTCACAAGCTAGGAAGGAACATATCCCTTAAAAAAGAAATGTCAGAACTCAGGAGTAACATGCAAAATAATATTTTTAAAGAAAATGTGAAACATTGATGGCATTCTTCTCATGAGCCAGATAGGTAACAGGCTAGACCAAAAGGATCTGAAAATATATTATCCGAATCATAACTCACCATTGTAGTTGAAGCCATGTGACCAAATGGCAAAGGAAATACTTAGGGAGTTTAGTGCAGCAGGCGAAGAATCATATTTGATGGTCACACTTGGGGTACTGGAAAAAAAAAAAACACGGAGAAAAAGTATCACTAAGAAATAAATGAGAATTTTATTTAAATACAACATTTTTGGTGGTTAATTGTCCTTAAATCTCATTTGCATAGCGTAGTTTCCTCCAAAAGTAGAAACAAGAGTTCCATTCACTGCCAGTGCAGAGGTTCTCATTCTAATGGCTATTACTCTTCACAATGATTTTACATTATTTATATTAAATAGCAGAGTCACAGGCACATAAGCGAGCTTACATAGCCAAGCACTCTTGTCTATTGCAGCAGCCTGCCTAGGCACCCTCAGACGCACAGAAGGCTACAACGCTGAATGACAAGCAGAGCGCTTAGCACACCCCATAAATCCCTCTGTCTCTCCTTTAAGGTTATTATTCCTAGCCAACACCTCCTCTAGCGGCGTTTCCCAGCACCGTTCCGAGGCGCTAGTTTAACACTGACCCACAGCAAGCTGCCTATTGTGAACTGGGAAGTAAAACCTGCTGGGGCTGGGAGTGACCGGCGGGGCCACCCAGGGCAGCGAGCCGGGCCGGAGGGCGCAGGTCGGGCCCCGTCCCGCCGCCTCCTGGGGCGGAGCTCCGTGCCCGACGGGGGCACCGTGCCCGGGTGGGAGCTCCGTGCCCCGGAGGAAAGCCCCAGATCGGAAGAGC
>JAWWMO010000001.1:50942801-50957600 GCA_035047845.1 Dendrocincla fuliginosa
AGAGCTCAGCAAGGTCCCTTCTCCCAGGGTGGAGGTCAGGCAGGTGCTTCCCTGCTGGCTTCCAAGAGTGGCTCCCAGACTCATTAAATGTTGCTTTTGTTCCCCTAAAGGAACTTTCACCCTTGCCTAAACTGAGGTGCAAGTCTGTCTACTTGGGTACTGGCTGTGGTAAAAGTCTAGATAAAGAGTATGACTGAAGGTTAATTTTGTGCTTTGGAAATGAAGGCAGTCACATATTTTGTATTTCTTTATCAGTTTTACAGTGATTCAAAATGTTGTTAAACTGGTTTTGATTGAAATGTCATGGTGTTAGGAAAACAGTTTATTTATTTTCTGTATTCCTAATGGAATAAGAACTGGGAAGAAGTAATTTTAAGTTGTTCTTCCTGCAACGTGAACAGGAGAGTCAAAGGATGTGTCTAAAGTAAACTAGCCCCAGGATAACATGAGATGCCTGTAGTGCTGTGTTAGGTCACTCTTAAGGGCATCCATATTCTTTTGAGTATTTCCAAGCACTCCTAGGCACATCTCCACTATATATTGCAAATACTGTCCCTGGGCATGGCACTTACCCGACTTGTAGGATGTTATTCCCAGGCCTTTCTAGCACTTCTGAGTCATAATTTATTTTCTCCCAGCAATGAGCAAATGTGCTACCCTGTGATCCAGCAACCAGTCCTGTAGGAAAAACCACACCTAACTACCTTTCAATGCCTTTGTTAACCTTGCAATTCTTACATGTCTTGAAGAGGAATAACTTGAAAGCTCAAGAAAATTTAGACAGTGAGCTTCAGGTAGCTCTGGACGGGGTGGATGCCTCCTGTAGGACTACCCAGGCACTCTGTCTTGGTGCTGATGCTGTTTTGGTTTCAGCACTGGATTCTGCATAACCTTTCTTTGTCTCACAGCATAGCCAAAATGTTGTGACTTGTAATTACTGATGGTACCTAGAGTCTCTCAGAGATTCTCAGTACATAGAATAAAAATTTCTGATGAGTTCAGTGTTCTTCAGCTGTGGGCGTAAACCTGTTGGACACCTGATTTCAGCAGCTGAGAATATACTTTATTGGTATGTTAGAAGTCCATGTTGTTTCTGAACACCAGAGAAAAGATAACCAGGATCCTATCCTGGCCCTGGAGCAGGTGGTAGTTCTTCCTTGACTCATCCACGCACTTAATAGGTGTATGGTACAGCAGTTCTGCAGCTTCATGTGATCCAACTGTAAAGCTAGCTCACCTTTGAGCGTGCAGTTGGGCCACCTTTCAACCTAGTTTTTTATAAAGTTCTGTCCTGTATGCCATCTTCTTCACATTGCCCAGTAACTATAAAAGTTGTCAGAACATAATTGTCATTATGAAAGCCACTTTTTGGTCAATTCTTTCATGAACTGAAGAATACTGGGTTTGTGAGAGTGCTAAATTGTTAGCTGAGCTTTGTTTTGACAGTATTAATTATTGTTTCTTTTATTCTGCTGAAGTCTGTAACTTTCTGGTTTTTAATGGGATTAAAGAGTTGAAAATGGCAAAACACAGGCATAAACTAAATCTCTTCATACCTCAGCTTTATCTGATGCCGAGAGCAACATTGTGGAGCACTGGCTCACCCTCAAAGTGGCAATCTTCAGAAAGTTCCTGTGTGTCTAAACTCTCATGTTTCACTTGGATTATATAGGCTACCTCTCTCTGCCCAGCAACATCCTCACCCCCTGTAAGGGTAGGTGTTCTTTTTTTGGAAGATTTTACTTCGAGGAGATTAGAGCTTAATTAAACGTTCACTTGAGATTTTCTGCCTAAGAAGAAATGCCTTAAATGTTCTTTCCTTCTTAAATTCCAGAGAAAAGCTGCCCCTGTGGGCAGTTCCCTGGAATGTGGTGGGACAAACATGTTACAGGCAGGTGCAGCAGAGAGTGCCTGGAAGGGAGTAGGACAGAGAAGATAAGAAGCCTGGAAGAGATCAGGAGGTGTGCCTTTCTGAGGCCCAGTGCTGTTGCAGCACTGCTGTTTTTTCTTTATAAGTTTTTCTAGAGTGCTTGCTTTCAAAATGAATATTCTTGTATTCCTTCCACGGCCTTGGCATTTTTGGGGGTACCTGCATGTATTTTACTTTACACCCCCTCTGAGGGACTTACACACTGACATGTTCTTGTTGCCATATTCTAGCTCAGTGACCATGACGCCAGCTCTTAGTTCACTGCACAGTATGTCACTGCTCAGTGCCCATCTGATCAGGTGTTCTGTTGGCTTGTGTTGTGCTGCTTTAAAGCAGCTCTTTGCCAGCGTGCCAAATCCCAGGAAGTCCTGCGGGGATTCACTGGAGAGAAATGGTGGCCTGATGTGCTGCAGAAGTTTCATAAGGCCTCCTATCCAAAGGCTTAGTTAATATAGCCAATGTCACATTTTCCAGTACATTCTTATAGGAAGTTCATTGTTATGTGGAAAAAATTCTCACTAGACTTGCAACTATTCACTGCCTGGCTATAGAAATTGAAAGAGTGGTACTTGAGCTGTGTTCTTGGCCTGTAGCACCAGGGCTTATGTTTTGAGTGCCTTTTTTCTCCAGTTTAGGCTGGAATGAGGAGATCTAACCTCTCAAGAGTGGTATAATACGTAGTCATAATGTGCCTCAAGACTTTCCAAAATACCTGGTGTCCAAGGCAGAAATGTTGCTCAGATTTCGGCAGTAACCTGTGTTATGTTTGGCCTCGGGGAGGGCATACAGCCTTCTTCTGGAGCTGCCTCCACGTTAGGATGTGTCTGGGCTGGAGAATCTGGCCACAATCTGGCTAGCTTTTGGTGGGTGGGTTTTGGCTTGCCTAACACATCATTGTCATGGGTGAGAGCATATTGCTATTACTTCAGTGCGAGCCTTTGTTACAAAGGCATCTCAGTGCTGGATCTGGAAGTGGGGTTTCTTCTCAAGAGGAACTAGATGTTTTAGAATCATGGATGATTTTGCTAAGTCTCTAAACATAGTCTCTTTATACCCTTTGTCCCCTTATCAGAAGCTAATTAATATGTACTCCTTAGTGTACAGAGATGGAATAAATGATGAACATATGGCCAAATTTTACACAATGACAGACAGTATTATAATTATGCTGTTGTGACTGCTTAACGTTGTCTGTTCTAAGTCCATTATGGTCATTGTGTCTTCTTCTGCTTGACTTGGCATATAGTAGTCGTATGTATTTCACTGAAAATTAGTCTTTTCACTGCAGATAGTTTTGTCACTGGAGCTAACTAGCTAAAAATCACTTACATATCAGTACACCTAAGATGATTAAAACTAGAGGAACAAAACATCCATGTAAATAAAAACAATTAATTTCTTTATATTTCCATTAAAAATAGGCAGCAAGAATCCTTTGGGAGATTCTATCCACGTCCTTATCCTCCTGCAAAGATTGTAGGATTTGTGATTATGGTTTTGAGATAGGAAAGATTGGTGATAGGCATGCAAATGCTGTAATACATTTCTGAATTTTGTTATACTTTCTCAGAATAGGAGGCATTAAATTCAAAGACTTTTTTCTGAGTTTGGTGATTAACTTTTGAGCACTGGATGTGCTTCCCTCGTCATTTAGTCACTGATTGTGCTAGATGAACTTCCTCACCATCTTCCATTTTGAGGCATTCTGAGCATCAGGCTGAGATAATTTTGAGTATTAACTCCTATGTAGTATTTTCCCTCTTGAATGACCGGCGTGGGTTTCATAATGAAGCCTGCCTTCCCCTATTACTCACGCTTTCGGAAGTCTTGGACTTTCCTATAGCAGCACATATTTTCTTCGTTTCAGTCACCTTAATCCAGTTGTCTTTGTGTTTTCTGTGCTTTCTACAGTCCATGTGGAAAAAACTGAAGATTTTGAACTAGCAAAACCAGAGATATGAAACTGATCTGTGAACACAGTGACTTCTCCAGTGAAAGAGATGAAAAATCCATCCTCAGGGTTGGTAGTCCATCTCGTCGCTTGTCCATCCTGTCCATCCTTGAGCACTAGGCTACTAGTGTACTAGTAACCATCAAAGGTATTGAGGAAAAGCAAGTTTTAATATGAATTTAACAGAGTTGGATGGCAAAGGTTTGCTCAATTGCTTACTATGTAAATGAAACATACAGAGAAAAATTGGATTAGAATTAACCTAGACTAATTTACACAGAGAATGGGAATTCAAAGGTGTAAGGGTGCAAAGAATATAAACACGGAACATAAGGGTGCAAAGGGGTTTAGCAGCACTTAATTATTAACTGATTTAACAATTAAAAAGTGATTCAATATGATTTACTACAATTATAATGGTGACTTAATTATAGATTTATAACAACATTCAAGCCTCAATCAATTCACACAGGTGCACACAAGCAAAGAGATATATACAGCTATATATAAATGTGTAAAGGTACCTATCAAAAACTCCCCTCAGGTTCAGTGAAATACTCCCCTCAAGTCCCTTAATATCCCTCCACAGGCATGGTTGCACCTAGAGGCAGGCATGTGGGGTGTGGGGTATCAGCCAGGCCCTTGTCATCAGCAAAAGTCTTTTCCATATTGCAGACCTGAGGGTTCACAAGTTCTGAGAGGTCTCCCGCTCAGAGGGAGGTGCTGGTGCTGTGCAGTGCAGTCCAGGAGATCTCAAAGGGCTTCATTTAGGAACACTGTTTATAGGGTTGTAAGATCATTGTATTTAGTCATCTGCAAACTTTCCATCCTCAGGTTGGTAATAACTGGAGTTTCCAAAACATTTGGAAGTTGTTTCCAAAAGTCCATCAGCAATGGTAGTGTTCCACTTGGGCTACAATTCAGGTAGGAAATGTTCCAAGATTGTCAGTGGATGACTATTTTTGTTCTCCACCTCGGTCAGGCAGTTGATGTTCCTATTATTGTCAGTGTTGTTCCTACCTTTATCATGCAGAGGCTCCTGGTATGGTCAGGGGCAATTCAGTGTTCAGCTGGTACCATAAAGGAGTGCTTCCCTGCTCAACTGGTGTGGTCCAGGTTTATCAGGAGCTCCTGAGATTCTAGAGCAGACTTGAGGGCAGGGGGCGAGCAGATGCACCATCACACATCTACATCACCTTACAGGTTGTTCCATAAATTTTTTAATTTGTCCATCTTCTCATTTTCTTTTTTGTACAGCATGTGTCATTTAAAGAGCCATCTTTTTGAAATCCTTTATTACGATTCTTCCTACACATGCAGAGCATTTGAAGACAGATGCTGTCCAAGAAATTACAGTTAGTCATCTTGTAATTTACTGGCTGAATGTCATTGACAGCTCTTGCTACCAAACAGTGCGTTCTCTTTCAGAACAGGAAATGGCAACAATAAATAATGAAAGCTGTTTCTCCCCATTTCTTCTATGCTTTAATTAAGTTTTCCATTTTCTCATATATGAGTTTTTGTGTTCTGTTTCTCAGGAATTTCTTACTTGAGAACAGACTCAATACAGGACTTCGGGCTGGGTCATTTCAAACTCATGAGTACTGCGGACTCAGGTTTGCCTCTAGCTTTGCTTTGCTGTATTTGCACTATGAGGGGAAGACCTTGGGAAGAATAGGCGTTCCACGTCTCCTTCTCTGCAGGCCTTCTAGCATTGACTTTTCTGTACTGTCATGTCTGCAAGATCCCACTGTTTCCTATGCTACTGGTCTTTTAGCACTAGCAATTTGGTGTTGGCAGAATTTTGCCACATTGTTGTTTGCCTGTTTATCCAGATGGTTTTTGAATGTGTTGAACAGTCCAGGTCCATTACAGCCTCCTGTGAAGTCTTACTGGTTCCCTATAGAACCAGGCTGTTTATTCTTTCCTTTTTATTCTCATTTGCTTTCAAAACTCCATGTTCTGTCAGTCTCTAAGTTTCCTGAAGTCCTCTGTAGACAGGTCCTAAGAAATGCAACTTCTACAGTTTTGCCAGTTGCCCCTAGGCCCTTGTCATCCCAGCAGGCTGAATTCTATCATTCAACTTAGAAAGTGTTGTCTGTCCATAACTCAGTGTCCCAAGCTCCTTTTCCTGATAGCAGCATCCTCGTTTTAGACCTCAGTAGGAAGCATGATTTTCTTTTGAGTCATGAATCTTATCTGGTATAACAGATGAAAGGAACAGATTAGGGTCTGTATACCCCATGCTTCTGAAGGCCAGTTTGCTTTACCACAAAAAGGGCTCTGCAGTTGAAATCCACCTCTAGACTGATCAGCACTTGGCTTTAGCTGACTCTAGAAAGATAATTCAAGTTTGTTGTTACTGCATTTGTATTCTCATGTTTAGACTTCCCTTAAGGTCCATCTGTACGTCATCCCTTTTACCTGTAGTGAGGTGTGGCTCTTCTGCCTTGGGTCTGCAAAATTGGTTTTGTTCTGTAATACTGACGGAACAATACTAACCAATACTTTTTAGTTCTCTCAGCATTGTATAGTCACTGAATTAAGCTTTGAAATTAGTTGATCCTACTCTTATAGGCCCACAAGAGGAAGAGGGAATAGCTGTGCTGCTGCAAGGCTCTTCTGGGAGATGAGCTGTGGCAGTAATACTTGCAATGCCTCTGTTCCTTTCTGAGACTGAGGGAAAATAAATCCATTCCATTGGAAAGGTACTTTCCTGCACATGCAGCCTCAGGTGCCTTCTTGGAACAAGAGTCAAAGTTTCTTACCTTCCCCTTCTTGCCTACCTGTTGTCCTGACTGGACAAAACCCTGAGCAACCTGGTCTGCCTTGCATAGCTGATCTTTCTATGAACAGGCAGATGGACTTTTCAGGTTCTTAATTAACTGAAAAAGAACAGTGAGCTCAATTGCCTACAATAAGATAGTCAAAGATTGATTTTAAATCTCTGATACCTATTCTTAGATCCATTTTTTCCCAGAATTTCTTAGACAAGAACGAACTTTTACAATATATGTTTCACTTTGCTAATTGTGCTGAACAATAAAAATACAAGCCAGAAAAGACAGTGCAGGAATTTTCAGTTCTAAGTGTTGTGACTGAACTGCTGATTTTTTAGCTTTAAAAATTTCTCTGTGTGAGAAGTCAATCTTGCTGGTAATCTGTACAAGTTTGATTATTCTTTAACAGTAACAAACTTCTGTTTGTAATATCTGTCTGTAAATGGATTTACATGGTATGTTTGATGCCTTCATGGGAACAGAATACCAGAATTCTGTAGCCATAGGTGATACACTTGTCCCTATACAATATTGCAAGGCTGTTTTTCATTTTCCTGTGCTGTTTCAAAATTAAATGGCATACAGGCCTATGAATCTGAGTCAGATTTATATACTCAGGCTGAGACAGTGATTCAAGTATGGTCTCTCTCATTTGAGTACAAACAGAAAAACACATGACAGCATGCTATTAGTAGAAAGTGCTTTGTTCAAGTCAGGCAGACTGTAGGCATGTGGATGAAACTAAGGGCGAAGAGCCATGATCTCCTGCATTCTAACTCAGTTATGTCATTGATTTTCTGTGTGGGCAGTTACAAATCCCTGTGATTAACATTTCCTACCCTTGGTATGTACATCTGTATTTAGGACTTAAATGATTTGCAGACATGCAGAAGATCCACAGCTTCTGTCTATATTTAAGGTTCGATACACCTTGTCAAGTACAACCATCTACTCTTTTGTAAGTAGATATTTCTAATTTGTCTGCTTAAATAGAATTTTTTGTGAATACAGATGAACAACATTCTTATTCAATTCATTTTGTTGTCTGAATATTTGTTTTAGTTTCCTGAATGCAGACACAGAAAGTTACAGAAAAACCTGCTAATATATTTTCAGGCAGTAGAGGTCAAGAAAACATGAAACATTGTGTAGTAAATGTGTTGAAGTGACTTGGGGTAGCTTTCTGTATGTAATTAAGACACATAAAATATAGGTGAGGTGAGAGCGTAAGTCTTCATTGTACTCAGTATAGCCTACAAATCAATTCAGGTCATTCTAAAGTAGGTATTTTGAGTAGGCTTCAGTTGCTTGAAGATAAATATCTAGGTTTTTTTGTAGCGCCCCTGGCATATCTTACAGGACTGGCAAATGTAACACAGACCTTGATGGAGATCTGTATTTTTCACCTGTAGATGTCTTAGTCAGCCTGGTGCTTCTCAACTGAGTTGCTGTCTTTGGACTTCTTGGCTACATGAAGAGTTCCTCTGACTGTGGGAGCATTAATATATATAGACACCTGAAATCAAAATCGAGCTTTTATCCCTTAGTTCTGAGATGCTTAGCAGAGACACCTTAAGAACAGTCTTGATTTTCAGGACTTTCTGACATGCTTCGTGATTTAGGCATCTTTGTTGGGTTTCTGGGTTGATTACTAAAGAAATCGATTTATGATTGCAAATTACCTATGATTTTTATGAGACAAAGAATAACACTTGAAGCTACTCAGTTCCAATAATGTATTATTTTCAATTTTCTCTTCTGATGAAAGTTGCAGTGAAGGTACCTAAAGCTGCACTACCTTATCTACATTGCAGGACATTATAAAATCTTAGGAGGATGATCAGGGAATTCACACCCCAGAGGTACGCGACACGTGGAGACAACTTTTATTCTACAACTTCTTCAACATCTCTGAATCTGAAGTTCTTTTTCTCTGAACTTCCTTGCACCTCTAACACTTTACTTCCAGTCCTTCATAAAAGACTGTCGTACTCCTACCATAAGCTAATATACATGAAGGAGGAGCAGGATTGGCAACTTCACCCAGAACATCTAATTACCATCCCTTCTTCATTGCTTCCCAGTTGTTTGAACTTGACAGCTACTGGACACAGCATAAGCTGTTCAATAGGAGATGAAGTGGGTAAAGGCTTGCTTGGATTTCTGTACACAGAAATATGGATATCAGAGAATAAATTTAAGAGCTAACGGTCCTTCTCAGGATAGCAATAATAAATATAAATAATAAATAAAGCAAGAAGACTTAATAGCAGATGGTAAATCTGAAATGTCATGAACCAGAGAGTAAGCTAGAGGCTGAGGTTATTAGGACTGATTTTCAGATGCAGTTTTTCTGTTTTCTTATGAAAGAGAGGGAGAAGGATGAAAGAACTGAGGAGATGGACAGTGATCAGAGTAGATCAACTCCCTGATGATCCAGAGGCAGCAGGCAGTTACCTCAGACCAGAGGAGATTTTACTGTCCAGGTTGTGCTTTACATAGGAAGGCCACTCTGGCTGGCTTTTTCTTGCCCTGTGCTTACATAGGAAGCATTATGAGAATGCCAAAGCATGCCGTCGTGGGTTTCTCTGATTAGGTGTTTTTTTTTTTTAATAAGAGGAAGATTGGCTTTTGTTAGAAGCCTCTGGAAGTTTCCCTCCATCCTATAGAGCAGAGCCAATGAGGGTCAGCTCCAAGGAAAACTTCCTGCTTTTAAACCATTGAGTTAGGCCCCTGCGTGAAAACATATTTAAGAAGTTGTTGCGCAGTTGGAAATCAGCAGCCATGGATTAACAACATCACAATGCAGACATCAAGGTTAGTGCAGGAGGAGAAGAGGAGAAACGGGGAAGAACCCCGCGGATCAGGGAGAGGACTTAAAGCTGTTATTTCCCTGACTACATGGTGATAACCATGGTGATTATGAGCTGTCCCCTGGAAGCCCACGGGATCCATTGGGGTGCAAAAACCCCCCTGCCAGAGCAGGGGGAGACAGGAAAGGAGCCCACACTTAGCAGGACGCCCCCAGGGTGGAGCAGAGTCCTGCAGAGATTTGTGGCTGAGACTCATGAAGGGAGAAACCCACGCTTAAGCAGGGGTACAGCCAGCTTTTCATGAGAGACTGTACCCCATGGAATGACCCATAAGAGAGCAGAGGATCTCTCCCATGGGAGGAACCCCATGGAACAAAGGGGAAGGACTCAGAGTTACAATTCCCCTGTGACCGTGGTGATGACTGTGGTGAAGCGAGCTGTCCCCTTTGCAGCCCACAGGAAAGCCCCCTGAGACAGCACATTTGGGAGAACTGCTGCTTAGGTCTTGGACTTTTATCTGCGAATGACTGACCCAACAACAACTGACTGTAAACCTTCCATTCCCTGTCCCTCAGGCTGTTAGGGGAAGGAGGGGGCATGGACAGACCGAGGGGTGGTTGTGGAAAGGTGTTGTCTAACCTGTTTCTATTTCTTGTTTTTAGTTTGTTAGTAATAAATTGAAGCATTATTTTAAGTTCTGCTTTGCCCATGGTATTAATCAAAGCTCCTCTTTTGGTTATCTCTAGCTGTAAATTCCTAGCTGGTTTTTTTTTTTTTCTTCCCTCTGGAAGGCGAAAGGGGAGAGGAAGAAGGCCTTGAAGTAGTTTTGTTGATAAACACCAGGTGTTTATCCAGGGTCAAACAGCCACACAGGCTTATAATAATGTCTCATGATGTTAGGTCAATCCATTGTTTGCATTTGGAATTGGGATAGCTGTCATACTCTTTCCAAGAGCTAGGGAGCCTGTGGTTGGAGGAGTTTGGCACTGAGGGCACTAAAGTAGAACTTAGGGCAATACAGATACAGCTGAAAATTTGATTATGTCTATGATGCCAAACTTACGTAGCTTGCTAGCATATAAAGGAAGGCTTGCAATTAGCCCATTACATTTAGAGCATTTCAAGGAAGAGAATTTGTCCCATATTAGTTCATCCCACATGACTGACCATAGCAGTTAACTTGGTTTTACTAAACAGGGAGGTTGTCATGGCAAACCACAGTGGTACAATAAAGCAAAGCCCTCTAATTAAGGCAATGATGTCTGGATGCAAGAATCTCAGTGTAACAAAGTTTGGGACAGCCTCTGGAATCCCTGAAAATTTTTGTCAAATTATTCTTCATTTGTCAAAACGTAATAGATATGCTTCTATTACGAACAAAATTAATGTGGATATTCAGTTAATTATTCTGTAGTAAGGATAGAAATACGATGTTTTCTTCTCCGTAGAAGATTAAAAGGCGCATCTTTTATTGAGCTGCTTCTGTAATAAATAAGCAGTGTACTATTTCTACATAATTAATTTTTGGATGGGCTGTTTTGACTGAGTATTCCAGGCTTCATAAGTAACAGACTTGTTGGCCTTGTCTTGCAGTACTCAGAATCTGGAAAACATATCTGCATATTTGCATTTTGAACTTTAACAGATGATGTGAAAGTGCAGTGCATTTGTCACTCTTTGGAAGAGGTATCTTTCTTTATTTTTTTTTTAAATTTTTTTTTATTCCAGTAATGACACCCTTGTTATGTTCTGTCTGTCTAATTTGATCTGATTCCCATTTGCTTAGTTCACATCAAATCTGACATTATTTACAATAATATAGGTACATGATGTGACTAACAGAATCAACTGTATGAGTACTTGCATCAGGACTTCTGTGATGGAGACTGTAGGGTATGTAGGAAGGAGCACAGGAGAGTAACTGTGGCTATCCTGTTTGGAGTGTCCATACATCATTTACCCTTTGTCAGGAATTTGAAAGAGGCAGCCCTCATTCCCCTGTCACTTTGTGTCTTTCTTTGGCCTTCTCGATGAAAACAGCTGAATTTAATGTTGTCTCTCGCATATTTCTTGCAGTCTTCATGTGGAAGCCTCCCATATTTAATTTTTGCTCTGGATTTAATTTTAACTGGGGGACAAAAATAACAGGAAACCTAAGGTCCTCAATCTTTGAAGTCTGGAGTGTGCTGTGAAAGTGTTAACTTTTTACTGAATGTTATAGAGATTCATAAGCCTTTGCAGCAATCAGGTATTCTTAGATTATAGAAAAATTGGAATGTACTTATCCCTAACCTGACTTACTTGTTTTTCTGAATCCAGTGATGGATATCTCCTGGTCTAAAGTTAACCAAAAAAAGATAAGTCAACTAAACTATGCAGATAGCTGAGACTAATAATGGGGTTTACTTAATACAGAGCTCCCAATGGGAATGAGCAGTCATCTGCTGAATGTCAAAACACCTCATCAATCAGATGGATGTTGGCATAAGGCGAACACAATGCTGCTGTTAGCCTGTAGTTAATTTTCAGTTCTTTAGTAAAACAGTTAGTCTTTGACTAATTGCATGGCTCTGCTGGAACTTACATTTTCCAGCTTTAAATGAAATTGTTTATGAAACCAAATGAGCGAGTTATCCTGCCTGTAGTAGTCTCACTGAACCACTAGAGGTCAGGGCTGTACTGCTAACATGGTTAAAACTCACTAAGGAGAAATCTCTTAAGATATTGCCAGAAGTGATGATTTTGTCAGAGACTTCTAAATAGCGGAAATTTAGAATATGTTTTATAGTTAAGTTAATATTAAATAATCCATTGTATTTAAGACTGATGAAGTAGGCCAATTTGGGAGGTATATGCTTATTATAAAACTATATACCAGTGACAAAAAATATCTAATCTCTTTTTTAATTCATATATCTCTAAATTTCTATTAAGTTGCTATTGCAGTTTTAGTTCCACCTATGTGATTACATTTTTTACAGAGGTTATTTGTGTACTTAAAGATGATCAGAAACGGGTATAAGGAATATTTCTTAATTCTGTAGAGTGAGGGTTAATTCCAGCCATTCTCAGCAAAATTTGAAGGAATGGGTTTCAATAGTAATGGTTTTTAATCCAAAGGATGGACAAGGTCTTTGAAATAACATTTCACACGCAGTCCGGGCACTTTTCCACTTTACTTGCTGGTTATAAGAACAGATTTCATCTTACTTTGAATAACTAAAACACAGCACATGATCAGTACTTCGTTAATGTTTTATTCTGCTTTATAATAGTGTCACTTTTGTAAAATCCATGCATGCTAAAGCGAAAGAGAGGCACAAGGCTCATGGCAAACCTATGCAAAGGCTTAATTGCACTGACCACATCAGTATATATCAAAGCCAAGGGAAGGCAGACGTACAGCTTTGTATTGCTTCTGGTGTAAGAAAGGAAACTTTTTTTTTTCCTCCTGTATTGATTGTAAGCCTGAGATGGCCAGCTCCACCTTGTGGCAAGGACAGGAAACCTAAACAAACTGGTAGTGACACTCATTTCTTTGCCATTGTTTGCTGTGAAATCAGAGTCTAAAATAGCTGAGACATGTCATTTTGATGTCTGCTTGTATTATGGATGTGTACCTGCAAGTAGGGGTGAGCACCAGCAGCACCAGCTCGTTGCTGTGCTTGTGTCATCACAGGAGGATTGCACATCTGCATTTGGAGTGAGTGTGCTCCAAGTGTGTGCTGGGGGTGCTGCAGGGAAGGGCTCATAGTACAGAGTAGCTGCTATAGAGGGACATGGAGTGGGATTGTGCTTCTGACTTTGCTGGCATTCTCTCAGCACAGTAGCCATATTGCCTGACCAATAGTCAACAAATCCCAGATCAGGTTGACGTGACATCTGATGTGTGGTTCTGGAGTAGTGAAGCTGCAAAACTGCAGATTGAAGGGACCATGGGAGATCCAGAAAACAATGTGAAACTGAAAGCAAGAGGTTTGAAAGGTCTGATAGTGTTTGTTTTAGCATTTTTCAAAGCGGGAAATTCTCCCTTCTCCCCTAAATTTTTGAAAAAGTCAACAATTTAAAATTTCACATACGCAGTTACGTATTTATCCAGAACAAGTAAGATTCTTTCCGTGATAATTTGCTTAATTTTTCTTTCAGAAACTCACACAGAACTTGATTGAATTTGAACAGCAGAAGTCGTAGTTATGTTTCTGAGCAGTCTGATATCAATATTTGCCAGAGAATGAAATGTGATAGGTTTGTACATTTTTCAGTACTCTCTAGCAAAGGAAATCCTTTTGGCTTTGTGCCGGGATTTGCTTTCAACTTAGTGAACAAAAGTTGGGAAAAGCAATGTGGACTTTTCAAAATTTTTCACAATATTGTAAGATGGTGCAGAACAAACTTACCTGTCTCTGTCAGCATGAAGTACATGAAGGATGATACATATGGTGATTATTTGCTACCATAGACTTTATTCACCTTTTGCTGTAACACATTGGCAGTCCAGGATAATTTCACTTGGTTTTTTTGCCAGGCCTGCCTGAGCTACCCAATGTCTCAGTATGAACAAGCTGCCATTTTGAAGCCTCAGTTGTTTTAAGCCTTTTGACTCTCACATTTTACTTTTCTCATGATACTGTCTTTCAGGACAGCCAATTTAAGAAGAGCTACTTATTAAGTGCATCTTTGTCCGACTACTTATGCCAAAATAAATATCAAACATTGCTACTACACATACTAGTCGTGTAGATGATGTAGCTGATAAGATCAGCAATCATGTACACCTTCCTGCACATCAGAACCTTTCTGAAACTAATTTGGTTTACACAGTATTTGACAATAGTTGGAGTAATGATGATCTAAAGAGTAAAGAATGGCAATCTTTTTCTCCATTGTAATGGGCTGGTGTATTATGATGATCTCCAAATGGATATCCAAGGCCAGTTCTCCATGGAGAATTTCAAAGGTGTCCCTCTCTATAGGGAAATTCTAAATCCACTGTTGGTCATCCCACTTGCAGCACATTGCTAATGGGTGTTAGTATTTCAGGCCTTAGACCTTTCCTCTCTTAGGAGGTAATGTGTAGCAGACTTAGACCCTCCTTATTGGCTTTGGCAAGGTATTCTGGGCCTCAGTAGCACTTTTCTTTCTTGCATTGTCAAGTCCCAAAATGAGGAATGGGATGTGTGTGTCGTGGATCCTTCACTGACTAAACTTCTTCAACTGTGTTGCTACAGCCGATGTATCTTACGGTACCAATTATTCCCTGAACAGCAATGTGCTTGTGTTCTCTGTAGTGCAAGTCTTCAATCTCTTTCCCTGTTTCACCTATGG
>JAWWMO010000001.1:50957700-50990062 GCA_035047845.1 Dendrocincla fuliginosa
CTTCCCTTCCCTTCCCTTCCCTTCCCTTCCCTTCCCTTCCCTTCCCTTCCCTCTTCCTTTCCCTTCCCTTCTCTCTTCCTTTCCTTTCCCCCTGGGATGGGTTGTGACAGTAAGATGGGCAATGAAGATGTGCATTGTGAATTGCACTCAAGATTATTACGGGCCTTTAAAAATACTCTTTCCAAATAGCTGTATTTAGTGTGGTATATGCAGACTAGAATTAGTACATTTGCACAATTCTTCCATGTTTCATCTGGACTGAGAAACTCCTCATATTTCAGTTTCATTTGTCTCCTCACACTTGCAGTGGCACATTGAACCCATTTCACAGTCTGGTACCTAATGCAGAAAAATGGATTTAAACTAATTAGATTTTTTAAAACTAATTAAATTTACTTTTTATATTTCCTTTTATTTACTTTGGCTGTTGTTTTGCACAGGCTGTTTTCAGATTATTGCAGATTTTGCATACTGGGTTTAATTGGTAGAAGTACAAAAGGAAATCATGGTGAAGGAGGATTTTATATTTTTCTTTTGCCCACTGCTCTTTGAAGAGGTGCTGTGTTCTTTCATAAGGAATTGCAGTGTGTGCTGATTGTTTTTAGTAGCACACGAAATTGTTTGCTCTCCTAGGAGACAGGAAGTTATCAGAAGTCACACATTGTCTTCAGCAGTTTTCTATGCAGTGCTTAATTTTACTTATGTACAGGGAATCACAGAATAGCTTGGGTTGGAAGGGACCTGAAAGATCATCTAGTTCCAATCTTCCTGCCATGAGTAGGGACACCTTCCACTAGACCAGCTTGCTCAGAGCTCCATCCAACCTGACCTAATGCAGCTTCTGTCAGGGGAACATTTAATTAAACTTTTTCTCCTTCCATAAACCTCTGCCAGTCCCAAGAGTGAATTTTCTCTCTGAGGCAGACTGTGATACAAAATCCCTGATTACCTTGTCCAGGCAAAATCCCTGACTACCTTGTCCAGGCAGCAAGTGGAGAAGCTGCCAACTACCTTAATCAGCATTTGTTTAACCTACATGTTATTTGCACATTTGTTATGGGCAGTTTATGCAGGAAAGCAGTCCTCTGCCCTTCCCAGCTGGGACTGGGGAGCAGGGAGTTCTGTGGCAGGGCTGATGCAGGGTGAGAGCTCCCTGACTTATGCTTGTGTGACTTGCCTTATGCAGACTTTTTGCAGCAAAATGAGGGAAAAGGCTGCTTTTTTTTTGCAGTGGTTCACAACTACTCACAGACTTTGGAAAGGCTGCCCATTAAAAATGTTAGAAAATTCAAGCTCTGAGGTGTCAATTGATTCTTGGAAATCACTGAAATATTTTATTTCTGGGGTTTTTGGGGGAGAGAAGGGCTTTTGGCAGACTGCAAAATTTTTCTTTATGGAATCTCACCTGCTCTCATAGCATCTGATCCAAGAACCACAGAAAGCAATTGGAAAATACTACTACAGTTTTGTCAGGGTTCAGACTGGGCCTTTTACACTGAGCTGGAAATGTCTATACACAGCGTCAGTAACTGGGTTCAGTACCAGCAGCACATGGAGGAGGGGACCACAGAAATGAAGTGTAGCCTCAGGTCTGGGTCCAAAACCCCTGTGCTATGCAACTTTGGGCATGGGATAAAGCAGAGGAACTCTTTCGGTGCAGGGAAAGATCATAGCACTTTCCTGCTCCCAATAGGTGCTCTGAGGATGAACAGATGCACAGGTCTATCTGTGAGCAGGGCTGTGAGTGTCACTGTCAGCATTCTGGAGGGCAGAGGTAGAGGGAGCAGGAGTCTATAACCAGATCCATGGACACAGGAAGATCAGCCTTGATGAATTAAACTTGTGGCATATGGACTTAAGTAAGATTATACCCTCTCATGTTTTTCCAAATGCAGTTGGTTTAAGTAAACTTACATTTTCTATACAGCTAATATATCTAATTTCACTAGTTGCTTCTTGTAAAGATTTTGTCTAGAGGCAGCTTTGCAAGACTATCTCCAGTATAGTGAATATAATAATCTACTTGTTCTGTTGATTTGTAACAACTGATTACAGAATTTTAAAAAATCCACTTATTTTTCATCAACACACACTTAAATGCACTCTTGCCTAAGTTTTGGGTTTCTTTGGTTTAATTTTTAGATGGTCTAATAGTAACGAATGGCAATTTCTGCTCTTAATAACTAGCTTCTGAAAGTGCTGGTGTGAAAAAACCCCACAATCTAACAAACCCAAGCCAAACACCAAAGTGATTTACACAGTACCTTATGAATTGAGTTGCCAAGACTGAATCTGTGTCTCTCCCTTGACTGCATTCCTTTGAAAAGAGCAAGTCAGCACAAGGTGGTGCTAAATAGCACACCATTAATTTTTTTCTTGTATACAGACCTGAAAGGAACATTGGGAAAATTATCTTTTTTTTTAATTGCCTGATAAAAGAGTGGGTTTTTTGGTTTTGGTTTTGTTTCGTTTGGTTGTTTTGTTTGGTTGGTTTGGTTTGGGGGGTTTTGTTTTTTTGTTTGTTTCATTTGGTTTTGGTTTTGTTTGTTTGTTTGTTTGTTGCTGTTGTGTGTGTGTGTGAATTCATTTACTTCTGTCTGTCATGACTGGTAGAGTTTTCCCAGTAAAATCTGCCTACTTCAGCTGTCAAGAATACCTCCTCTGAGTGGTGTGAGCTCCCAGTCTTTGGATAAAGGCAGTAACTTTATTCTAGGCTTTCCTTACAGGAAGGTGTAGCTATTATGTAGTTATTCTTAAGTGGATGATGGTATTTTCCTCCTCTGTTCCACAGCTTTTTGGGTTTTGTGAGTTGTTTCTGAGAAAATCCATAGAACATATGTGCTGTGGGCTTCAGTTACAGGGTCCTGTATTTATTTCCACGAATTGCTAAGGAGAGGTTAAAAATGCAAAATGCGTGGAGAAAACTAATCATAGATGGGGGGACTTGAATGCCCGAGCAGATTCAGGACTGGCAGCTCCAGGGGCAGGGGGTGCCTCTTCACCCAGGAGCTGCTCTACTCTTTGTGCTGCTGATGGAGTGGGGAGAGATGAAGTGTTTGATGTTTGATGTGCTGCTGGTCTCTTTGCTTCACCTGCAAGCAGAAGCACTATATAGTTATTTTGTTTTCTCGGGACGAAATCATGTCCCATATAAAAATACTCCCAAGGTGCAAACTGAAAGGGACAGACATCTCTAAAAAACTCTTTAGGGAAAAGCAAAACTCATGTCTAAAAAATTCCCCCCCCCTTATGTTTTTGCTAGTAAATACAAAGCAGATCCTCTGCAGTCAACTAACCAGAATACTGTACTTTATGAGGCTGTGTTTTCTTGAAGAATCTTGACTCCACCACTATTTGACAGCACTTTTACGTTGTATCTGCACCTCAGAGACTTTCTTTCACATCTTCTGCCCTTTAAAATGATGTTTTATGGATAGAAAATGTCTCTAGGACAATGGTCATGTTCTGTCCCTCTAAAAAGTCTCTCTCTCATCTCTGGAGATTTCCAAGAAAGTCCTAAGCACTCTGCTCTGAGTCAGCCCTGCTTTGAATGCTTGGCAAGAGGAAGTGGAGAATGAGCTGTAAAATTTCCAGAGCCCCCTGTAAATCTTCAAGAAATGATTTACCCACAGGAAAAATAATCTGCCCGCATTTAGTTTGATTTTTCCTTCTAGCTCATTACTTGTGTTTCCTAAAAGAACGAGCAAATCTATGCAGGACTTGGAAGTAACTTCCTCACCAGCTGGTTGGGATATGACAGCACTGTGAAAACTGATTCCTGGAGATGATCAAGGATTGGAGGGTGCAGAGAAATGTTCCAGAGAAGGGATGGCTCATTTGAAAGGAATTGGATCAGGAACAGGACAAAGCAAGGACATCCAGGAAAGAAAGCAAAAGAGGAGGCAAACCACTTTGCCTGGGCAAGACCTCTTAATTCCTCCTTCTACTTTCAAGTCTTTGGACAAACTCCTCTTTTCTACTTTCTCTCTTCTTTTTCACTCCTTTTGTTACCATAGGTGGTTGTAGTTTGTGCTCCTAAATTTCTAAACTCCCTGAGGCTTTAATATTTGTTTGAGAAAATCAAAAGGTGGTGTGGGATAAAGGATTGTGCCAGTGGTTACTTAATCCCTGAATTAAAAGCTCTCAGAAATGTTTCTGATCTGAATTCAGTTTAGCACTTATTATCGGTTTGAAACTAAGGGAATGTTCACCTGCAAAGTGAAAACTTGACAGGCTGAGCTTTCAAAAGCTGGTAGATTCTGAAATAATCTTGATGCAGGTAGAACTGCATCAGTTATGCATTGGTTTATGGGAGTCATATCCAGAGTCTTTGCAGTGTGGAGTATCAGTCCAGCTTTGTCAGTTGAAGAACTCTGTACTGGAACACACAACTCCATCTCCATATAATCCTTTGGTATTCTTTCTCCCTGGCCTGATACTCTGCTTTCTTTAAGTGAACATTGAAACTTCTGGCTATGCTCCTGTCTGACCTGGACCTGCAGCAAGGAAATTATGACAATGATGTCATGGATGCAATTTTAGGGCAAGTTGTAGAACAAATGCATGAAAATGGTAGTACTTAATATCTTTATGTTTTAGCACAGTTTTAGTTGAACTTCCATGATAACCTTTCTGGTTCCAAATTGTGTCTGGTGCTTCTTCCCTTAATCTCTTTAACACAGTTTGGTCTCTAAGTGTATAGACCAGACATGTTTAGATATTTCCACAGGTGCAGTGGGTGTTCCCTTCACTCTTTCTTGAAGGAACACTGTCCATATTCACCAATCCTGATGTACTGAGTTAAAGATTTTGCTTTTGAAATATATTTGTAATTTTATTTGCAAATATTTTTACTTCGATTTCCTTCCCCGGCCAAACCTCAGCAGGGTTGTTGTATCCCATGGTATTGTTCCATTGCTCCCAGCAATGTTGGCTGTTGCATTCCTGAGACAGAAATGTAAGTAGTAGGTGAAAATATTGCCATCTGGGTAACATTTGTCTTTTGTTACCAGAAGAGGAATGATTCCTTAAGGGTTTTATCCTGAAAACTGGTGATGAACTGGTGAATGGGAGTCCTTGGAAAGGACAGATATTACCTTCTCTGTGATGTTAACTGCCACATTTCCCCTTTTAGAGTTCTGTGCTCTAAATGTTCCCATTTTTCCACAGTAGTGGGAAAACCTTCTGGAAGACATGTTTCTGAGAACAGTGGCTGTTCCAATGAGGACAGCATTCCCAGCCAATGGCAGGGTTTTCTTTCCAAGGCATCAGGAATGACCAAACAGGTGGCAAAGACAGCAAATCCACCTTGCGCTCTGTGCTGGGATTTGTCCCCCAAACTACCATTGGATTCTTGCTTTTAAATACAATAAATAAATGAAAAGAAAAGAAAATGTTAATTGCTAGGAATTAAAGATGTCTTTTTTTTTAATAAAGCCAACATTTTTGGCTGTTGCACTGCTCCTGCCCTGGGTTCCTTGGTTGATCTTCCTTATAGTTGCAGCTCATTATTCCCAGGTGGTGGACGGAGACGGAGGGCTTTCTACCCTCCTTCTATAGTCTTGAAAGAGGACCTATACCCATAATAAAATCTACATTTAGGAATGGACTTCCTCAAACTATTCTGTCAGTCCCTTCAGTGAAATTCCAGTCTCCCAGGGCTCAGGGCACAGCAGGGGCTGCAAGTCCACAAGTCTCAGGACTCCCTGTGTCAGGTCCAGTCAGTTCCACTGCTGTGCTGGGTGTGACCCTTTGTGACACCAGTGCCTTTATGGGCCCTTTGTGATGCGGGACATGGTGGTGTCCAGAGACCCTTGTGACATCCCAGAGCCCTGCCCGAGTGCAGAGCTCGACCCATTGCAGAGAGCAGCTTCTTAGTTCCTTTGCAAAACAACAAAATGTTGAAATGGTTCTCATTTATTTCCCATCATTTAAAGCCCAGTGTCATAGGGAGCTTCCTAATGAAGCATGGGGGAGAAGTTATTATTTTACATAGGCCGCTGAACTATCTGTTCACTGTTTCTATGTGCATGATTTGATTTACCCTCCTACTTATCACAAAACTGATAAAGAGCACCAAGTTCAATATGGCGTGAAAGCTTATCTTTTCTGAAATCATCTGAGATGTTTGATAATGTATAACGTATCATATTGACTTGACAGTAGGATAAGACTTGTCATCTTACAGAGAGGGTGGTCAGACACTGAAAGAGGCTTCCTAGAATGGCAGTCGATGCCCCAAGTCTGTCAGTGTTTAATGGGCATGTGAACAATACCTTTCACAACATGCTTATACTTTTGGTGAGCCCTAAAATGGTCAGGCAGTTGGACTAGATGGTTGTTGTAGGTCCCTTCCAAATGAAATATTCCATTCCATTCTGTTCTATTCCATGTAATGAATAGCCAACTTTCTCTCATAAATTGTTTGGACAGGAGTTAAACTAATGAGTGAGAGGACATTGGCTCTCTTCTCTTTTATATAGAAATATATATGAGTTAATATATACAACAGTATATCCTTATATACTAATATTGCCAGAATTGAGTGTTTGAAATTCAAGCTGAGTGTGTCTCAAGTTCTTATAACCTAATTTTCCACCAGTGACACCAGATCCCTGAAACACATTTGAAATCGTAGTAACACATTTTCTGTTGGAAGCAAAGCACAAATCAAAACTTGTTCTTCCTGCATCCCATTGACACTCAATTTCATTAAGAAACATGTATCTGATCAAGACTTAGTGCTCTATTGATTGACTCTTTGCCAGGCTTACCTATGCTGTTGTATGTTAACATGCTAAATCATGTTTACTAACTAACTGCTTATAGACATTTTCATCACAAGATGAGTCTGGACAACTCATCAAGATCTGAAAGATCCAAATGTATGGTGAAGTTCTTTAAGTGTTTGTGGTATGAGCTGTTAGAACAAAATTTGGCAGGCGTCAAGAAATTAAGCATATTTATATAGTGGGAACATTGAATTAGTTTTGGATAAGTATCCGGACTTCAGAATATAGTTCAACATCTGTCTGGAGTGAGCAAGACATTCCTTCTCCAGATAGGTTATCCCACAAGCTTTTACTGGATAAATGGATCAGAAGTCTGCTCTGATATGGCAGTCTCTTCCTTTGTATGTTTTAAGCATCAAGTGCAAAAAGACCTGAAAGCATAAAGTGGCATTTCCAGGGGTGAGCTCTGATACTCCTCATCTGTGTTTTCAGTTTTGGCCAGGAGTCTGAACAGCAGCACACAGGGCAGCCAACAGGGACTTTTTTATAACCAAAGGAAGTGACTAGAAAATGGAGTGTTGGTTTATTGTTGGCTTTTTGTGTTTTGTTTGGTTGGTTTTATTTGTTTGTTTTTTAAATGGGAAAGGAACTAATTAATATACTAGTAATGTTTCTTTTTCTTATGATCTGTCCAGTTTTTCAGATGTGAGTCTGTGGATTCTGCAGCTTTGCAAATCCTCTACTGGTGAGTTTTTATTTGTCTTCCATCCTTGAGTACAGTTTATTTATCAGACATTTTGACCCATTGGTTTCTTGTTTACCCAAGTCTCAGGTAGGCAAGAAGACCTACTTTGAGTGAATTCAGCCCCAAATAATTAACTTGATGGACAAAGTAGGTACATTTCCATTCAGAAAGGCAAGAGGGAATGTGTGAGAGACCAGCACAGTTCCTTAGTTTGAGGGCATGTCTCTAGGAGTTTTTTCCTAAGGCAGCTTTGCAGACTTACTGAATTGGTACTGAAAGCAATTAAAAAAACAAGACAAAACAAATCAAAACCTCAGAGAACTAACAGCTTTATAGATAACGATCCTCCAGCTATCAGGAGAGTCTCAACAGATGAAAATTAGACAATGAGGTAGAAATCAAACTATTTGCTGATCTCATTGCTCCTGTCAATACTGTTACACTGCTACTTGCTTGTGCCAGTGGGAGAGAGACATTTGTATTGCTGAACAGCACAGCAGAGTGAGAAACTTCAAAAGTGCTTTGTGTAAATGGAGAATGAGTTTACTTTGTTCCCTAACCTGGTTCTTCAAAATAACTATGAGAGATTTTGGTTGATGTTGTAACTATTCACACTCAGTGTAGGTGAGCTGTTGGTCTCTTTCTTTTGCTATATGTCTCGTAATTGTAGGTCTGCATACAAAGGTGTAAGGTTTTGGCATCTACATTGCCCTGAGTGATTGAAGTGCTGAAAGAGGAGACATTTTCCTCATTTTGTAATAACACTGCCTTCCTTGAATGCTATAAATCACTTGGTCATTATGCTGATTTTCCTTTGGCCTTCTGGTGTTGTCCCTCCTGCGGTCTGAAACGAAGCACCATTTGTTTCTGGGAAAGTCTTGTTGGCATTTGCAGCTTGAGCTCCTCTGGAGGATACAGCTTATGCATGTACAGAGAGGCCTAATGCTTCCCTTGTTGGAAAACTGTCAGTACTCTGAAGTGGTAGTAGCTTAAGTTACTAGTGACTGCATCTTTCAGGCTTCCAGCCTCTTATTCCACTAGGATATAAGAGCTTGACATTTTGATTGTTTGCTTAATGAAAGTATTCTCTTACCTATTGCTCGGTTGTTCTGATTTAAAAAAAAAAAAAAAGAAAAAATGTATTTTGGAAACCAGAGATCTCAGCTATATAGGAGCATTATTTTCCATCCAACAATGTGACACTGAGCAATTAAAAAAAACCTATGTTCCTAAGGTAGCATTGACCTTCACACTGTGATACAGTAAGCAGAATATGAACAAATATTAAACAGATTCAGATGTTTGATTCAGATCCCAATTTGAACAACTTCCACTATTAGAGGTGCTTACGGCTGAGTCTTGGGTCCAGTCTGAGATAAAGAGTTGATCCTTTGTGCATAAGCTTAGTTTTCCACAGCTGCTGGTTTGCAAATGGACTTTAGTTTGGGCCCATTTCCTTAACATGAACTTTGCATATGATTGTGTATTCTGGCATACTGCTACTCTGCAGTGCGCTTTTGTGTCCATTGGATCTTGAAAAACTCTTCTGGGTGGCTGCGCAGCTCAGCTCTGTCCTTACCAAGCCAAGCTGCAGACACTGCTCTGGTCAGTGCTCCCCTTTGATATCTCAGGGGAGATATGGGCTCAGCTCTTGCAGTCCTACTTAATAACAACCGATGCAGCTCTGTGTTGTGGACCCCTCACAGCTCTCCAGGGAATGCTGACAGACAGAGAAACCTTTGGAAGCACAGTGCCTTCAGCAGCCACGGAGACTGGTGTGGTGCAATGAGTAATGGTATGTAATGTATGTGCAAGGGGACTGGAAAATACCTGAGAACACCAGAGATAACAGCAGGAACTCTGCATTTATCTCTGAGATGGGAAGGATTGCTCATTCAGTTCAGTATCCAGTTCTAGCAGAGCCAACATCTGAGAAAGATATATGGAAGGTCAGACAGATAGCTCAGGGCAAAACCTGCCTTTCAGGAGATTCTTCCTCATCCTGGCTGTTTCATTATTTTGTGAGCTCAGGTAAAAATAATATATGTCTTTAACCTTTTCAAAAAGAGCTTTGGATGTCCTCATTATCTGTAGGAATGTCTAATTTCACTTTTATTGCTCTCCAATGCTTGAATGCATCTCATAGCAGTAACCCACATGGCTTAATGCTATATCATATAAAAGGCATCTCTGTAAAATCTATTCCTTTTCAGTTTTACTGCTTGTGCCTTTTCTTCTTCTGTAGAAGACTTCTTTGCATAATTCTTTCAAAATTGATTTCTTAGAAAGATATCAGTTTCACACAAACGTCCTGATTCTCTTTCTATAACTATGCAGTTTGAAAGCACTACCTTTACATAAGAAATAACACATGGTCTACAAAAGCGTGCATTATGGATTTCTGTTACAGCTATAGGGAGAACAAAGCAAGTGCAGGGAGTTACAAGTCCATTTTAACTAATGCATATTCTGTTGACTTGGGAAGATCTTTGATTTTGTTTTCATTTTCTTTGATTTTGGATTTGTTCACCTGGGCAATTTAGGCTAAGAGAAGGGGGTTTTATTTTTAATATAGTCAAAACTTTTAGAGGCTTTGAGCTCGTCAGAGTTTTTTGAAAATAGCTGGGAAGCTGGAACTTCTTTAGAGTAGCTATTGGGCATTATTCATTTGCTCATGTATTCTGGCTATTGGTCCTGCCTTTGTCTTCTTGGGCTCCATGCTGATGTGTGTGAGTGCATTAACACAACCAGAAAAACTTAGAAGAACTGTCACAGAAGTCCCTACTCAGTTTAGCAAGGCACTGGTTTCCATTTCTCCTCAGAGGAGTGGCTTTTCTCTGGTTTCTCATAAAAAATATTTCTCTAATTCACTGAGGAAGATTGTATTCTTCAAATTCCTCAGGAATCCTTCAAAATTACACTTCTGCCTGGTAGGAGTCGTCTTCACAGGAGTTTCAACAGCTGGTTGGCAAAGAGGCTGGTACACACATAGAAACCTACTCTTGTTTCCTGAACTCAGCATTGACCATGGTAGATTCTGGAAGTGATTTATATAGTCTGATGAACTTTTCAGAACGGAAGAAAATCTATTAATAAGTTTTTCAAGAGTTTGTTAAAATGTTATATTAAGACTAATTTAGTTGGTAGCATGATACTATCAGAAAGTGAAAATTTCCTTGAGGGAAGGACATAAAAGGGGGCACAAGTCTAACACAGTAGAATGGAGTAATAGGGTATACTGGCAGATACAGTTTCTAGCAGATTAAATACTATGGAAAATTGGGACAGTACTTCTAAAATTTTATGTGCTATTTTGAACTTGTGTGGTTAGTTTATTACAGAATTAATATACTTCAGTGAAACTCAACTGATTTAGACCAGCTGGAGATGTGGTCCACCATATGTTGTTGGGGAAAAGCAAGAATGTGTTTGAGGGAATCTGGTAAGAGGTTTCAGTTTATTTTTGTTGCAAGTGTGAGTGAATGTCTGTGCCTGAACAAAGTGAGCAAGCTACCTTCATCTATGGCTCATTATGTATTTAATGCATGATGTTCACTGAATACAAACCTAAAAACATTGTGAAGGATTTCTGTTGAACTTAAAAGTTATCAGCAGGCTTTTCTGCTTACAGTATTTCTGAAGCATTTTGAACTGTATCCTGTCTGTACAAGTGCAATTGACTGATAGATAAAATTATGCTGAAACAATGTGAAATGAGAAAACAGTCACACTAATCCTGTCAAAGCTCAGAAGTTTAGTGTAGCAGTTGAATGAGTGTGAATTTAGTTCACTGAGTTTAAGCTAAAGGCTGGGTGGGGTTTTCTACTGACAGGGTCTGAAGGGCAGATTGGCAGTATGGTGCATTTCCACCTCATGCTTCACTAGTGGAAACCATTATGAATTCATATATAGACATAATGGAAACCATATGATTTCAAATCACTGTAATACTTAAATTTTACCTTCATGAAGTGTATCACCTATTATTTCTTTTCTCAATATTACACTATATAGGAGTAATAGTACTTGCTCCAATACTGGGAAAGTACAGACAGGTCCCTCTTTGTCCTGGGCTATTTCTTTTCTATTCTTCAACAGCCTTCTTTTCCCAAACCTCAGGAGCCCTACCTCTGCAATTGTTCTGTCATATATTTCCATCTCTTCCAATGAACATTGTTTCCCACCACAATATCTTCCAAAGTTCTTTCTCTTCATAGTTTGGTCTTCACCACTGAATGCCGCTACTGCATCTCAGCTATTCAGCAAGCTACCACAGCAGGTGAATAGAAGGAGGAGTTGCAAGGAAAAGGATGGGTTTGTGCTATAATCTGTATAAGGGACTGCAACAGATATTCACCCAGACAGGGACAAAGAACATCACTCCTGTGCATCACACAAATCTTCAATTTTTTAGTGTGCCATGACAAACTCAAGACTACAATAGAAAAACCAAGAAGTCATAAAAATGGCTTTAATGGATCTCAAGGGCACAATAGGAAAAGATATTTAAAAATTACAAAATTTATATGTCATTGAATTTCTGAAGTGAATGAGTTGCCCAATAATGTGTTTTATCTCAAGATCAAAACTTTCAAGATTTATTTGTAAATCCTTGTTTCTTTATTTGTTTAAAATAATAATATTACTCCTGGTAGCAATGCAAGGATTGTTTAAATAATTTAACTTCACTATATGAAATGAAATGTGGTTTACGATTTATTCTTCTGGCTGCCCTCTATAGCCAGCCTTGCCTAAATTCTGTAGAGCTGAAGGCAGCGGATACGGGCATGAGGCCATGGAACATTAGTTAATGTAGCAGAGAAGTGCAGGAGTTATTATTCTAAGTCTTGGAGATCTTGGAGAAAAAGAAAAGTAGCTGAAAAGAAAAGCTGAAATAGCCACTGCTATAACTTGATAAGCCTAATGTGAAATTAATGTGTGGATTGGCCTGAAGAACAGCAGGAAGGGATGCTCTGTGTGTCTGGTCACACACACAACTATGTGTGTGTTACAACACAACTATGTGTGTTACAACATTATGCGTCTGTGTGTAAATGAAGGTATTCTTGTGAAGAGTTACTAAGTTGAAACTGATTGTGTGGGTCTTCCTAGCACAGCTCACCTGATCAGCCATGAAAATAACAGGGAAAGTCCTCCTATATTTTCCCTAATCTCTCATCTTCTTTTGGTAATTCAAAAACGGTTGTTAATAGAGGTATCTTATAATTATTGTCTTTCCCTGATATCTCCTGGAATGTCCCTCACTCTTGTTAGACTTTAGCTCTTGTCAAAACCACTACCATCTCTTTTCTCCCATCACAGGAAGAAGCACAGTTCCACCACCTTTATTCCCTGGAATTATTTAAAAACAGGCTGCGTCTGAAAACATCTGGCTGTGTTTTTATATGCTGTTTATCAAACTTGCATACTATTAGGCAAATACAGAATTATGATTAAGCCATACTAAAAAATAAACAAAATAAGCATGCAGTTAGAAGGCAAAAAAGAAACAAGGGAAATTCATAATTTTTCCTTGAAAAGTCATTACGTACAAGTATGTTTACTTTTATATGCATTGCTCTGTGCTCCATATAGGTTTGATTTAGGGAAAGAAGAGAAGGAGAATGAACAACATCAGCCCTCTTTCACCTCTGCTGCTCTGATGATCTCAGTTTCCGTGGTTGAGTAATTCCTGATTTGTAGACAGCAGATGCAGGCTCTGGGGTTCTCTGGTTTATCAGTTTCCAGGAACTGGCTTTAGAAACATTTTTTAAAAGTTCAAAAGGCAATGTTTTGGAACTATCTCTGTGATACATTATATTCTAAAGGAGATAATAATTTCAGTGTCCCGTGAGGGTTTGGTGCTCAGTTCAGTTTCACTCTGGATGAACTGCAGTGTAGGTAGGCAAAAAAGGAAGGTGTCAGTCCCACTCCTATTTAAAGAAATAATTTCCAGGGGATCAAAATTATTTTCATGATCTATTGCAGACAAATTAAAAGATAACCCTCTCCTGTTGAGTTTGTATGATTTGGACACATTTACTCATAAATGCTGCTGTAACTGAAAGTGCTGTGCTGTGAACACAGTATGGGCTCGTAGGTGTTTACATTCAGAGCAGTACAGAGTCTAACCTGCTTCTTGGTTATGACAACTGGTTCCAATTTTTGCAGTGTGTTCATTGTTTTCAATGAACACTACATTGCATTAACTAGGTACATTCTATCTCCAGATTGCCGAGGACCTGCCAAACAGTGTGAGACATAAACACTGGTCAGACTTTCTATCATGAGTAGTTATTTTTCACCAGTTGCTCTGAACTTCCCTGAGAGTAGATGCAGATATAGCCATAGCTTAATTCTGGCCATTTTTGAGATGACTTCACTTTTAATTGTCTTTTCCTTTTTACTTTGCAGATTTTATTAAATGAAGTCATGATGAATGCACAGATTATAAAATAGTTGGTAGCTAAAGGTCTATCAAGTCTTGACCTCGAGGGGTTTTTTGTTGTTGTTGTTGTTTGGTTTGTTTTTCTTTCTCTGTCACCTATATTTACATCCATTACATTAAATATTTCTGCTGTCCATTAAACTATGTCAGACCTGTAATTAAAGTGTGCTCTCTGCAGTTTACTTTTGCTGAAATCAAGCCTAGAGCTAGACACAACTTCTCTCCAGCATCCTTCCAATTAGAGCATAAACAGCACACGTCATTGCTGGAGACTAAGCAGAGTCACAGTTCACACCCACACTCATCTCTTGGACAACCTTGCGGCTCTTACTGGGGAATGTATCCAAGTTTCTTATCACCACATGGAGAGCTGAAGGGAGAACAGGAAGAAAAGCATCTGTTTCTCTCCTTGTTAGAGCACTGGCTCTAGAATCAGGCATGACAAGTGAGCTTAAGAGCTTAATAGCACTTCCAAATGTTTAAAGTCCAAGTCTTAACAGCTAATGGCCCATGCATGGCCCGTTCTTTGCTGCTTATGGGAGAAGACAGGCTAATATAAATGCTCTGTAATTATCTGGGAAATGGGAAGAGAGGAAAGAAGTACCTAGAGAAAAGAATCAACTTTTTATCCTAATTAGTGTGTCAGTGGACTGCTAACTTTAATATTGCCCTAGAAATGTTCAGAATGAAAAATTACTATTTCCCTGGATCATGGCATCATTTACTGATCACATCCAAGAGCGTGTTAACATAGGCCTCATCACCTTTATCCAAGCAATACTTTTACCTTTGCTGTTTCCTTGAATTCCAGAAGGTACAAAGTGCAAATACGGACAAATATCCAAAATAATTGCAGAAGACATATGCAATAGGAAATCAAGTACTAAATTTAAAAACTAAATACCAGATAACTAATCAGTGAAAAAGTAATAGTCAGAACTGGGATATCCTAGTTGTAGGTATTACCCATAGAAATCTTCAGCAGCTAGAGTATCTGCAAAGATTATCTATCAGAGGATTATGGCTCCATATATAATTAGATGTTCTTTTTATATCATCTGTTGAAGGATGAAGTCTGTGTTTTTTATTTCATTCCTAATTTTTAAAATTCCAGAAATTCCTTAATGATTCGGAGTGGGGTTTCATAAGTCTTACTCAGAACCATGATCTGCAGATGGCCAGCTGAAGGCTAAACTGAGGCTATTTTAAGGCCCATCATTACATATTACCTTTTCCATCTTTATTACTCTTAAAATATAAATAGATATACTAACTGAATAAATTAAATTTCTGCAGCAGGTCCTCTAAGGTGTTTGATGAAATACATTTATGTGTATGTGGGGGAGATCATCAGCATCGTTCTCAGATCAGAAGATCATAGTCTTATGAGATGTGGAGCTCAAATATTTGGGGGAAGAACTATGAGATGGCTACCAGCCAGTGTATGAAGTGTCAGGCAGCTCCATCATGTAGGCCTGTTGCTGCTAACACTGTAAGCAACTGATCTTGACTGTGACATTCCTAAGGAAGAGCTGGACTGCTTCATCATGCTTAATGGTTAATTTAGCCTCTGATTTTATAACAATTTTATAATCACAGAACACTGAATAGAGCTACTTTAACCCCTCGTAAGTCAGCAAAGTGTGCAGCTCTGTGGTGTACGGCATGTCCTGTCTTGGCTTCTTAACACGGGCTTTCAACAGTTTTTACGTTCAAATTTGTTTTCTTTATATGTTTTAGGGTCCTCCTTCTTTTAGGTTTCTTTTCAGCCAAGGACTCAGGCAGAATGACGCTGTTCCTGTTTCTTTATAATAATCTCAAGAAAACACAGATTTTACTTTAAATCTGTTCCTCATACACCTCTATTTTTCTCTACTTCACTGAATTCCAGTGTGTTAATTGCCATTTTTTCTAATGAGAAACAACCTAATTTGTCTTAAAAGAATTCTGCCGACTGTCTTGTAAAATATACTGGCTTTAATTCACAATCAGCTGAACAATAGGATGCATTCTTAATGATAATTTATTAGATGTATCAGTTTCCACTTTACATTTTTGTACAGTGAGAATAGGTATGCTTTTGTTTGCATTTGTTTTGCAGACCAGTCAAACAATGGTTTCCAATCTACAGAATGTGGGCAATGAGCCCAACATTACTCATTGTACCTTTTATTCCTATAGATTTTTATTCCTTTAGCATGACATGAGATCTAAGTGGCACGTGTCCTCTGAAAGCAGCACAGAGACTCTTAGTCATACTTTTATATGCCTCTTATATTTTACATATACTTTCCTATCTACTCTGGAATATGGATCATATTTTTCAGGGTAATTTTTTAGCTACGCAGATACAGTCTAAAGCTACAGTCTACCTTAAATGATATTCTGCACAAAAAGATCACTGTTTTTTTAGGGATACCTCCTATCACCTCTCTGATTCATCAAACACGAAAACAATTTCCTATTAATAAAAATATAAAAATTCAAATATTCAAACATTCATTGCTTCAGTTGAAAGCACTTTGCATATATATGTATATATATGTATATTTATGCCTTTATATATATATAAACATCTATGTTCTATACTACATGATTCCTGCAGTGATCATGGGTGAATATAAACCCTGTGGCCTCTTTTCCTTGGCCATGATTTCTGGAGAAATGATCTTATTTAACTCTTATTTTCATGCTTGCTTTTCCTCTTGTTGCTATTTGGGGCTACAGGGCTATTTTGTATGCTGTTGAGAGCTTCCGAGTTCTGCAGAGATGTCAAGCTCGTGCTTAAATATGCTGGCTCCAGCCCTAGTACTGCCTTTAGACGCCAACAAAAGCCAAATGTATTTTTAGCAGTTTAGTGATACTATTACATATTTATTTATTCTAGCTTGCTATTTACTCCCTCATATAATTCTCATATTTCTTTAGCAGGGCAAGGTGGATACTTTAAGCCCCCTGTTTTATTTCTATACCTTCTTCTGCTTTTTTTCTGGCAGATATATGCATACGTACCTATACCTATATATATATATATGAATACACACACACATATACACATATATACATACACACATATATATGTATATATGTGTGTATATGTGTGTATATATATGTATGTATGTGTGTATATATGTATGTATGTATATATATATATGTATGTGCATATATATATATAAATGCTGTGGGATTTTTTGGTTTCCACTTTTTTTCTTGTGTTTCTGCTATCATCTTCTTTGTCATCCATGTTACTCTCATCGTGATGACATTGTCAAATTTTTGCAAGCAGTGTAATCTGTTGTTATTATTCCTTCTGGTTTTGCAGAAGCTGGTTTCTGCTATTTGTCACAGCATGTAAAACTCTGTTGTGTTTTTCTGGACTCCAATTTTGAGCTCTGTGTACTTCGCTGTCTCAAGTCTCTTAGCGTGCTGGATTATTTATCATGTGCCCCGCAGTCCAGCATAAAACACCTCATCAATGCCTCTAAGTATCTTAAGGGAGGGTGTCATGAGGACAGATCCAGGCTCTCCTCAGTGGAGCCAAGAAATATTTCAAGAGGCAATGAGCAGAAACTGATGCACAGGAGGCTCCACTTGAACATGAGGAAGAACTGTACTGTGCGGGTGACCAAGCACTGGAACACATTGCCAGAGAGGTTGTGAAATCTCCCTTACTGGAGGTATTCAAGAACCATCTGGACACAATCTTGTGCAATGTGCTCTAGGATGGTACTCCTTGAACAGGGAGGTTGGACCAAATGCTCCACTGAGGTCCTTTCCAACCTTACCCATTCTGTCATTCTGTGCTTCTTTATTTTCTTTAGGTTGGCATCTCTAATTTGCTGCCTGGTTGGCAGGTAGAGGCTTTCCTGTTATTTCCCTGTTATTATCTGCATAGATAGCAAGAGTCCAGGTTGGACAGTACGACATTCGTTCAGTATTCAGTTTTACTGAGAGAATTTATATTTTTTACTTTTACCTCTAGAGCCATAGGCCATTTCCAAATCCTAAGGATCCTGGCAGAGCCTGGCTACACTCAGATCTGCCTTTTGACTGCCACTCTGACCCCACGACAAAGGAACATCCAAGACCCACAGTGGTGCAGGTCAGCTGGCTTTAGCAGGACTGTCTTACAGGTACAATTTCCCTAGATACACCAGCAAAACATCAAACACAACATGTCTCTGGTTGTTGTACTGTTTATGGAGTCTTCCCATAGTCCAATTTAGGCTTTTTTCACTGTTTCATTTGCTTGCAATGGGGTATGTGAAGCCTTTCTGGAACTGACTCTGATGGAGCTGGGCTCTTCCTTCCTCCTGACCTCTGTTTTACTTTTGCAGCTATGATGATTGAATCGGTCTGCGGGTGGAAATCCAGGCATAGGGTTTTCTTGCATTGCTGCCAGAGGATGTTTCCAAAAGGAGAACCAATCACACCATCCTTTAGGAGTTTACTTCTTGCTCTCCTTTTCATTTATATATTTATGTTCAAATATCGCAGCATAAAAGACTGCCATATGTCAGAACTTGCTTGGTTACTTGCAAGCATTCAGGCAACAGGTTAGGATAAAGTACAGAGAAATAAGCCTCTTTCTTAGAAAGCTAGAATAAATCTGCCCTGCATTGTTGTGTCCTGTCATGTGTAACCTGCCTGTTACACACCTCTTAGTGGGTTCAGGAGATTAATGCTCTAAAAGAGTTGTACCCAGAAATGAAGTTGTGATTATGTTCTCTTGGCTATAAAGTGTGACTAAAAAGTCTTCAGAGTTTTCCCTCAGTTAATGGGAAAAAAGTGATACCAAAATAGAAGGAAAAAAAAATTCTTTAGGTCATGTGCTCACCATCACAAGGGGAAGGATTAAGGGACCCCAAGAAAGCCTTACAAGTTTTGTAATCATTTACCTGACTCTTCAGCTGGAGGCACTTAGATGCCAGGATGGGTGGCTATAAAACCAGGAAGAAATCAGTGAAAAAAAATTTAAAAATTATCCATCCTTTTCTCCCAGAAGGACTTTCAGATGTTCGGGAGTGCTCTGTATAACCTCTAATAGCACTTGAAAGTATGCCAGAGCCAACGAAGTTTTATTGTTTAGGCTAAACCCAGACTTTTTAATTAAAAACTGTGCATTCAGTGACTGTTTTCTTCTGCATCTGCTACAGCTTCTGGCATGATGCTGAGTTGGGCAGAAAGAGGCAGCATTTTCTTGAGCTGCCACAACCTAAACCTGTTCAGTTGAGCTGTTTGAGCACCTAGGCCTATCTCTCTTCTCTCCATTCATATCTCCTGTGGTAGTTACACATGAACTTTGGCCCTACTTCTCCCTGCTCCTCTTTCCCCATCACTCCCTGTAGGGCAGATGGACAGAGCCAGAAGTGTTGCTGAAGTCATGTGAAAATTTTCCATATGTAGATGAGGAGAAACAGACTAGGAAAAAAATCTTCTTACCTAAATATTAAAGATAAGAGGTTTTCAAGATGTGGCCATGGGTAAAGGTAAGGGAATCTAAGAGAATCAGAATTTGGGGATGGTAAGAAAAGATGGTGTGATATATAAATTGTCTAACTTGAGTTACAAAATTGTGCTTGCATATTATCATTTAGCAAAGCATTCATGAGTGCCTAAATTGAGTGTTTATTGATGTAGAGACGTAGATAATGTTGAAAACATCTAGAAGATCTCATTCCTCTGACACAGCTACCTAACAGGATGTGTCCCTGAAAGCCTGTAAGAGCACCACTCTCTCTTTCTCTCTCTCTCTCTGTGTACCCTAAGGACTGTGTAGTCCTTTGCTCTGTTTGGTTTCTAGAAGGTAGATGAGCATCAGGTATCTCTGGGGGTACTGGTGGCACACCAAGGAGTCAGTGTGCCATGTAACAGTGAATCTGTGCAGGTGCAGTCTGTGCTGTGCTGCATGTACAGTGTCACCTTCAGGCTAGTGGTGTGCTGTGCATCCCCCTTGGCACTGGGAAAACTCCGCTGGGCTATGGTGATGGAAGAATCTGCAAGGCAGCTCCTATTTGGCACCAACATGTCATTGCCTTTATCTAAAAGTGCATCAACAAGTTCTCCTGCAGACATCTCTTTTTGATAGTAGAAATGATGAGTAAAGATATATTCTTGTGAGATATCTTGAGTTACCCAAATGAAGTAAAGTCTCCACAGTCAGAGCCTGCATGGCATGCTGTGTGAAGCCTGTTTGATCCTGCACAACTCCGGGTTCCCAGCGTCTAAAGGGACATGAGATTATCTATATCATATTTCCTTTCTTTATACTTAGTTCTAATAAAGAAATATTTAAAATGATACTTTACAGAGTTTGAGTGACATTCTTACCAGGATAATAGTGGACCAGCACATCCTGGTGTAAAAACAGTGCTCCTTAGGAACAAAAAAAATGGCAGGCGCCTTAAAACAATGGACTATGTCTGAGGAATAAAGATTAATCCAATTTTGCAACAGGCTTAGCAATAGCACATTAATTGTATAACAATATTGCTTTGATAATAAGTTATGGGGGAGTATTAACCCTTTGATTGTCAGTGCTTTCTGTCACCATAATAGTTTTATGATGTGTTACATTATTTTTTTTCCATCAGAGAATGAATACTTTGTTCCTACTCTAGAGTCCAAGGAAACCCATCCTGGAGACATTTGTTAATGTATCAAGAACCCACTGAAGTATTTAATTTTTTTTTTCCCAGATTGACTTTTATTAAATGAAAAGCACATTTTCATTTTCCCTTTGAAAGAAAGCATTTTGTTCTGAATCAGACAGAGCACTAGAAGACAGAGTCCATAATCTGTTATAACCAGAAATGCTAAAACTGTTTAATCAATTGTCTCACTTTTGCTATAAAGTTCAGATAAGGTAGATAATCTGCTCAGGAAAAAAACAGTCTGGGGATGGTTTGCCTGGCTCATTTCCTTACCTCCTTAGTTGCATGACAACACAGCTTTAAGTGACAGTTTCTCTCCCACTAGCATGCTCTGCTTACAAAAGGCATTCAGCAGTTTGCTGTTAATTGTGACTTCCAGGGCATTTATACTTAAATAACAAAATTACTGGGAGAGTTAGGGAAGAAATTCAGCAGCTTGTTTCCACAGCTGTGATTCAAAACGTGACAGACATTCATACCCTATGAATGAAGCTGTCACAGGCTAACACTGTTTTCGAATCCTGTCTGCTTTCTATCACCTCACTAGTTTTATTGGGTTTGCAGTCACAGGTCAGCTGTATCACTCTCCCATTTGTACACCTGTGGAAGGAAACACTTGGTGAATTTTCCCAACAGTATGAGAATTTGTCTTATGTTAGGCAAGTTGTATAATGCTTTTGAAAGTCTCAGTTTTATTCTTCTCATTTTATTTCTTGTATTTCCTCTTTGTCAGGATTATTCCTCTGTGGGTAACTACTGGATATTTTTCTTTATAAATCTCATCACATAGAATACGTGAGGTTTTTTTTTTTCTTTGAAAGTATCCACAACTGGTCTATTGCTGCTCTGTATGTCTATGTTATGTTGTATTTAAACATGCTTTGGAAATGGACCTGAAAAACTATGCTCTTATCTGTAAATAGCACTTAGGGATATGTTTATCTTAAGCACATGATTATTCCCACTGAAGCTGTGTATGTGCATAAGTGCTTTATTAGGTTAAGGTCCTTGTAGCAATACTAAAATTCCTTTGATATTAGGACAAAAGACTGCTAATAAAAAATTGTGCTGAATTCTTAATATCTACCATCCCCTAAAAGATGGAAATAAGTTTCTCACTTTTGGCAATGTATTTCCAAGGAGATGTTAGGTAAGTTATTAATATTTTTGGAAGCTGGATGCCAGGTTTAAAGTATTGGTGACAAGTGGGAGTGAAACCTTTAATAGTTCTTCCAGATTTGTCATGCTATGAATAATCTTCGCTTTCATGGAGTAAGAAAGATTTCCTTAGAAATTACAGTTTCTCAGAGGATGTTTTCCTTTGACCTTTTATAATTAGCTCTGTGCAAACAGCATATTTTGTCTGTTAACTTGGAAAGTTTTATGATGAAGAGCACTCAGCAGTGGACATCTGCTTACTGCTCCTGGTTTAGTGAGAGTGTGGATAAACCCACAAATAAAGGGAATGCAGTTGTCGTGCACAATGAGAAAAGACAGCAGTTGTGACAGAACGTTTTAACACTTAGGAAAGTCAGAAATAGTAGAGAGGATCAATTATGAGATATCTCTTACCTATCTTGAGCCATGTGAACTCATTTTTTTCATACCCTGCTCTGCATATTGCCCCATAACATCTTACAAGAGGGGTGGCAATTACAAGTAGGAATTTCTGGTAATGCTATTTATACCTTCTTGTTTTCAGCTATGAAATGTAGAAAGCAGGTGATATGTCAGCATGCTGTGAGAAAGCAGCAGGGGGCTGGTGGTGCATGGGGCTCCTACTGACTAAGCCCAGCAGATATTTCAAGGTCAAGCTCTGCAACCACATGGGGTTGAACAGAACGTTAACAGTGCCAGGGGTCATCCAGGAAACACCTATCAGAGCAGGATGCTTTCTGTTCCTGGACTCTGTTTTTGGTTGAGGAGGGAAGAAGTGATGAGGTACCACTAGCTGCTGGGTCATGGCAGTGACAAGGCAAGCTGCTGGGTGCAGCTGGGTGCCAGTGTGAAACAGTGTTCTGAAACACTGAGGAGGAACTAAACCTTCGGTGTATGGCTCTATTGACTCACAGTTGCATCAATAAATAGAGTTTTGATGAGTATTTTGAGAAAATATGCACTACCAGTAATTGTGTTATATAAAATCTTGCCTATTTTTAATATGTAACTAATTTGTTCCACTTCGAACAAAATATGCTATAAACAGTTTTCAATTAGCTAAATATGAAAACATGCTTGAGACTGAACTTTTGAGTTAAAAATTAAAGAATTTAAAAGGACAAAAAAGAGAAAAGGAAAAAGAAGGGACAGGAGGAGAAGATTAAATTCAACTTTTATTCCAAATATCTTTGTTAAAATCTTCTAATATTCTTTTAGTCCTTATTTTCTGATGCATCCCACAGTCCTGAGGGAATTGGCTGATGTAGTTGCCCAGC
Source organism: Dendrocincla fuliginosa (assembly GCA_035047845.1). Taxonomy (NCBI): domain Eukaryota; kingdom Metazoa; phylum Chordata; class Aves; order Passeriformes; family Dendrocolaptidae; genus Dendrocincla; species Dendrocincla fuliginosa. The sequence goes on from JAWWMO010000001.1 coordinate 50,980,713, forward strand.
CACTCTCCATGATATTTGAAAAGTCATAGCAGTCAGCTGAAGTCCCAGGTGACTGAAAAAAGGGAAACATTTCATCCACCTTTAAAAAGGGTAGAAAAGAGGACCCTGGGAACTACTGACCTGTCAGCCTTGTCTCTGTGCCTGGGAAGGTCATAGAAAAGATCCTCCTAGAACCCATGCTAAGGCACATGGAGATAGGGAGGCTTCACCAAGGGCAAGTCCTGCTTAGCAACCTAGTGGCTTTCTACAATGAAGTACCTACGTCAGTAGATGTGGGAAGGGCTACAGATGTCATCTGTCTGGAGTTGTGTATCTCCTGTAACATCCTTCTCTTCTAGCTGGAGAGCTCTGGATTTGATGGGTGAGCTGTTCATTGGATGAGGAATTGGTTGGATGGTCACATCCAGAGGATAGTGGTCAGTGGCTCACAGTCTGGATGGACATCAGTGACAAGTGGTGTCCCTCAAGGGTATGCATTGGGACGGGTGTTGTTTAATGTCTTCATTAAAGACATAGATGAAGGGAACGAGTGCACCCTCAGCAAATTTGCAGATGATACCAAGCTGAGGGGTGCAGTTGCTACACCTGAAGGATGGGTTGCCATCCAGAGAGACCTGGAAAGGCTTAAACAGTGGGCCCTTGGGAATCACATGCAATTTAACAAGACCAAGAGCAAGATACATGCAATTTAACAAGTCAAAGACCAATTGCACCTGGTTCAGGCAATAAATAGAGTCTGGCGGATGAATAGATTGAGAGCAGTCCTGCCAAGAAGGCCTTGGGGGTACTGATGGATGAGAGGCTGGACTTGAGCCAGCAATGTGTGCTCACAGCCCAGGAAGCCAATCATATCCTGGGCTGTGTCAAAAGATATGTGGCCAGCAAGTCGAAGAAGGTGATCCCACCCTCGTGAGACCTGGAATACGGCATCATCCATCTCTGAAGTTCTCAGTACAGCAAAGACATGGACCTGATGGAGTGGATCCAGATAAGGGACACCAAGATGATTAGAGGGATGGAGCACATCTCCTGTGAGGTAAGGCTAAGAAAATTGGGATTGTTCAGCCTGGAAAAGAGAAGACTTTGGGAGGACCTTATTGCAGCCTTGAAGGGAGCCTTATAGGAAAAAAGGAGAGAGCCTATTTACAGAGTGACAGGACAAGGAGGAGTGTCTTCAAAGTGAGAGTAGGTTTAGACGAGATATGATGAAAAAATTCTTTACTGTGAAGGTGATGAGGCACTGGAACAAGTTGCTCAGAGAAGTTGTGGCTGCCCTATACCTGGAAGTGTTCAAAGGCAGGTTGGATGGAGCTTTGAACAACGTGATCTGCTGGAAGGTATGTCTGGCCTCAGCAGTGAGGTTGGAACTAGATGATCTTTCAACACAAACTGTTCTATGATTCTGTGACTACAGATTCAACAGCTCTGACAAGGGCTTTTTAGGGTGCTCCAGAGTAAAGGGTTAAAGGAGGATGTCTGCAAGGGACTATAAGATACAATACATGTCCTTTTGTAAAAGGATCTGAAAGCCAGGGAGATATTCTGTGAATTCTCAAGTGGCCTTACACACCCAGGTGTGGGCAGAGCCCCAGCTGTGCTCTGACTCCAGTGGAAGTGGAGATGTGTTACTCACATATAAACACCCACTCGTTGGTGTTTTAATTCCACCCTCGATATTGTCAAGAGAGTGTCCTTGTGGGGGCAGATGAACTGTCACAGCAATCAAGTATTGAACAGTTTTGAAGCTGGTTGGCCTGACGGGACATGCTCCAGCAGGTGGGTTTCTGTCAGATTGCTTTGCGGGCAGTTTTTCCCAGAGAAGGGCTTCAGATTATGTCACATCCTAATTTTGAAACTGTGAACACAGAGGCAGTAAAAAGAATGTGTTAGCTAAACCAGATATCTGAGCCAGGCTCCCGTGTGCGGGTTTGTTGCCTTTGAAGAACAGCTTTTTAGACCCTAGTACTCCAGCACAAATTCATACAAAGATTTGCTGAGATTGAGTGCATGAAGGAAATAAAGGATAACCTGACTGTGGTTTCCACCCTTTAAGAATGTGCCCAAATTTCAGGCTGCTGAACTGCCTGAAAGAGAAGGGAAGCCAATGCCATCAGCCCTTCCATAAGTCTGCCCCTACACTGTGTGCATGCTGCAGCTCACCTGCACATGTCAGGTATAATCTGCTTCTTCTGTAGGTCAGCCATGGAGATGCCCTGGAGACACAGCACGTTGCATGGTCTGGTCAGGATCCTGGCATCCTACTGCCCATCATGTGGGAGAGGCGATGTGAAAGTGGGAGGATCCTTCCCGGACTTGTGTGGGGATCAGGCTGTGGGGTGAGTGAATGGTTCTGCTGCTGGTACACTGCTTTTTTCTTATTGCCTGAGGTTTTTTTATATCCCTACACCGTTCTGTGGCCTTTGTCATTCTCATGGGATTGGAGGATTTTGGGAAGCAGCCACGGGTGCTTGCCATTGCAAAAGCAACTGATGGGGCTCGCAACTCATTGTCTCAGTGGGCTGAGCACTAATATAAAAAATATTAATACAATAATCATAAAATATACTATAAGATTTTTGGTTTGATACTATGCTATACATATATATATACACATTTTATACATATATAAAATTATATAATTTAAAATTATATAAAATTATATATATAAAATTATTGTTTCATTGAGAGAGTAATTTTCACATGACAGTTGTTGATTTGAAATTATTTAATTGACAGGGACTGTCTCCTGGCAATACTTCTGAGGATGACAAGGATTCTTACTTATTGTGGGTTTTGATAACTCTCTATTGTCAAGTGGCGTTTAGAGCCAGTGTAAGACAAACAACTGACTTTTTTTCTTTGGGAAGGATTTCTATTCCTTTATAGGATTAGTGTTTTTCCACTTCCTAATGGTTATATTATGGATGTTTTGAGTGGAATATAAATTTCTTCTCCCACATCTCTATGAAAAAAAAACCAAAACAAAATATGGGAAAAAAATCTCAACATGTTGCTTGGTATTTTCATGGTTTTGTTCCTCCTGTTGGCTTGAACTGCAGTTGGTTTTGGTTTTTTAGTGCCTACAGGAGTTCATGGCCATAAATTGTGAGAAAACATACATAGTATCTTTTGACTCACACACTGATGCTTCCTGAAAAGCTGATTCATGGTTGTGGTATGGAGTAGGTCAGGTCTTTCCCAACAAAGCGTAAACTGCCCATTACTGGAAATCTTAAATTTTAAAAAGATCTTGAATACCTCAGATGTGGCCCTGTGCTATAGCTGTCTGAAGACCAGCATGTAACAAATGCCATCCTTTAAAAAGCTCCTTCTCATGGGAGTGGGATCCTAAAATTTGGGATGTATGGCATTCACCATAAAGTGAATAAGAAGTGCTAATTACTTGTTCTGATCGTGAGATTATTCTTATTCCTGTGTGAGTTTCCTTTTCTCACAGGTTCTTTGTATTGCTGGAGCTGGGGAGGTTGGATGAGTGTCTCATCTGTGTGAGTGATTTCCTTCTGTCACACACACACTGACCTTTTCCTCAGTTTGCATCCCAGACACCTCTGAGTCCCTCTCACAGTACTGAGGTGATGCTGATGGCATAGCTTTATGATGAAGGAGTACAGACCAAGGAGGAGCTGGGACACAGGTGTGTTTAAGCTCTCCAATACAGGTTGGAGTAGAGAATGTGAGGTATAAGTGCTAACCCACAAGTGCTGGGAAAAACATCTCTATCTGCACTCTATAAGGTATAGAGGGGAATGAGGTTGCTCACACCATGACCTTGTATTACAAATCTCTTTGTTCACTGAGGAGAATGGATCATGGTGCTTTCGGAGAGATAAAAGAAGTGCATTGTGCTTCTTCCAACAACTACTAAATCCTATTGCCCAACACTACCACTAGCCACTGTGCTTGTGGCTGGCAGATGTGATAACACAGAGGTAACTGGGCTGTAGACATGCAAACTGTCACTATGAGCAAAGATGAAGCCTGAAAGTGAACCATCAGTTTGTTTTGAGCATTTTGGCCAAGGCTTCAATACCCTTCGTTTGCTTTCCACTGTTCTAGCACTGAATGCTGTCAGAGAAAAAACACAAGGGTCTCCTCAGTCTGCAGGGTGGGTGCAAGGACTCACCAAAAGGCTTAGACAAAATAATCCATGTACTATGCCTTTGCTGAATACCATCTAACATTGAGCATGTTTAACTTCAAAATCACATTGGTGTTCATTAGAGATCTGTTTATCTGGTCCATGTGGCTTTGGGATCAGTTCTCATGCCTGTCTCTTCAGTTTGGCTTCTAACCTGAGCTCAGCCCTGTCTCAGGCCTTTCTCTACTGAGGCCCAGTGACAAACCCAACCCATTAGACATGGTCTGCACGTCTTGATCTGAGCAAGATGTTATGCTTATGGCATTGTCTGACATGCTCATGCCTGGCATGGCCATGTCTCATGTTCATGTCTCTTGGCTCTTTACAGTGCCTGAGCATCTCCAGATCAGAGTCTCACCAAGTTCAACATCACCTGTTCCCATCTTCATGGGCTTCAAAGCTATGTTTTCCACCTTCCATAGCTGTACTCAAGCCAGAAAACTCTGGGCTCTTCTTGGTGAGTATAGGTAAATAGCAGCATGTGAATTTGTGGAAGAGTTGTTCCTGTGCCCCTGTATGAGAACAGTGCTGCAATATGATTGTGATTCCTTGATGCAGAAAAGGAATAAGAAGAAGAAAAGGAAGGGCTGCAGTATCTTGCTTGGAGCACTGAGCTAGGAAGGAGGTTTTAAGTTTTGGTCTTCTAAGCCTGAGTTCTCTTATACTTTTTTGCACATTTTGTCTTGTCATAGCTTCATGCAAAATACGCTTTAGAGGGAGGGAGGAAGGAAGCACAGTTCAGGATTCCCTTTTACCCTCTGTATCCAGTAAAGTGTCAGACAACAAAGTCCTCCTCCACCTTATGAGCAGATGGGCTTCATAATATTTTTTTATTCCTATAATTTTACAAAAAAGAAAGTATTTTCTCAGTAAAATTTCCCAGATCACCTGTCAGTGTAACTCCAAATGAGTTTCATAAGAATGTTGTGTATTATATTTCTGGTATTGTTTACCCACCTTGTACATAAAAATAATCAATTTAATTATTTAAAGTGAAAAATGTGAACCTTATGGATAACGGCAATATTTAGCTCTTAGTCACCGTGAGGCAAAGGAAATAACCTGAATATGTGGACTGGATTGCCTTACTGATTTCTTATAGGAAGTAGGTTTTCTTGAGTTCACTAACAATATTTCATTTGCCAACACAATTCCTTATGGCAAGACAAGAACTCAACTCTTGTGATAAAGACGTGGTTTCAGGTACTTTACACCATGCAACAGATGAAGGCGCAGAGATGCTGAAACTCACATTGTTGGGGCTCACTCCTTATCTAGAAGCAGGTCAACTGCTCCAGCACAGTGTTGCAGCTAAGATGACAAGTGTTTGTGAAAGCTCTCATTAGCTTATGTACAAAACTGTGTCAGTGCAGCCATGCTGCTCTGGGACCTGGGATATTATCTCCATTAAGTACTGGTAGTATTTCATGGATAGTTCTACTCTTTCAGTGCTAGTTTCATCACTGTCATCCTGTCTTGTACACTCTGAAGATGCCTACTAAGACCAGAGATGCTCCAAAGAGCATGCAAACACCACAGGTCTGGCTAGTGAAGCTGTTGGGCAGCAAGAGAAGAGCGATGACTGCCCACTGCTACCTGCATCAATAATACTGTAGCTGATCCATTAAAAGGAAAAAAATACCTAGATTCAGATACAACAGCAAGCTAACTCCTACAAAGCATTCCTATGTTAAGATGTAGTCTCTGGTACAGTGAGTGATTTAATTTTGCAATGTTCCTTTTTTTCCGTGCCTAACATGCACAACACTTGGCACTCATTGCTCAGCAACTCCATGCTAGAAAATATCATTCACGTCTGTTTCCTCACTAGTCTCCTCATGTTCTGCCTGAAGACTGCAGTGTTAGAATCCAGCAGGCGTCTCTTGATGGCCAGACACGGAGACTCCAAAAATCAGTTAATATTTGGGTCAGATTCTGATCTTTGTTCTGCTGATGTGAACTTGGAATAACTCTCCCAGTTTCAGTGATAGATCTGGACTTGCACTTTCAGTGACAGAAAGTTTCTTGGGCTGGATTTCTGGCTGAGACAAATGGGTGTGCCTTCCTTGGACATAAGGAGCTACAGAGTTCGATGTAAATGAAATTATGAATTTACCAAAATTATAGTTGTTTTATACTAGTGTGTCTGAAAAAAATTAAGTGGTGTGGGTTTTTTTTATTATTTGATTTGAAAGTCACAGCTCTGGAGTAGACTTCCTTTGTGGTTACAGCCACTGAGCAACTTTTAATTCACTGTTTGTAACGTGGATAGCTGAATAGCAAAGAAAACATGAAGCTCCAGACAGGATGCAAGATCCGCTTGAGAAACCAGGAAAGAAACATGTTCTGAGACCTGTACTTCTTCAAGCAATGTCAGATATTCCTAGGCTACAGGCATTGTGCTGCTGTCCCAGACTGCAATGAAAGAGAGTGTGGGATTATTTTTTCTTTTCCCCTGACATCCACTGTTCTTATGAACAAACAGGTTTCCCAGTGTACATGTACTTTGAATAACAAGAAAAAAACCCTGATCTGTACTTTCCATTGCTGAAGGTATTGCTTCTATCTTTACACATACAAAAGGGAATCTGTTTTACATCCTTCTCCATGTGTAAGACATATTAGCCCTAGAAGAGATCTGTGCATTTGGAGGGCTTTTTTTTTCTGACTATTTGATATTAGGTAAGTCAATCAGAACTTGATTTTCAAACAGTAACTTGATGCTTCTTGTGGTTACTAAGGTAAACAGCTACAAGTAGTTCAGTGGTCCTTGCTATCCACGAAGTATTCTCAGCCATCTTGATGTGTAAATTAAAACTTTCCTGGTTAATGGTGGTCATGAAGGAGTGAATCATTTGCGTCAGTTAACATCTGCTGACAAATGATGTGCAATAGGATTAGCAGAGAAAAAAACAACTCTGAGAGTAGCAGACTAGAAAACAACTCTATTTTTGAGATATTTTTCATAATTTCAAATAATATCCAAACATCTATAAATTCTGTGTCTGTGTCTTTGTATTGCTAAGGACTCCACTTTACATTTGAGAAATACATAGAAATTAGGGGATGAGAGGCTGGAGAGCAGTGCCATGGAAAGGGACCTGGGGTCAATGGCAAGTTGAATCTGAGTCAGCAGTGCCCTGGCAGCCAGGAGGGCCAACTGTGTCCTTGGGGGCATCAGGCAAAGCATCACCAGCTGAGCGAGGCAGGGGATTGTCCCGCTCTGCTCTGCACTGGGGTGGCCTCAACTTGAATATTGTGTGCAGTTTTGGGCACCTTAACATAAGAAGGACAGCAAACTATTAGAGCACGTCCAAAGTTGTGCAACCAAGGTGGTAACTGACTTCAGCGTGATATAGCTGCAGATATTTCCATCACCACATTAACTTTTTTCACTGTGAGCAGCGCTGCATAGAAGCCAAACTAACTAATGAGAACCAGGGCATTTAGAGGAAAACTGAGGTTAAGAATGGAGAAATAATTCTAAAATGCCTTAGATTGATTAATCCTGGTTGCCTTCAACTCAGTCTCAACTAATAATTTAAATAGACCTCAAGGATTTATTAACCTCTTTTTAAGTTATTCTGGTTTCTGTCCAGCTTCATTCTGAGAGGACAAAGAAAGCATAATAATGTCTTCCCTGTCTCAGAGAGGGAGCATACCAGAATTTTTTCTTCCTTATCTGTCTATGCAAAATACATCCTGTACATGCTAAAAGTTTAACAACTGAATGGGAAACTGATTTGCTTTTGAATTATAGAATCGTAGAATAGTTTGAAGAGACATTTAAAAGCCGTCTAGTTCAATCCCCCTGCAATCAGCAGGAACATCTTCAGCTAGATCAGGTTGTTCAGACTCCCTTCCAGCCTGATCTTGAACACTTCCTGTGCCTGAAACAACAGGGTTCCTAGGGCTCGTGGTACTTTCTCATATCCAGTGTTAAAACTGGGTGGACCTGCTACCGCACTTCAGCCCAGAAGGAAGGAGGGTTAAGGGAAACTGATGGTTATAATCAAAAAGAAATTTCTTTAGGTTAGTTTTTGACTGAAGCATATTGACTAATCTATAATACTTAAGAGTGTAAGAGCTTGCAAGGCATGCTGATACCACACATATTAATTTTTTTCATTATATTAAAAAATAGATATATCTTAAGATATATAAAGATGCAGTTTTTTTGCAAAGATACAAATGTGTTATAAAGATATAGATCTGATTTCTTTACTTTTAAAGCATGCACAGGTGCTAATACTTTGGATCGTCAGATGCAAAGTTATTTTTTCAAACCGTCTCTGATGGTTGAGAACAATACAAAAGGTGTATCTATCAGCTGAGGCACAAGGTGGCCCACAGTCAACTGGTATAAGGAAAGAAGATGTCTAAAGAACCATTGCTCAAGGCAAAATATATAGTCATCATCATGGTGAAAGCTTATAATTTTCACTAAAAAAGGCAAGAGAATTATAAACCATGTCTCCCAAGTGAAACTTAGATACATATGGAAAAATGCAGTGAGCTCAAGGTGAAGAAAGTCTGCAAGCAGACTGTTCAGTCAGAGAATGTATCAATGAGCAGACAGCTGCAATGGTTGGTGAGGTGGAAGAAAAAGCCTGTCATCAATCAAGCTGAGAAGAGGTGCCTCAGAGAGATATCCAGAGGTTATTTGGGTGGGGGTTTTATTTTATTTTTAAAAATACTTTGGAAATATTGACTTAAGAAGCCAGGCCAGTTAAGTATTACAGAACTGAGAATCTACTGGAAAATGAAATGAAAGCAGTGCCTCAGACTGTTTGCCAAGTGAAGAATGGAAATTGTTGAGTATAGGTCTGACAAAGAGCAGAGGCACTGGAGAAGACCAGAGGGTTGTGTCTGGAACCATTGCACAATGACATCTGACATCTGAGGTATAAACTGCAGCAGTGTGTGCCAACTGCTGCTGGATGCTGGGAATGAGAAATAATGAGACACCTCATGTTTGGCATGCTCTAACGCTGCTGGAGATGGGATTTGCACAAGAACTGTTAGAAGGGGTGACCAGACCGCTGCAGCTGCAGTTGTAACAGTTCAATAGCTTGTTTCCTCTTTGCAGTAAATGAAGACACATGCAAAGCAAAAGGATGGGCCATGAACAAGTGCCATGGCACTGAGGAAAGGAATATCAGGGAAAGATTAAAAAAGATACGGGAGAAGG
>JAWWMO010000001.1:50990162-51003820 GCA_035047845.1 Dendrocincla fuliginosa
AGGGAAAGCTTAAAAAAGATACGGGAGAAGGTTTGCCTCTGACATCTTCAATCTCACTGCATTGTGACCATACTCTTGGAAAGTTAACATGGTTGACTTAACATAGTCTCAGCTGTCTATGTGACAGTTAAAAAATAGCAAAAAGGAGGTAGAAAGATTGAGTTCAATATCTTGGTAAGGAAGGATGGTTTGGTAATTAGACTCTATAATCTGTGTCTTGTGAAAGCTGCTATAGGTTTCTACTTAAGCTTGGGCAACACATAGCAGACGCATTATATATGTAATTCTTAATCCTAGGTTTCCCTAGGCTCTACCTGGTAAGCCTAAGATTTAAAGAGTGTGTGCTAGATTTCAGTTCATCATATCTAAAACAGTACAGGGGCTGTGTTGCAGCCTCCAAAATTGTGTTTTCATAACCTGAAAAATAGATTGTGTTCAAAGTTCTGGGGAGGGGAAGCTGAGAAATGTGTGGGGTATGTTTCAGAGTGCAAAATTTGAGGATGCTGAAGGACAGGATCAAAAACTGGTGTAATGCTGTCAGTATTGCCTTTTGGAAGCGTCACTGGAGTAAACCACTTCCAAAGCAATCCTCAGACCTTGCCTGGGAGAGAGCTAGCTGGAGCACAAGACTGAACCACAGAACAAGCTAGAATTACAGGAGAGTGAACAGACCCTGTGGAGTGGCTGAACTGGCTTCCCAGCCTCCTCTCATTTAACAGGGTTGGTATCTCACTGCCTCCTGCTGCTTTCCCCATCTGAGCAGCTTCTAACTCCCAAACATAGTATGTAGGGAAGAGACCACAGAGCCAGTGAAGACCTTTGAAAACTGCAACATGAAACATCACCTAAAAGAGTTACACTGAAAAAAGTCTGCAGTGAAATAACTATTCAGAGTGAAGAGGAAATTGGTTAAATAGTGGATGAGATAAGATAGTGAGAAGAAACAGAATGAGGCAGAACAGGGAAAATAAAGGGCTTGCATGATATTTGGAATATCTTTACAAATATATCCATCTGTCTGTATGGCTTTATTGTTGTAAGGGATGAACAAACAGATTTAGAAATCTGCCTGCTACATTTGGATCTAATCTCAAAAATATAACTTGTTTTCATTATCTTCTTGAGATTATAGAAATTGCCCTGTGCTTGACAAAGTGTACCTTCTTTGTGAGGACGTTTTTCAAATTTCAGAAATGGTTTTTTTTTTGCTTGAGCTCCAGAAACCCCATAGTGGGGTTTGTGTTTTTCAAAACCCTTCAGGGAAAATTATTGATGTACAGTGGTACAGCTGGCTACTGACTGCTCAGGGACTGCCTGTGCAGGAGTGCAGCAATCTGCCAGGGAAAAACAAGCAAGGCATACCTGATAGGTCTTGTTGAAATGGGACTGTTTCCATCAGATCGTGATAAACCAGCAAACTCTGCTTAAAAAATGTTCTCTTGGAAACCTCCCAAGAGGAAACACCCATTAGTGACACGACATCAAAAGCTTCCAGACCCCACTCAGTCATCAGCAATAAGTTCAGTTTGCTGAAGCATAGAAAACATGAAGTTGTTAAAAGATGTTTATGAGATGCAGTCTCTGGAAAATGCTTTGCAAAGCAGAAGTGTGTGATTGTAGAAGGCCACAGTTCTTACAAGGTGCTTCCCTTTGCCAAAACGTGTCGATGGATGCACGTATTCATGTAATCCTCTCATTTACCTGCAGAATATGGCTATTTACTGCTAATTAAATCAGTCAGGGCTTTCGTGGGATCTCACTGATATAGGTTGTGAGGTTAAGATGCTGTGAACCTTAGTTGTGATCAATCTTTAGAGTATTTCCTTGATAAAGTGGAGTTATGCTGTGCTGCCTTTTGGATATTAAAAACACTGGACAATGCCAGTGTTTCCTTGAGAGAGGAATACTTCTCATTCTACTACTGGTGTCAGGTATAGCAAAATAGCTTATAAAAAAAGAGGTGAATGTATGTGACAGAGAACAATGAATATGTATGATATACATATATAAGCACAAAGAAATGAAAGACAGGCATCATCTAAGAAAAGCCAGAACTCCTTAACCCTACTTTTGTTGCTCATTTTGTTGTATTTATAGAAATTTTTTTTGCTATCTTTTACAGCAGTAGCCAGATTAAGTTCTAGTTGGGCTTTTCCCCTTCTGATTTTCCCACTGAATAACATAACAAAATTTCTGTAGTTCTCCTGAATGGTCTGCCCAGCCTGCTCTTGCAACTTTAAGATTTATTTCTTAAAGAATGTTCAGCCTTCCTGGATATCTTTGCCCTTCAGGACTGCCTCCTAAGGGACTGTGTCAACCAGTGTCCTAAACAGGCCAAAGTCTGACCTCCAGATGTCTAAGAGGGTGGTTCTGCTGACCTCCCTCCTTACTTCTCCAAGAAATGAAAATTCTATTGTTTCATGATTACTGTTTCCATTTGTGATGTTACAGCCATCACAACTCCCACCAGTTCTCTGTTCACAAAAAACAGGTCCAGTGGGGCACCTCCCCTGGTTGGCTCACTTACCAGCTGTGTCAGAAAGTTATCTTAATACTCTCTCTAGGAACCTCCTGGACTGTTCCCTCTCTGCTCTATCGCATTTCAGCAGACATCTGGTAAGCAGAGGTCCCAACTGCTTATGGAATATTTCATCTGCCTCTTAATCTTGCTTGAGTGCTCTGTAACAGACTCCTACTAGTATATCTACCTTGTTGGCCTTCACCTGATTCTTACCTGTAAACATTCAACCCAAATGCCACCATCAGTAAGTCCCAGACAACTGAGACACTCTGCAGATTATAGGGCCACTCCACCAGCTCTCCTTCCTTGCCTATCCCTTCTGAAAAGTTTATAGCCATCCATTGCAGCACTCCAGGTCATCCCACCATGTCTCTATGATGGCAACTATGTCATGGTTTTCCTGCTGCACAGTGGCTTCCAGCTCCTCCTGTTTGTTGCTCATGCTGCGGGCATTGTTGTAGTTGTATTTCAGCTGGGTTATTCATCTTGCCACATTTTTGGACAGAGAAGCTCCCATTCCTGCGCGGCTGTTCTTGGATGCTTCTGTTACCACATTGATAACCCTTGTGTCTTTGCTGCCACTACATCCACTGAGACCACAGATTGAAGGACCTAGCTATACACCATCCCTTAAATATCAGTGCACTGCCCACAGGTTTATTGCTAGCAAGCCTGATTTTATTTTGCCCCTTAAAAATCTAGTTTAAAGCGCTTTCAATGAGTTCCTTACTCCCTTCTCGCTGCTAGAATGACTTCCCTCTTCTGGATTCTCCTAAGGACATCAACTCTTAACCTTAGTCCTCCAGCTTGCACTTCAGTTAAACATTTAAAGTCACCTAAACTAGTAAAATAAGACCTCTCCCACAGCCTCCATCCTGTCTTTTTTTCTGAATAATCTAGAGGTTGTGGTGAGGTAGAACTTGAAAGACCAAAAGCATTGCAAGAATCAAGGTAAACAGGGGTACTACAGAATTTTCTAATAATCACAGTCCTTACTGAAAATGGAAAGAAAGCTTTAGAAGCTCACACAATCTTGCAAAACACAGGGGAGACAACTAAGGTCATAGTATCATAATCTGAGAGCACGAACACTTCTGGCAGTTACGCTATAAGAGGATGCCAGTATGAGTCCTGATTCCTTTATGATGAATGATTTGGATCCATCTCGCATCCATGAGTCATTGTGCTAGGGACTACACAAACATGGCTGTCCCAGTCTGTGGTGGGTGAGCAGGTCCTGGAAAGGAGCAGCTGAGCGCACAGTCCTGCACAGCAGCAGGCAGCACAGGTGGTGCAGAGAGAGCAGGAACCACCTTAATCCTGCCTGGGATGAGCTCTCACTCATGTCACTGAGAGATAACTGTTACTGCAAAGTGCTGATAGTGCATGCCTGGATCTGTCCCTGAAAAATACTTCATTTGTCTTTTCATCACAACCTTCACATGTGCAAAATTCAGATCCTTCAGAATTCTGTTGGCTACATCTCGCATGGTCATATTGTTGTGATTGTTGTAAAGGAGGAAGACTTTATCTCATTCTCCATTTTTTTTCCAGAAGAATGTCTGGCCTATCAAAAAAGATAAAATGCAAAGGCTATGGGGGTACTATCGTATGTGTTACTACTAGGGTTCCAGTTTTCTGTGTAATACCTTTTTTGTTCTGGGAGTGGCTAGAGTTCATTTTCTTTATAGTTTTAAGAAAACAAATTAGCTGTAGTCAAATCACTAAGTGTGAGGTTATTTGGCTTCATACATGGTATGAAGATGTCTGTATACTGTGACTCCCTTGCTAGAGGTTTACAAATATCTCTTCTTAATGATGTATTACATAGGAGCTACGTCCCCTCCCTGAGCACTTAGTGAGCATCTCTGCATTGTCTCTGCTTTTCTTCTTTGTCTCCACCCCATCCCGTGCATAACTCCTTCCCAATCCTCCACGCTGTCTTGGGGATTTTTCCATGTCTGTCCCTCCTTCAACTCCTTCCAGAAACTGACCATTATGTCCATAGCCTCCTTCTCCCGTTGCTTTGCCATCATCACCAGGAAAGGTTAACAGTGCCAAATCTGATTTTTAATATTGCTAGGGGATACTTCATGCTGAAATGAATGTGCACACACACATGCTTTCTCTGTTAGAGGTGCATCCTCTATCTCTGGTTGCAGTGGTGGAGGTGGGCTCACAAGAGCTTGAGGACAGTGGTGAGGCAAGCCCAGTTTTTCCAATGTTCTTAGGAAATGAAGGCAAACAATCCTGTTAGCTCACATTGGCCTCAATCCAGAAGAAATGAAATTATATGCTGAAATATGGTAACAAGAACTTCTTACTGTTCAGTGGCTGTGTCCTGCACATAGTTATATTGCTCCATGTGTTTTCATTTAGCACCAGTGTGTCACTGGAAACAGGGAGAAAACTACATGCAGAGAAACATGACCTTGCTTTTGAAAGAACTGGCACATGATTAGATTAAAGTCAGAAATTATAACAAATGTAAGAGAACAACCCTTTATGCTGCTCAAGCAGAGCTTGTGCCTGCCTCTGTCTTCATGTCTATCTTTGCTGCTTTAGCAATTGTCCTATAGTAAGAAACACTGTTATGAGAATTGTTACTGGCCACAAACTGTTTCATCTTACAAAAGAGGAATAACTTGTCAATAATTTTCAGCTTCTGCTTGCCAAATTTCCAGGTGTTCTGAGCTGCTGTTCAATGTTTTTTCTAGAATTTCACTTTCGTCTGGAATCTCCAGGCACAAACAAATGGATTATTTTTACCTCAAGGAAGGACTGACGAGTGTCAATCCCCCAAATTCTCTGTCAGTTCCTGTATAGTGGTGGAAGCCATCTTATGTCTTTCCTGTTAAATTTTGATGTTCTGGTCTTTTTCTTGAAATACCACCTTTTTAAGACATCCTTTATTTTGTGTCCAGTTTCTTGTAGTCAAGCATTTGTGCATCTGTTTCAAAGGAATTAAACAAATGATCTAGAGACAAGAGTCAGCAATGCTATGTTGGCTCTTTACAGTTTTCTTACTAGATTACTTACTGAAAATGTTTTTCACTGTGCACAACACCTTGAACCAAAAGACAACATAGGCAGACTAGATATTTTATTCTGACATTGCTTCGAGTCTTCTCTGCATGTTCTTGTAATGGGCCATTATTTAGTATTGAATGCCCTTCCTCAGTAATCCTACAAGGACATTTTTGCTGAAACCCAAGCTGATCTATCATCTAAAGAATCTTTTAGTATTTCATATTCACAGAATTTGCTTTGTAGATGCAGACTTCTGAAAAACTTCTATCCTATTTATCTCTTCTCCTTTACTTTTACTCCAAGCAGCTATTAAAAAAAAGAAAAGAAGCAGTATTTAAAGTTTTTTATCAGTTCTTCAAAACGTTCCTCTTTTACTGCACCTCCATCCTCATTTGGTGCACTGAATTCTGTTTGAGTTCCTCTGCCTGCCACTGCCTAGTTGGGGTGTAAGATCTTGGATCTGTAGTTTATTTTTCTGTCTGGATTTCATTTAATGTTCAATCTGCTGTTTGAATTCCTTCCAGACATTCACAGTGTTTTCCTGAGCCATCAACCCTGATGGAGTTACATGGCCTCTGTAGTAGCCATCTGAAATGCATGGGGCCTTCTGGCACCCCGTTTATTCTACTTCTGGCACCCCCTAAAATTTTGTTAACAAGCATGACTAGTTTCAAAGCAAAACTGTCTTTAGGATGTGAAATTGCATGCAAGAATGAGGTAACACAATGTCCTGCTTTTCGCTCATGGTAGCTGGAGAGAGCTGTTGTGATCATTGATTTCACTGCGGTTCCTTGTAAAAAGTAAGTGAGGCAGTCAGGGCACCATCAAGATTCATCTTCTCATGGGGTGTCACAGTGGACACAGCTCAGCTTGGGGATGAAGGATGAGGTAAATCTGCTGCTTAGCTTCATTTCTGTGTCTCAAAACTGTGGCCTCAAGGACTCAGCATGTGGCCTTCATGTCTGTAAGTTTGCACCAAAGTGATTTACTGATAGCTTCATTGTCAGAATGAAGGAAACGGTAGCTCATGATAAATCATAAGGGCTGACAATGAGTCTGAACTTTGAACTTCCCTTTATTGGAAACAGGACATGTTCAGTAATGACAACACCATCTACCCTGGGCAGCCTCTCCAGCCCTTCTGTATCTGGCGTAGTTTCCACTCTATATGCAAGAGAAAGTGATTTTGGAGGACCTAACTCCCTATCCCTCTTGCTTCCTTCCTCTCTCTAGCTTAATAATAAAAAAGAGAACTAAATTGCTACAATCTAAAGCATTGATTTCTGAGAACATGGAAAATATGGACTTAAAAACAGTGGAAGTTTTTTTAAATTAAATGTGAGGGAAGAGATGATGAAAATGATGGTTGTTTGCAAATGTAAGAGTAGTAATGAGTACCATGGTTGGGAGCCAGGAATAAAATGAAAAACAAACCCCAATATTAAATATTTACCATTCCCATAGCAGAGAACTAAGGAGAAGCAGTTGTGAGGAGCCATTCAGCAGCCTGAATGTGGAGCCTGCATTAGTGAGCACCAGGTCACTCCAGACCATCATATTGTCTTTACTTATTGCACACCTGTATGTTTATTTTGCCTGGAGTAAAACACAGTTTTGTGGAAAGGGAATCAGACATTCTTCATGGCAATGCCTCCAGTTCACCCAGACATATCTAAATGATTTTTGATGCTATTGCATAAGGTATAAAAATGTGTTGTGTCCCTTAAGAAAGAAATTCCATTGACTTGGCTCAGCTGTATTTGCTCTGATCTGCCCAGCACAACACTGACTCAAAAGAGGCTTCTCCACCTTAAGGAATGTTTCACTACAGTGCAGTTGTGGACACGTGGCTTTTGGGCAGTGACCTCTCACAGATGATGCGGTACTGAGTGGCAGACAACTCAAGAAGACCTATAAGCATGCCCTGATCCAGCCTGTCTCCCTAGGCAAGCAGAAAGCCTGAAAAAAATTGTAGCATGACAGTGCCGACTGTACTCTGTATTGGTGTTCTTAGTAGTGGGAAGTTCCCTGAGCTTCCTGCAAGGTCCTGTTTTGGATGAGTCAGATGGCTTGCAGGAGGACATGTCCCAGAAAAATCTATCAGGTGTTTTGTAAATAGAAAAAAAAAGGACACAAATTTCTTTTTACAATAGCATTTAAAAATATGTAGAAAAATTGAATACAATGGATAGAAATCATACAACTGTGTTAAGAATCTTATCAGAAATGTTGAAGAAAAATGAGTGTTCTCATTTGATCATCTGTGGTTTGCGTTACTCTTTGCATATGATATATCTGAGGATAGCTCAAAGTGCCTCAATATAGAAACACTTTTAAGCTGTGGAATATTTTCACTGATTTCAGATATGCTGGGTGAAGCAGCAGCTCTCTGTCTTGCCCTGGATTTCATATAGATACAGTTGTTGGTTCCCATTCCAGAAACTGACAGATTCACATCAGCTTGGACAAAATAAGTTATTGTGTCCAAATGCTGAACTTCCAAAGGACATGGAAGCATGAACTGCCTGGTTCTGCAGTGTTGGTAGTGCTATAATTTTAGCAGATTATTTTTTTTAACCAAAGAAAATTAGTAATTTCTGTTTAAGGAAGAAACAAATTGCAGAAGATTGCATTTGTTCTTTCCTTAAAAACAAAAGCAACATTTACCTGACATTGAATTCTTCCTTCAGTTCTTCCTGTACATTTTATAGGTATACTTTCAGAACACATGAAAAATCTGAGTAACTTGATTGCTTCTCAGCACACTATGGATATTCATCATCTTCATCAATTTTGTAAGTTATTTTTTTTCCTTAGGAACATCTCCTGTCTTGGGTAATGAAGGAAGTGTTGGTTTTGCTCTGAGGTGGTGAGGAACGTCACACCCCTATTTTTAATAATTGTTCCCTATTTTTTAGCTCCCATGTCTTCAGGTTCATCCCACAAGTAATATGCAAACAGAAACAGGAACAGGAAACTTGAAAACTGGATTGCTTGGAACTATGAGCCAACCAACCTAAGGTTTTTCATTGTCTCTTCCAAGAGTATTTCATAACTTAGGGACCTGAAATCAGACAAAGAATATCAGCTGGGTTTTGATATGTCAGAAATAATGAACCAGAAGCACACACACAAAAGTTTATTGTGATTCTGGTGAGTATGATAATTACTTTTATTATTATTTAATTATAATTATCCATAGCTATTAGCATTGTTAAGCAAAATAATTATTTGGACTCAAGTCAATAGCCTCCCTCCTTTTGAGTCCCTGCCTGAATGTGTTACAAGTGAATGTTTGAGCCCTGAGTTTGGTTGCTAGGTAGCTGGATTTGTGTGCATTAGAGGTAGCCTGAGGCGACAAGGTGCAGTGATGGAGCAGCCCTGTGGGACTGATGCCAGACCAGAAGTGTGGGCTGCTCTGAGTACTGTCACTCCCGTGTCCATCTGTCGTGAAACAGAATCGATCACTCATTTTTGCTGCTTCTTAGAAGAAACTGGCTAGGATGTGGTGCCTAACCAAGCCACTGGGCTCCAGCCAGCAGAAGAAAAATGGCTTTACCAGAGCCTCCAGTCTTGTAGAGAAGTCTGGAATAGAGCAGGTCACTGCAGATGCTCTGAGCACGCCCTGCCAGTGCATGGGTGAGCTTGCCAGAAGCATCAAGCTTGAACCTCCTCCCTGGCCCAGGAGGACCTTCTGTCAGTGAGCCCTGCCCAGGTATCTCTGGGGTAGGGATGGGAGCTGAGCTCTCTTAGAGCACATCCTGCACAGAGCTGCCAGAAGTGTAAGCCAGGAGGAAAATGTCACTCAGCATCTTGGAGAAGTGCCCTTGATTCATGAAGGAGCTTTTATCTTTGGGGCATAACATTGTTGACAAAGCATGTGGTGCAAGACCTGCATGCCAACTGCTGACAGTGTTCGCCTTCCCTCCCTGTCTTCCCAGTGCAGCCTTCTAGAGAATTATGGGACTGTTTTTAAGGTGTGGTTCAGTCAGGAATTGCCCTGGTGTTTCCCTGCACCTCAGTCCCTCACTTGCTTGTCTGCACTCTCAACCTGTAACTTTTGTCCTCAGCCCTCCAGATTCTTCTTCTGCCTCTCTTCTCCTGCCCTCATTCATGGAAGAAGAAAACATATATGCCTTGAATGTCACCAGGGGAAATTCTCCTATTAAGCCATAGTAAATACATTCTTTCCTTTTTAACTTTTTTTCTCCTGTGATCCACTTAGATTTTCTCTCTTTTGAATAGATCAGGGCAATTTTCTTTAAGAGGTGGCAGGCTCCCAGAGAGGAGTGGAGGTAGCCATTGGGCATTTTGTAGTGACCCAATGATGCCAAAAGGCAGAGGTGTGGTGATCTTGGTGAGATTTCAGCTATTTGCACAGCATGGAGCATAATAAGGCAGGACCTAATAAGTTCTGTCATCCCAAAATGTTTTGTGCTGAGACAGCACCAAAGTCTCTGCCTCTGTGACATGTCTTGCCTGCAAGACAGATAATGTCTGCTGACACCACAGAAGTGTTTTTTCTTCTTCCTCCCAATAGCATCTAAGACATTTTTTAAGCTACTGTGATATAAGGTTTAAACCAGATCTCACACTATGTAATCATAATGTGTTAGATCCGTGTTGTTTTCTGTATCAGTTTACCAGCTTAGTGAGTGAAACTTAGTTTGTTAAGAAACTTCTCGGCTTATCTCTGTGTATTTATTCCCACTATCAGTTCTAGGAAAAAAAGCTGTAACTCCTATGATTTTATCCATGGAGCAATAGGCCCAGATGTAACAGATATCTCAGGGAAGTGACTGTCCTACCTAAAAAAGGAAGAATACACTTTAATAAGAAGGAATATCATAATTACTTAGCTCTCGTCTAGTTTATTTAAGAACAAAATGGAGTGTTAATGGACTGTTTATGCCGATTAAATGCTGTCATAGCTTTCTTGAGGCAGTATTAAGTGCAGTGAATTACAGAGTTAGTCACAGAACTAATTCACACACTATTTTGAAGTAGTTAATGACATTTCCATGAAATAAACAATTATTCAATTTTTTAATGCAATGAAAATAGTAAGTAAGAGATCATGCAGCATTCAAATGAATAAATTTTCCTTGGGAATAAAATTGCAAGATTTACCACCTATTCCACATTCAGTTAGGATTTTTCTGTTTGTTTTTCTTTCTTTCTGAATCAGCAGGCTCTTTCCTCTCCTACTTCTGTTAATATTTTCTGGACATGCTTTATGTGTTTCCTACCCTTGTTAGTCTCTGCAGCCCCCTGGACCACCAGAGAAATCTTAGTGATCTGTCTGTGTCCATCTTTCCAAGTGAGTCCTCTGGGGATTCACTGTAACCTTCTAAGACTTGTGATAAATTCACGCTATAGATAAGCTTTACACAAGGCTTCAAAATACCCTAACATGTGTTATAGAATCACTAGCAACTAACTAACTAACTAACTAACTAACTAACTAACTAAAATTTAGGAGAAAGCAAGTAACCTCCTTGTCTTCATGTGGCGATTTAACTCCAACCAGCAACCAAGTCCCACACAGTCACTTGCTTACTTGGCTTACTTGACCTTGCTAAGTTTCATGGTGATACCAGGTGCTGTGAAGACATCTGCTCATCTTTTCTCCTCCCCTGCATCTTAGGAGATTTAGCATCAACATTAAACTTCTTACATGGTGTTGGAGACAATTTTGGCATACTCTATGGTGTATAGGGCAGATGTGCTCTATACCGCTTTGCTCTGATGTCCTGCTTGCAGGACCCCTTTCAAGGGGTTTTAAAGGATCTTTCCAGGCCTGTCATCCTTGACCAAGACCTTTCTTTCTGCTGTCTAGGGGGCTGTTCTCAATTTGTAAAACATGTCAGCAGTCATTTTCAGCCAGTCGTCTTTAGCGCACCAATTGTTTGGTCAAAATAAATGCCCTTTTTCATTGGGTAGAGAGCCCCTGAAAATGCAGAATTTCACATCTCAGAGCCTGTGCTGTACTTGCTCCCTTTCCAAACATCCTCTCAGGCTGAGCTCAACTCCTTTCCTTTCCTGGAGTGCACGATTTAATCCTGTTGTGGAGAGGAATTAATGTCTGATCCTTCTCCCTGGGTAGACAGAAGGGTGCTTTGCCCTCAAGTAAAAAGTGTTCCGGGATTTCACATCCCAGAAACCTTCCCTTCTGCTGATGTGCCAAGGCAACTGAGCTGAGCAGATGATTTGCACTGTGTATTGCTTTGTTTCAAACTTAATTTTCTTCCCCTTTTTTGACTTGGCCCGAGTGCATTATGGCACTGTCTGGAAAATTAATCAGTTCTCTGCAGTGCAAGGCTTATAGGGTGCCTTCCACTCCTTTCTAATGGTATGTTGGATGCCTTGCTACATCTAATATGTCCATGAAACAGAAACATTGAGGCACTGTTACCAAGATTATTTGTCAAAATATCTCAGGCTGGTATCTTGGTCCCACTGCAGTTGAAGGCAAAATGCTCATTGTCTTCCACAGAGTTAGTTTTTTTTCTTCACAGTCTTGCATGGACATTGCAGTCCATGTCCAGCATCTGCTTTTCTAGAAATAAATCATTAAGTATCTTCCAAATTCACTCATTGTTACCTGCAAATCCAGCTGTCATAGGACATCTGAAAACATAGGAGCCAAAATTGTTAATGGTTTTAAAAAATCTTGACATAATTCTATTTGTCATGCTCTTCTTTTGGCATATTCCATACAGAGAAAAAGAAAACACACAGATTTCCCTGTTATTTAGATAGATTACCACAAGTTATTTAAAAGCACCCTCATCTATTCCTTTACATAGTCCCCTGTGGATAAGCATTTCTTTGTTTATTCTAGTAGTCAGAATAAAATTTGCAGAAATTAATCTTTGGGTTTTTCCCCTCTGGCAAAAAACAACCACAATTTCAACATGATTCTCCCCTCCCCCCTTATTTATGTAACCTTACTTTTATTTTGGAAATATTTATCCTACAAGTCATATAGTAATTAGTCATCCTATTCCACAAGTTTTTTGAAGGGTTGTTTGCAGAAAATGAACAAAGCTCATCTGGTGAGCACCCAAGTAAGGATGTGAGGCACACTGCTGGCCCAGATGAAAAGTCTTTCGAATCAAATGGCCTCTTCTACTGTTTACACCCTGGCTTAAGCTCTGAAGCACCAGCCTTCACCAACAGGCTCTTATCTCTGCAGATAAGTGAGACATGTCAGGTGGCTCAGTTCTCAGATTTTAAAAATGAAATTAAATAAACCTTTTTATATTTCTGAGTATAAGTGGAAAGAAGGTTAAAGAGGAAAAAAAACCTAATTTGTTTCTGGCACTGGAAAACACAGAGATTGGTACTTAGGTCTGTGTGTTCAGCCAGTTTATTTAGGTACCTCTTCACATACAGCACAAAACCATTGGCCAGATATAGCAAGAAATGGACTTCATTAAAGAGAAATAAAGCACGAAGTTATTGTATCTCTTTAATTACATAGACCAGAAGTGAAGAAAATAATCTAAGACTATTAATGGAATATGTTTTTTATTACCTTGTGTTAACAGCTCTCCAGATTATCCTGCTTCGCATGACAATTTGCATTGAACTTGCAGAAAGAATTTATGTGCTACTGTCTCGTCTCTAGGCTGGGGGTTTCATGCATTAGGCACACTGCATTTTGACAGGTGCATTATTTCTTGGAGAAACTCACTGTTTCCAAACCTAATGCCTCTGATGATAAGTGCAACTCACAAAATTTTCAAATACAGTTATAAATCAACATTACATTGTTCATTGTTTCACTGTAAAAGGTAAAAATAAGCTATTAATTTTATTCTCTTCCCTCGACTCATTCTTTTGTATCTTTTTGTATCCTCCTGACAGACTCCTGTATAGCTGGTTCTGTCTGTGACCATCTTCCTGCTTGCCCATGCAGCTTTCCCCTTGGGTGTCCTCACTTGTCTGCATCATGATTCTTTCCTCTACCATGCTGTTACTTTTAGGTATTCTTATTATGCTGGTGGCTTTCTTTTCTATGCTGTAATGCCTTACGAGCACCCCTTTTTGTGTGTGTGTGAGGTCATATTTCTCCCCAAAGAGATAAATTAAAAGAGCACCA
>JAWWMO010000001.1:51003920-51025083 GCA_035047845.1 Dendrocincla fuliginosa
GCTACTGTCTCGTCTCTAGGCTGGGGGTTTCATGCATTAGGCACACTGCATTTTGACAGGTGCATTATTTCTTGGAGGAACTCACTGTTTCCAAACCTAATGCCTCTGATGATAAGTGCAACTTACAAAATTTTCAAATACAGTTATAAATCAACATTACATTGTTCATTGTTTCACCGTAAAAGGTAAAAATAAGCTATTAATTTTATTCTCCTCCATCAACCCATTCTTTTGTATCTTTTTGTATCCTCCTGACAGACTCCTGTATAGCTGGTTCTGTCAGTGACCATCTTCCTGCTTGCTCATGCAGCTTTTCCCTTGGGTGTCCTCACTTGTCTGCATTGTGATTCTTTCCTTTACCATGCTGATACTTTTAG
Organism: Dendrocincla fuliginosa; assembly: GCA_035047845.1. NCBI lineage: Eukaryota > Metazoa > Chordata > Aves > Passeriformes > Dendrocolaptidae > Dendrocincla > Dendrocincla fuliginosa. The sequence goes on from JAWWMO010000001.1 coordinate 51,004,298, forward strand.
GCATTCTTATTATGCTGGTGGCTTTCTTTTCTATGCTGCAATGCCTTACGAGCACCCCTTTTTGTGTGTGTGTGAGGTCATATTTCTCCCCAAAGAGATAAATTAAAAGAGCACCAAGAAGTCATGAATTATGAAATACTTCAGAAGGTTTGTTTTCCTTTGTGGAACTGTGTGCCAAGATGATACAGCTTGTTGCTGTACAGCCTGGAGTACTTTTTGTGTTTTGCCTTGTTTTCCCAGAGTGGTCCTGGCCGGTGATTTTAGCTCCTTACCTACCACAACAGACTACTTACGTTGTTATTATGAATGCCCTAAGTTGATCAGGGTTTTGGTGAAGAGATCTCAGATAGTAACACAGGAAATCAGAGGCAGTACTAAATTCCCAGTGGCATTTGAAGTATCACACTTACAGCAAATGATCTAGTTTGTATGTTTGCTGTGAAGCAAAGTTAAGATCTTTAAAAACTCCAGGGGCAGGACCTCCTGCAATCAATACCCATGCTTAAGCCAACAACAGATTTCTCTGGAGCTCTTTAACAGCACCTGCATCTCCATCAATTAAAGTATTTAGGCTCATACTTCGAAGACTGCTCCATCATTCCTGTACAATTAGATTTGCAAGTTGGGAAGCTAAGTCAGAGAAGTTTGATATGAGCAGGGTTTTCAAATGTGTTTCATACTTTGTCTGGTACAAGCATACTCTGAAAGACTCCCAATGTAAGGTAAAGGTTCCCAGTTTATAAGCAACTTCTGTTTATCAGTCTTAAATTCCAAAAGATCTAATCTCTCCTGCTGAAATGTGCCTATTAAATTTATTTTTATTCTTATTAACATATTAATAGACATTAACTTATATTCAGCTTGGATTCTTTGGTTAGCACTAACATCTTCCAGACATTAACTTAATTTTAATAATAGGCTTCTCCCTCCAGCCTCTCTGGATCTCAGATCAGAGTTTCATATTTGGAACATCTTGTATGTTTGTACATGAATAAGGCAATTCTTATATACTTTATAGCTGAGCCATGAATTCTAGTAACTAAGGTTTCTCTGAAAACTTGCAAATTGAACAGAAAATTTTTCAGCTTTATTTGCATTTTCTATTGAATCAACATAATCCAAGACAAAGTAAAATCGATTTAGCAAGATTTTTAATACTTGTGAAGCTTAAAATATTTTAAAATACTATTTCTGGTTGACTGACTCATGTGAATGGGCATTCCAAATCTGTTTAGAATATATAAAACCTGAATAAATCTCAAATAATGCCTAAAATTAGATGGCTTAAATGCAGCTGGTTCTATATATAATGCAATAAATAAAAAAGCCTGAAAGCTCAAGGGGGACTATAAAACAAAGACTTGTTCAGCTTTACAAATGAAAAGTTACTGACATGCAACTTAGAAAAATATGTGTAATTCCTTTAATGTTTAGATATACAGAGAAGCTACTGTAAAGTCATCAAAAAAGCCTTAAGGTATCTAGGTTTAATTTGCTGTATGTCAAACAGTGTTTCACACAATTTCATAGCAGTTTCCTGTGGAAATTACATTGTCTTACATAAACACACTATTACCAGGTTTTGTTTATTTAGATGATGGGAAGATTCTCCCTCTTTTCTCACTGTTTTTCCAGTGAAACAGCTATTCATAAGCTCAAGTGAATAAAAGCAGAATCCATCTAGTGTCTGGTTGTGTCATACACAAACTAGGGGAAAGGAAATCAAAAAAGAAGAAGGAGAGAGTGAAATCAGTTGAAATGTATTATTAGAAAAATATAGATAATAAATTATAGCTGATTTATTTACATGAGATCAGAATTTTGCTTGCATTTACATGTATGAGCATGAAAATCTGTATTGGGTGAAAAAGAATTGCTTCACATATCAGCATTTCTAAAAAAAGAATGTTAATCTGATAATTGATGTGAAGGTGAAGCTTTTCTTGAAACAACATCTGTGAAAGACATGAGCAAGCTGGGAAGCCCATCTGAGGGAGATACTCACTGACACAAAAGCCAGACTGATGGGGAGACCAGCAACCTGACTGACAAAAACCAGAGGGTGCCCTATGAAATTTAGAAGTCCAAAACAATTTTGTTCAGTTTGGATCTCATTTGAATCTGATATATGAACTATGAGAAATCAAGTAGCTGCAGTGACAGCAGAAGCTCCAATGAACTGATTCTGTATCATATTTCATCAAAATGGCTTATCCAAAGTTTTAGGATGAAATAATAAATACAGAGAACTTCAGACCTCTGAAAGCTGGGTGATTCTGACATTTGACTGGCTTCCATGTCTCCTTTCTGTCTATTGTGGAAACCTTTATTTCAATACTTTCCAGGGCTTGAGCTGTCTGGTTTGTACCAATTATGTTATCAGAGGTCAATCAATGTCTTCGACTGGTTTTACCATCAGGTGTTGGAAGGAGCAAACAGTGGAAACATAAAGTGCATCTGGGTGGTGCTTGTGTATGGCTCTCAGTCAGTGATCCATAACGATTTCTGGTATAGGTTTTCAAAGTTGGACTATTTGGCCTCAAAGTCCTAGACTTTGGAGTCTTGGGATTTGTGATGTATGGCCATAAAAAGCATTATAACAAAAGCACATTAAATCTGATTTCACACCTTAGGAGAAAGAAAGAGTTTTGTTGAGGATGAACTTAGATGTGTTTTATTCTGAGTTGATCTAAATGCTTGAAACAGGAGATGAGTACTTTTGGGTTCTTGGAGGAAAACCTATCTAGTCATAAAAGCCAGTGAGGAAAAACTGAAGGTGAAAGATTTGGTAATTATTTTTTTTTCACCTATGATGCTGAGGACATAGCTCTGGAAACAGTCTGGAAGACTGAAATTTTCTAACAGAAGAAAAGAAAAGAATCATCCCCAGTGAACAGATTTGCTCAGGAATGCAAGGTATTACTCAGGTCCCAGGTAAATACAAACTTGACATGGGAAGAAAAACTCTTGAATGGCATTACATCCATCAAAACTGAAAACATGTGAAAACCAGTTAGTAATGCATGACCTGAGATCTCTACCAGACTACAGTGGTGGCGAAGACCTGAGTCATGACGTCCATGTTCCAGATACTGCAAAAGACTCCACCACATCCACCACATCGTGTAATGACTTTCATTAAAATATCAAGCTCCAATGTAAAACCAATTCACTTTTTTTCCAAGGCTATTCATTATGAATGCCTGTTTCAAAACCACTTTGATGAGCAAAAGCCTTTTAGTTTGGAAACTGAATTTATTGCTGACCTTCCCAGGCCATTGTTATCTTTCAACCTATATATGCCCCTCCTGTCCTGCACCATGTTAATCCTTACAGTAAAACTTTACAGATAATAACAGATAATTCTTCCTGCCTTTGTCCTGGTTAGCTAAAAGTACATTTTCTGATGAAAGGTAGGCTCTCCCTTACCTTGTGAACCCTGTAGCCATACTCTTTAGGTGTTGTTAATTGAAATTCTGCATATCTTCACTTGTTAACAATAACTTAAGATTTGTAAGATTTTCCTAAATACATGCTTCTAAACAATGTATTCTTCTATTTTATCCCATGGATGTGGTAAATGGGCATGAGGAGCAGTTGCTACTATGAGATGGCTGTTGTTTTTGTCAGCTGTAACACTGTGAAACTGCTTTATGTACCAGCAAAGGACATGTGTAATGTACTTACAAACGGAGATGTGTTTGCTGATACATCTCCTTCCTTTCTGAGGCAGAGTCTAGGGAAAAAAGAAAGTGAGAAATAGACAGCAAAGAATAACCACACATGAAGAGAAAAGCTTGCTAAGAGAATTTCAGGGTCCAAATGTCAGGTGAAAGATATTTGAAGCTGTGAGCAAAAAATCTGTTTCTGTTCCCTACAGGGTGGGAATAAATGGTGCTTCACTTTTCTTTAATTTTATTGCAAATAAATAACTCTCCCACAAAGACCCTTCACTTAATTTTTGGTTTTTCTTAGTGAGAAGAACTTGGGAGACCTTGAACCTTGGCTACCCACTTGCGGATGTAACATAATTTGGTGTAAACAATTTCTAATACTGCCTTTGCCTGCTTCTAGAAAAAGTGATAACTGAGGGGATATGGAAGAAAAACAAAATCAATAAATCAGGGTTATCTGAGTGTGTTTGCATTACCCAGCTCAGGGCTGTGAGGATAACCATCTCTGAAGGTGGGGGCTCATGCCATTGTGGGTGGGCCAGTAGATGCAGCTGGGAGCAGCAGTGCCATCACAAGTCAGGTATTGAAGGGAAACCTTTACAAGAGCAAGTACTAACTCGGACAGTGAGAACTGAGTAAGCTCTCTGTTACCAGAGGGGAACAGGCAGGTTTTGTTTATCTGCACTCACCCCTGGATTTGCTGCTTTCCACTGCCAGAATGGCACAACAACCTGGCCCTTGGAAAGAGATGACACATTGTTGGATTCTTTATGCTCCAAGTATTTAAGTGTCTTAGTGTTACATATGATGTAACAACTGCAGCTGCAGTTTTTGGGGCTCTCTGTGCACCCCATAGCCCTAAAATTATTTTACCCACTCATTTGAAATCCGGAAAGTGGAATTTAATGATAAACTGTACTAGCAAATAGAGTGAATCTGAGAGGGAAATGAAGAGAAGTGGACTCTGCTGTCAAATTTCCTTTTGTGAAAGGGAAAATTATCAGACAATAATTAACACACAATAAGTTAGATCAAATTATATCGATGGTAATATTTTCAGGTTAAAATAGTGTAATTGTTTTAAAATGAATACTTGCACTGCAATGGTGAAATGGAAATGCTGGACTTTGGCAGTTGTACATCTCTGTTCAATTTGCCTATATATATTTTTTTTTTTGCTCATGAAAAAGCTGTTGTACATACATTGTGTGTTTTCTTTCTTGTGGAAAAAAATTCTGGATTTAAGTAAAGATGTCTGAGAACTTATCCCAAGACATATTACAGAATCATGGTGCTGCAGAGATCCAGAGAAGAAGCATTAGTAAATACTGTTAGAGGCAAATTAAACTCTTGTCTCTCTGACCAGATGGGACACTCTGTTGACTTCTGTGAGGACAGGATTTCTCTTTAACAATTAAAATACAATTCCCCTCAAAAAACTCTCCTCAAAAACATGTTCTTAAAATACTCCTTGATATCTCCCCTTCTGTGCATTTGCATATCTTCTCCATATTTCCTACGTTCACTCTCCAATAATCACAGGAGGTTGAGTGAAGGCTTTTGGGAGTCCCAAAAGACTAAGGGGAGTTAGTCAGAAATTGATCACATTGAAACAGGAGTCAGGAGTCTTTCCATCAACAGCCCTCAGTGAGATAAACTGTCTCCACACTGAGAGAAAAATTTCCTTAAGCAGCAAGCGTTAATTACATATGTGATTAATCACTAGCCCTACTTCACCAGGATCTTTACTGAGGTTTAGCAAAATCAGAGTAAAGAAATATGGTGTCAGTGTTTATTTCAGTGAAGAGGTGTATTTCTCTGTTTCAAGAAGGTATGTTTTGATATTCTGGGTCCCTTAGACCATCTTAGAAATTAAGAAATTCTTGAAAAAGCTTATTTTTCTCCACAGGTATATTTTTAATGAAAGTATTATGGAACCTGAAATTAATTTGAAGTTTTTATCACTTGTATCCAATGAGGCTAAAAGTGTGCTGTTTAAAAAGAATACAGACTGGATTTGGCTTAAAATTTAACTTATGACATTCCTCAGGTATTATTTAATCTAGCATTTGGAAGACAATAAAAGGTTTTTTAACTGAAAAGGAGATTTTCTTTTTTCTGAAATTAACATGAGATCTGAGAAAAAAGGCACTTCCAAACACAGTGATTTAACTGCTGGAGAGTCTCTTTGTTGGCTCATTCCTGCTAGGAACAAGATGCTATTGTATTGACTTGGACTCATGGCAGGAGAACACAACAAAGACAAAACTTTGTTTCATACATGTTGTCTGCAAAGGTTTTAGAAATTTAGGAAGAGGGTTATTCTCTCTTTGATTTTTACAAAGCCTCTTGTCCATTTACTTCTGAATTTGTTTGGTGAATGGATTTAAAATTATTTTGCTTCTTTGAAAATTTGTTAAGTTTATTAACTTGTCTTAAAAATTGAATTTAAAGTAACTTCTGGACTAGCTGTATAAAGTTTAAGTTTTAAAGTTGAAAGAAGTATCTGCAAGTATGTGACATTTTCACAGCAGTAAAAAGTGCATAACAACTATATTTTTAAAACCAAACTGCCTTTTCTGTATCTCAGACTGGATGTGTAGTTCCTGACCTTCCTTGAAAACCATTATGACCCCAAATCTCTCAATTTCCACATGATAATAGATGGAATGATGGATTCTTCCTTGTTGCAATCTGTAGAAAACCCTAAGGTATTCCTACTGCGTAACATCCATGAGGTCTGCTCTGGAAAGCCCCTGTGCACTGGAGCCCTAAGTGCCCCAATTGTGTCAAAGGTGCTTTTGTGCTGCAATTCACCAGGCACAGCAGAGAACTGTGGGGGTCACACTTCTGAGCTGCCCTTGAACACTTCCAGAGACGAGACATCCACGACTTCTCTGGGCAACGTGTGCCAGTGTCTCACCACCCTCTGAGAAAACTGCTTCTTCCAAACATCAGATCTGAATCTCTCCTCTGGTTTAAAATCATTCCCCCTCGTCCTATCACTGTCTGCCTGTGTAAAAAGTCACTCTTCTTTTTTTTTTATAAACTCCTTTTAGGAACAGGAAGATTGGAGAATGCATAAAAGCAATTTTGATAACGAGACAAAATGTCAAAACAAAGGTAGTCTTCTGAGCATTGTGTTAATTTCAGTAATTTTTTTCTTAAACGTAATTATATAAATGAAAACATATTTTCTGTTACTTTCTTACTATTTTTTCATAAATTCCTGGTCAACTAAAAGAAGAAAAAGAGAATATTACCACAGTAACTTTCTATTTTGAAATCAGTTCTGAAATTTAGTTATAAACAAAACTGAAAGGATTTTTAAAACTAAGAGAAATCTTATATGGAAAAATTGAAAGATTTTATTTTGGAATTGTTAAACAAAATGTACTTAAGAAAAGTTAATTTACTAATAGCAAAAAAAAATACAGAAAAGGTTTTCAAGTTGCTGAATTTGGATCTTTCTTTTCTGAGAAACACATGCTTGAAAACATTAACATCAGCAGATAGATTTTTAAAGCAACAATACCATATGCTCTGGCTCTTGCTTTTCCTCATTTAGAACAATGCACAGTAGCACTTTTAGCCCTCAGTCCTTAATATAGTATCATAAACTGTGAGCTGTAGCCTCTTTCAATTTTTACTACCTAACATAAAATTCAGTATAGTCAACTGAAGAAATTGGTCCTACGTAGATAAAGTCTCTACTGTTCCACACAGCTGCCTGTCTTTGTATCATCCAGTTTTTTCACAGTCAGAAAGCAAAGCATTGGGGAAGAAAGGACAAAGAATTCAAAGAATTGTAAGATATCCCTTGTTCTCTGTCTAGCTACCACAGACCACCATATCACTTAAATTAATGTATCAAATTTCATCCTTAAATCTGCTGGTTTGAATGTACTTTTTTCTTTTCCCCTGATATATCGAGTTTAACTCTTTTATAGCAATTGTTTTGTTGGTTATAGGTATTATTTAAGTAGTATAAAGTCAGGTACTAATGCACAAGGGTCACAGTATAGACAACACTGTCTTTGGTGTTTAGTTTATGTAGGTTAAATGTCAAAGGAAGGCAATTTTGGAGGAAGCATTATCATTTCAGAGAAAGGGAAAAAAATTTGCTGTTTCTGTCTCCCAGTATTTTGCCAAGAATATGCAGGAAAATAAGACACTCCTGTTTGCAATGCTTTGTTCCTACTAACCATGACTAACTTTCTGAGCATTTACTGGATAGATTGTTTTTATGAGCTGGTTAAAATCCATTGGAACAGATGAAAGAAGAAATCCATGATTAGGGTCTTTAAGACAGAATGTAAGTGGTTTCTGCTCTATTTGGTTATCTGTGAAGAATTTGGACAAACAGCTTTTGGCTCAAAATAAAAGAGGTTATTTCTGGGAGGTATATAATGTAGCATATTTTATATTTTTTTAATTCTAGCTTTTGGCCAGTGTGAGGCACAGGCTGGTCTCTAAACCCCAGTAGATGAAAACCCAACAGCCACAACAAGATTTTTTTTCCCTTAAATAAAAGGCACTGAATTTAACTTGAATTGACTATCAATATAAGGAAAGCTGGTCTGACTGCTTTGTGAATTGTAACTAGTCCATGTCCTATTTCCATTAATGTGTTATATTAATATGAATGTTTTCTATAAATCTGATATGTTATCTAGCATGTCATGTAGCTATATGGCTTTGTATTTTGATTAAGTTTTACTGTGTTCTTTTTAACACACAAGCTCTATCACACTATGTTTTTTTAATTTATATAAATGCTTACCTTAACAAAATTCCTGAGGAATCAAATTCACTCCTATTGTGTATAGAAATTTGCTTGAAAACTTGTTCTTCTCCCAGGGCCATAGTTTCCATGGGAAGGTGTCAGTCAGTAACTGCAGCCAGACAATTTATTTCAAACTAATTGTTCAATTATAGATATTACAAAAATAAAAAAAAAGTCAAAGCATTTGCACCTTCACTGTTACAAATATATAATAAAACAGCTTTATCCCCACTGGCATAGAAATTAGTTTATTCCTAAACACAACAAGTGGTCCTCATGTCAGATCCACGGTGATTCAGTGATGGCAGATGATACCAACAGCAGGTCTTGCTAACTGTAAAATGCCATTCCTCTCAGTGTAACAGGTATTTTAAGGCTCCCCAACAGCTTTCTTATAGCTCCTTACAATTTAACATGAGGTTAATTCTGAAGGTGCTGCAGATTTCTAAAAGTTTGTTCTTTCAGCCATTCTTGGGTATCTATTTTCTTTTTTTTTTCCCAAAAAACACAACAGCAGCCACATCCAGCCACCTGGTCTGGTGTCTGGAGTCACAGCTGACAATTGCACATGCTCTTGTGCTGGGCAGAAAAGCTCCAGCTTAGTTTCAACATTTTGAAGAGATTGGGAGGTGAAGAAATGACAGGAAAGAATTAGAGATCTGCCAGACTACTTGAAACAGCTGACATTTGAAAATCTGCCTTCAGCAAAGTCACTTTAGAGGATCAAGTAGGAAGCACTTCAGAAAAAAACATGTAAAACCCATGCATTTTCATCATGTAAAAATTTTTCAGCGTTAAAATCAATGTATGCAGTCAATGCCTGATTCAAGTTTCTTAAATTATCTGCTTCTGGATTAAAAAGAACTGGATCTATGCTTGTATTTATAAAAAAATCTTGTTATGATAACCAGAAACTAATTCATAATATCTAATGCTTCTGAGCTTGCTGTTCTCCATTGAGAAACAGTATATTTCTTGGAACTATCTGGAGATTATAGTTTTCCCTGCATCTTCTAGCAAGTTCTTTTTCAAATTGTCTTGAAGTAAGTGTAAGTATTTTATGTTCTGATATACTCTTTAGAGTATGAAACTAAGGAGAGCATTCACATTGAAGTAAACAAACCCTCTGTCTTTATAAATTTTACAAAAATATTTGTGCTAATATTGAATCTTTCATAAACAGTATTCATTTCATAATCCTTAAGTCAAGTGCTGGGTCCACACAGCAAAGTGCAGAACCTTGTAGAAATAATCTCATGGTTCATGGATACACTAGGAACATTACTGAAATATCTGCGTGAATAGTAAATTCTTGGTGAGTGTGCCCCAGTCAAACCGAGGCACTCCAGATGTGGTTTTACATAGGGTTCTTACAACCTTCAAGTGTTCAGATACAACTCGATTTGACTTATCACCAATACACACACTCTCCTAATCAAAGTGAAACTCTGCACAAGAACTGTGTTTCTGCATTGTTGTCATCCACCAGCATTCCTGTCTTTTGTGTATTGATCCAGACGTCTCTGGAGTAGATCTTGCTATAGTTAGTTATCTATTATGTCAGGCAACACTGGGACAGTTTCAAGGATGTATTAGAGCGGCTAGGATGGTATCTTGGTCGCCCAGGGATGCCTTTAATCATTCATGGACAGCTCTAAGATTCTGAGAAGCAAAGTCTTTATTTTCAGGGTTTGACTGTCATTCTGGTTCTTGTGATGAGGTGTCCTTTAGTTAGTTTTACTTAAACATGAACTATACCAAAATCTCCACTAAAATTCCACTACTTCATTACATTGCATTATGTACTGTAAACTGATATATCTTGTTAAGGAAACTTTCCTGTCTGACCATCCAGGAGCCACTCTGGCAGTCACTCCTGCACCATCTGAGCTGGAACTGAGGCTCCTTTGCTGATACACAGCTCCAGGGTTATCAGGAGGCTTCCCTGCCTCAAGCAACACCTGCAAGCTCACTGCTCACACAGGCAGCAGATTTCTATCTCTGTAAAGCCATGTGAGTTTTAAAAGAAAAAATGGACCATGTCCCAGACTGATGCTGCTTCACTGTGTGTATCTAATCTTTTTACAAAATATTTTCTTTTAAGCATATCAAATCCAAATGGTCAAGATTTCCGAAGAACATGCAATATAAACAAACTGATTAATTTGTGCTTGAAAATTTCCTTGCAAATTACAACTCAGTTAGAAATGTTAACAGATGTCATTTGAGGTAATTTTTTGGTAAACACAAACAGAATGAGTACGTGGAATGCCTTCATTTTCATTTGCCTGTACAGCAGTCTTTATATCCAGGATGAATTAAGTTGAGATAAATGCAATTAGTTTTATTACAGGAAGAAGAATTACAGCTTTAATTTAATCTGCTTAAATAGATTCATTTTTAAAAGTATATATATAAGCTTATCATACCGTACAACTATATCGCTTTATTAAGCACACCAAGGAAAACCACAAAGAGAACAGGAGTACATCATTGCTGGACAGTGGAAGCCAAGTGCAAAGAGCTGTGATTTCCTTTGGCTGTTGTTGCCTCTGCCTGTGTCTCTCTTGTCCTCTAGACAAATCGAGAAATCACCAAAGTCTTAGTTCTGGTTCCACTGTTTCAGAGCTCTGGAACTGGGGTTTCACACGGAGGCTTTGAGTTTGTTTTCAGAGCTTATTCCAATAACCTGGGCACGGGTAAAATCTGCCTTCAAAAGCTCGGATTACATGAACACACACTTGACGAGAGAAAGACAGTGGGACATAGTACAGGGACTATTTCACTGACACCTGCAGTTGCAAGGTCTCTTGCACAGCTATGTCTCAAATCAAATTAGAGAAACAAGCAAATTTTATTAGGGCTTATAGACTTTAGCAAAAATGTTCACATTTTTTAATAAACCCAAAGAGGTTAAATTGGTTAGGAACTTGTATACATTTTATTTGAGGCTTTCAGTGAGCATGTAGGCCTTTTTTTTTTTCTTATTAGACCACTAAAAATCACACGCAATATATATTCACATGTGTATATATATGTGAAGCAAGACTTTACAATGAATGAGGGATTTGTAATAGTAAAATTTATATGATCCTTCTGATTTACTTTGGTTAGCTGAATGCCTCTAATTTCCCACCAAATGTGTTTCAGATGCCTTCACTTTTTTGGTTTTCATATATTTTTACCTCAGTAGTAACTCTAAAAATAATCCTCTAGACACTTATGCCATACGGTGTGTCTGGAAGGACAGAGTCACCTATTTGCCTTCCCGAGTCAGACTTTCCTGCAACAAACTTTCCTGCAGAAAAGCCAGAAGAAACTGCAGAATACAATTGAAAAAACAAAAATGAGAAATGCAGACACTGGATGTCTCTTGAAATGTCTCTTGCAGTCCTGTCAGACTGTTACAGCCTCTGGAAAAGGAAAACAAGAATGGAGTATAACAGATTTACCATCCCAAAGGTCCCATGATCTCAATTGTACCTGCTGCTCTGGGGAACTCTACATTATTGGCTTACACTGTACCATTCTTTATAGTAGCTGAGCCCAATAAAGACTCAATTTAAACTGCCATGCTGCTATGTCCACTCACCCAGCTGCCATTTTAGTGTACCCTGACTTTCATCCTCAACTGGGAAAATAACATATAGCTACCAAACCAAATAAACCAGTGGGAATGGACGTGGTGTGATGTGAACTTACTGGGAAAGAAGGTGAGGGAGGAGGATTTTGTTTTATCACCAAGCCCATGAGCTGATGTGGCACAAGAATCTGAAACACATGCTGGCAGCTGTGCAGTCTGTGTCTCTCCTGCCCCATCTTTATTCAGCTCAGCATCCTTCTTTGTATGCATTGTGCCCTAGGGATGGCATTAATATTTTAGTCTGCAATATCTCCTTTCCACACAGGAGAACACTAACAGAAAAGTATTTCATATTACAGCACCAGAGCAAAAGAATCTACTTCATGAGATTTTTTTTTTTTTTGTCTGAACTTATAATGTTCCACACTAATTCAGTGACATCTATGAGAGTGGGTGAGTTAGAATGGGAACTCCATGGCAAATGCCAATATTTCAAAATGTATGTTTGAGTTCTAGGAGAATTCTCAAACAATTTGATTTTGCTGGCAAAATAAAATCCCAATACACTGCTCCCAGTTATTAGAAAAATGTGTGAAATTTATCTATTCATTTAACTTTATAATATAAAAAATGCAACCATGATGGAAAAAAATACATATAAATGTAACTTTCAGGCAATTTGTTATAGTAATGCTATCCCTATAAAGACAAATTAATTTTTTTAATTAAAGTTACGTGTGAAACTGACAGACCAGAGGAAAATTCTGTTTTATATGGAACCATGAAAACTTGTTTCAAAACTAATGACAGCTGTCATCCCTGTAGGTTTGAATGTCACATGTCCATCTCTGGTAGAAAAGCGCATAATGTTAAGTAAGGTACCACAACCCTAGGAACTGAAAATAGCACTGGGCCTTCCTTTAAGAAAAAATAAAACAGTGGTGGCAAGTACCATACCTTTTGTGTATATATAAGCTTATATTACCCTGCTAAGTCTTCACTGTATCTACTTTTTTCACTGTATCTATTTTTTTTAAGTACTTTGCCTTTGAGTACCATAGAGTTGACCTAATTTCCCAGTGAGGTCTAGTTGGGGTTTGTTGCTGAAATGAAATGGCATTTCTATAAATGTCTGTGCCTCATCCAGTTAAACTTGGTTAATGTATAAATAAAGCTGTGTAATTCTGTATTTTTTGTCATCTCCTGCCCCCCCTCCATTTTTGCTCAAAATGCTTTTGCTAATTTGAGGGAGATCAAGGAGTAATTACAGTAAAACCAAATCTTTATTTCTATAGGTGGAGATGTTTGTATGAAATGTGCTGCTTATTCAGAGTGGCTAAAATATGTGCAGGACTCGTATACATTAAGTTTTCAAAATTGAAAAAATAGTGCAGCAGCTATTTGTTCATTCAGTTATATGGGAAAGAAAAAAACAACAAACCAAAGAAATCCACAGCAGTCAGTGTATACTGACAGCAGTACTGGACTCAATGTTAGCAAAGAGACCCAAGAACTTGGTCTTTACTGTCTCTGAAGGTTTTCAGAATCATTTGAAGCCAAAAATCAAAACTGAACTATAGGAATGTAGAAAACAAGTCTCCTTTCTAATTTTGGTCTAAATTTCTGAGTAGACTAAAGTACATTTTGAAAGCTATACAGAACCTTTTTCAGCTTGTCTTCAAGATATCTTCACCTATGACCAACCTATTCAATCTCCAGGTAGGTCAAGTTCCTTTTAGTTTAATCTCTTTAAACAGTCATATTTGTCACAGGTAGTTCAAGGTTGTCTTAGTCTAATGTCTTTAGTCATATTTGTCACAAAATTTCAAAAGGCATTTAGTACTTTTCCTGTTGCCAAAGACACCATTGATAACAAATACTGCAATAATACTTAATATTGGCTTCTGTACTGGGAACCATTCCAGATTACAAAACACTGAGTCATATCTATCAGCACAGTCATCTGAGCTTCTAATCCCTATTACAAAGTAGAGGATGGGAACAAAAATTTAACAAAAATCAGTCCTTACACTCAGGTCTCCTATGTCAAAAAACACAGTAACCTAGAGTTGTGTCTCAGACAATTTGTTAATTACATATGTCAATTCCACAACAGCAAATATTTAAAAGGCTAGCAATACCACATCCATGTTTACAAATCTCTTTTGCTGCTCATTTTGACACTGATGAGTTTTGAAGTAAATCTTGTGCATGCAAAGCTATTAATTTATACACAATTCTGCTTGGATTCTCCAGTTATAACTCATAGCTAGTGTCTTACTATTTTGGTGGATAAACATGTAATTCTAAACTTCTGTGTCTGGCATATTAAAATTTTTGCATGTTTTGGCTGACCTTGCCTGTTTGACTTCTTCAGTGTTAAACAGCTTCTGATTTTACTTCAGTGTTGGCCAGTTCATATCAGAGCTGAGCATGGCTTCATGACTGCTGAGTGCTACAGGGAAAAAAGGCTGCTTTATAAAAGAAATTGCAAATTGACATCTGTCTTCACCTGCCATTTTTATCTTTTCCTAAATAATGGTTGCAGTGCTGGTGACTATTTGTTCCAAGAGAGAGTGTGTTGATCACAGCTTTGCAGCTGCCCTTCTCAACACCACAGTCTCTGCAGCAGCTCTCCTTGGCCACCCATTGCAGAAACAGCAAACTAACTTTCCTGTGTACTGGGAAAGAGTGAACCTCTGAGATATTTACATGTAATAACAGTATGCAACCTGAAAAGACTTCTCCCAAATATTTTGTACTCAAATCTTTTGATATGCTCCATTATATACATACACACACACGTACGTGTGTGTGTATGTATGTATATATATATAATCTCTACCAGCCTTTTCCCTCCCCAATATGATTTCTTCATTCTGTTGTTCATTGCTAGATTTTTTCTTTCTTTTTGTTTGAAATTGTCAACCTCAAAGGACATTCTGCCATCGCTCCAGCATTTTGGAACTCCACGGAAAGTACCAGAAAAGTACCTTCAACAAAGGAACAAGTAACAACAAACAAATGTGTACTTATTACAGTTAATTCACAGCTGGAAGCAAAATCTGAGTCTTGAGAAACATATGAGAAGCCCTGGAACAAGATCACATGAAGAACAGAAAGCCATTTACCTCTGGAAATGATGCTTTCACAGCTGATTTATTTGAGGGCAAATCTGGAAGGATTCATGGTTAAGACCATTTCAAGTATCCGGGAAATGCCCAAGATCTTATTTCAGGAGCATATACATAGAACATCTTATAAAGTTCAAAAGAGACTGTCAGACCCCCACCTACCAAAAATGGCATTAGGCCATAGACTTTCTGTCACTTGCTGTCTTGGCTTTCTGGGACAATGTAGGTTTGGTTTTAAAAGAAAAATTGTATTTATGTGTGCGAATATGTGACGTGCATGTACACATACATTAGAAACAAAAGAAAAGCCAAACATCCAGACGTATGCAGACATGCATAAATACATATGCTGCCAGGAAGCAAAACATCACTGTAATTGAATGGAAACTTTTTCATTTCCTGATGGCCAGTCTTAGTCCAAATAGCCTGGGACATATACAAATCGCTGTTCCATTTTCTACCTGGGAGACAGACAATGTTCAGCACTGTTCCAGTATATTATTTCCTATTAATATATCACCTGGAATGTGTGGAATTGCAATATGGAGTGGATAAAGCAGAGACAAATGAAGTAAAGTAAGATTAACCTTACCAAAGCAGTGTGCTCTTCAAGACTTGAACAAAAGCCTTGTATGAATAGGTGTTATCAAAAGTAAGACTGCACCTGATACTGCTTTGAAGCTTTGCAGTAGCTACAGTATGTGTAGATATTGAACTAAATTTTGTGTGCCTCTGATTTGGACTTAGGGGTTTTTTTCCATTGTTTTGACTGCTTAGCAAGGTGTCTCCTGCCAGTACTGATAGTCTTTGCAATCATAATCCCCATCCTCTGACTTTTCAATCTTCAATCTACTTTTTCAAGTTAAGAAGCCTGTCTGATCCAGTTCTACTACTCCAGTTAAAACAAACTACTTCTCATTTTCAAAAGAACTGACAGTAGTCTCATGATAACTAAGACACATTTTGGAATGAATATCACTTCTTTTTAAAGAGAGGATATAAGGATTTCTTAGCGTTTAATTGGCATCAGTACATATTAGGAACTCACAGACCCATCTTAATTTATTCCAGATTATAGAAAAATGTTTCCAACTAAAGTAATGTACTCTCCATAGGAAAACTGACTCAAATCCTTACAATCCTTCTATGTGGAGTAATTTTAAAATGAAGTAGTTTGAGATTATGTTATACTTAGAAAAATTAATGGTGATGTTACCTGAACCTTCTGCCATGGGAGTCAACAATTAAATTTGGTGGGTTTGTAACGCTTTCCAGAACACGTAGTTTCAAATTTAAAAAAATTGCCTAAACACACCACAACAAAACCCCAGCCCTGATGTGGATTGATTTTTGGCATGGAGACATTAGAGCAGTAGAACATGAAAAGCTAAGTCATGGATGTTGAGTTATAGTCAATGGTTCAATGTCCAAGTGAAAAATAGCAGTCAGTGGTGTCCCTCAAAGGTCCCTGTTGGGACAGATGCTATTTAATATCTTTATTCATAATATAGACAGCATGGGCTAAAAGATGAGGTGTTCTGTTGTTGAAGATGACTCTACTCTGAGCAGTGCCTGAACTCAATCTCCTCCTGAGGTCACTCAATGTACTACTTCTTGAAAAACAGTTCTGCATCAATCTTTTCAGGGCAGATTTTCTGTGGCTTGAAGCATATCTTGACTCTGAACAGAAGGAAAAGCAAAAATGCTAACATCCCCCTTTCATGATGCTGTCTTAAGGAGTTTAACTTCTCCCTTCTAAGGCTTTCCCATCAGTGTCCCACTACCATACACTTCTTTAGTCCTAGATATCTGCCTTTTTAAAAAAATACATTAAAGTATGACTCATGCATCAAACAGCAACACTGCTTCTGATTTTATGCAGAAACTTCTGTGGTAACATTCACTCTCCCTTTCTCTCTGAATTAGAATGATCCAAATGCAGCAGTGGTGACGATTCTGCCTCCCATGAACTTCTCTAAGTTCATGGTCCCAGATATTCCCTAGAATTTACACTTCTGTGAGTTTCTGTGGTCTCTCTACTCATCACAACATTTTTAACACCTCACAATATTTTATCTGTCACAAATTTTGAGAAGTGTTTGCTGTGAGGCCTTGTCAAAACACACAGCCTCCAGGTTGCTTCTGGGGCTCTAAGGATGACAATCTAGTAATGCAGGTGACTTGTCTGGCAGTTGGAGTGCTTTCACTAAATAGCTTCATCTCTATTCTCCCTTTATTTTTGTCAGTTTTATGTGTTCCAGTTGTTATGGATAAGGAAGAATTAATATCAAATAGAAATACCTCTTTTCTTAAGCGAAAACAAGGGGTAAAAAAGGCAAAATTGATCCCTGTATATCCACTCAGACTCATTTCTTCCTATAAAAACCTTGGAGTTTTAACATCAGTTTTCTACTCACCAAATGTTGTGGCAAAAGGCAGGCTCTCTCTAGCCAGGAATCTGACACAAATAAAAGATAATTATATTAACTCCCACTTCTTTGCTTAAATATTTAGATTATTGTATCTCTAGGGACTAAATAAAGCACAAGTTTAATAACACAAATTTTTAATTTAATGATCTGTTAGTCCTCTAAGAAATTATAATTTTATTTGAAGAGCAGCTAAAAGAGAGAAGTCAACAGTGTCTTGAAACAGTTAAAGTCAAATATTCTATCCACCATCTGACTTGGATTAAATTTCCCAGGGAATTGTCATATCCTATAAAACCCTTTACTCCCAGATAATTGGAATCACTGGTTAAATTAACCACCAGCTTCTTTCTCTTTGAGAACACATTAATCTAAGATTCTCTGACAGACAAAAATAAATACAGAAAAGTAAATAAATCATTTAATTGAATGATGCATTTGAAACAGGAAAGAAATGTTAGCTCATCTAGTTTCATTTTCTGTGTGAAATAGGTCAAATTGCATTCATTTCTCTTTTGCTATGCTAATATGTTTGGCTGAATCTTATCTTTCAAAACCACATCTAATTTTGATTTGAAAACACAAGATATGGGGAATCTGTCATTTTCTTTGGTAATCTATTCAGGTGATTAATTGTGGTCATTGCTGCAAATCTGTGTTGAATTAGAAGTTGTCTGACCTCAATGTTCAGCTTTGGGCTATGGTTGTGCCTTTTTTGTCTCTATAAAAGAAGTCTTCAGCATCCCATCATTTTTCTACTAAAGAAAAATGGAAAAAAAAAGAAATCTTTGTGCTTACTGAGCTAGGAGTGGGCAAGTCATCACATTAGCTCAGCTGAATAAAACTTGCTGCTAATAATGCTAAGGTCATGGGTTCAGTCCCCTGTATGGGCCATTCACTTAAGAGTTCGACTTGATAATGCCTGTAGGTCCCATCCAACTCAGAATATTTTGTGATTCTGTGACCTACAGGTTAGTCACGTAGCCTAGTCTTCAGCCTGCAGGTAGAGAACTGCAGTCCATGGGAAGCAGGAAGTAATTGAGCCACAGGCCTTCCACTCCTTCCCTTAGGATGAGAGGAATCACTGATAAAGGTAATTCTTTGTTTCCATGGAGTCTAGGTGACATGCCAGTGCAAACTTTCAGATGGCTAAAGCTAGGTCATATGAGCACTGTTCTTCTTTATCCATACCTTTACCCTGTTCCTAGTTCACAGAGTGGAAATGACTGGGGGAAGATAAAACGGGAGAGGAAGGGCTGATGTGGCTGTAGTGTGTACCCACCAGGTTATTGCTTGATACAGATACACAGTTCTGCATAACACCAGAGGAAGTTTGTGCTTCCCCCCACTTCAGCCCTACTTTATTTCCATTCCTAGTGTCATCTCTTTTGGGATATCAACTAGGAACTATTAACCCTATTAACCCGAATTGTCAGAAAAGTATAAATCTATTTAATGAGGTCCTCTAAACAGAAGAACTTTTTTTTATTCATTAAATAGTGGAAAAGATAGGAGCTACAGCAGTTTGCCTTGAATTACTACTGTTTACTTCTCTAATACATGAAAATTAATTCTTGTGTTTTTAGGAATGTGAAGTGAATGCCTTCCTTTTTCAAGATGTGACATTGTGTAGTTACTGAAGCAATACTATATTGCTATGTTTGATTTTTTTTCTGCATCTGCTTTGGAAGATCTATAAAAAAGAAAACATTTTTTTTTGAGTATATTTACTTCCTTGGTCTTTAGAGCATTTTTTCTCACAAATCCCAAGACTACAACATTGACTTTTCACACATTTTCACAGTTAAAAACTCATCAATCTATTTTGGTGGCTTTTTTGATAACCAGACAATAAACAAATACTGCAAGCTAGTTTACAAACTGCACTGTGAATGGCACATAAGTAGGTACCTGAAAAGCTTATGTGAACAGACCTTAATGGAACACAGGTGGAGCAGATGTGACAAAACAGCATCAGCTTCCTAACCTGGGCTAACCTGCAGTTGCAAGCAGCGTTGATATTAAGTAGCACAGATCCCCAGAAAGTATTGCCTCTTCTACCAAGCTGAATAGAAATATGTATTCCATGGAGCAAATGAGAAATGCTTTTTTTCTGTGATTAACTAGGAAGTGTAAAGAAACCACACTGCTTATTTCTTAAGTCTCAAACCCATTATCTGAGAATTTTTCATGTGCTCAGCGAAACAAAGACAACATCTATCCCTGATGGGATACTCATGCAAGGCAATTGTTTGTAAATTAAAAAAAATATAAATATGGAGAGAACAGAGACAAATGCTTGTGACATCAAAAACATGCTCCCATGTCTTCTTTTTTTTTTCTCTCATTAAAATGAGAAAAGAAATTTCCATCTAGAGCAGTAGAACCTGGATATTGAGCTGAGTATTTTATTTCCTGCATCAAATGATCATTTCACAGACTTCAAACACACTGATTGATTTGGTACTAACTCCTGCATCTTTCACGTACCATGAACTAGGATCAAGAACTCAGAATGTGTGCTGAACTAATTGATATGTGTTCAAAATATGTGCTAAAGGCCATGTTTATATGATAAAATTCGAGTAAATAGAAGTCCACAAGTCACATTAAAGCCAGGGAGGGGTGTTCTATCCTGGATCTGGCCAGGCACTGGGAAATCATGAACAAAGGAAGGAGAGTCTTTGTACAGAGGAGGGAAGCTGGAGAGTTGCACAAATATTTCGGTAAAGAGAGAGTTAAAAAAGCAATGTGATGATGACGGGAGATAGCTCTTTAGAGAAAAGCACACAATAAAAAGAAACAAGGACTACTGATCAGAAAGGATGTTGGATTGACTGCACCCAGATGTGATTTTTTTGGCTGGCTGATTTACTCATCTTCTTTGAATGTTTTGTTCTGGTTTCACCACACATCTACATTTTACACCTTTCCTCTAGGGACCCCTTGAGGCTTCTGACAGCATACAGATTTCTTGGGTGAACAAGAACACTGAGGACAGGGAAAAAGACTTTTATGGCCATATACTGCTTTGCAGTGTCTGTGGAAGAGCATTTCTACTGAAACGTCATCAGCATTTAGCACTTCTTCTTATATGCTTAACCCTCAGATGGAATTTGCTTACATCATTAATTCTAGTCATTGTCTAACAGTGCTGTGGCTTCACAGTTTCCACAGCTT
>JAWWMO010000001.1:51025183-51069979 GCA_035047845.1 Dendrocincla fuliginosa
TTTTCTTCTTTCACAATTCAATTATACTCCCTACTCTTTTTATTATTATTGGCTCCCATTATTGAAGACCTTTATGCAATCCACTATTATTTGGCAGTTATGTAGTCTTTTGTATTCCTGCCTGCTTGATCTTTTCATTAGTTCTTTCATGAGTTTTTTCGTTCATGCACTCACAAATCTTCATCTACTGTCTGAAAAACTGACACACGTGGTCCACAAACAACACTGAACATCCAGATCAAAACCACCCCTGCAACCTGATATCTCATAATTGCCTCACAGCAGATCTTTTCTTCAGTTTGTTAAACTTCAAATTTATTAGCTGTCCAACAAGACGAACATTTCCCTCTCTCTCAGAGGTTAATTGCTAAATATGCCTTAAGGCTATATTAACATCATATAGTTAAGTGTGAAAGTACTGTTTTTCTTCACAGCCAAAATGAAAAGTCAGGTGACTTTGCAGGTTTACATGATGATTGTTTACCAGCGAAGTCTGAATCTTTCCGGGAGATCTTGACACTGCTTTATTTTATTGAATGAATTATATAGAGATTTTAAGAAAAATGGAATTAAAATAGAATTTACCTTTTTTCTTAGATCTTAAAATTAAACGAAAGTATTTTGATTTTCTTTGTCTGCTTGTTTTTTTCTGTGTCAACACTTAAAGAGCTAAAAAATAGGAAATAGGTTCCTATCCTGTCTTGTCCCATTCTATCCTTCCACTTGGTCTTGCCTTCAATTTCTAAGCCATATTAATGATACGTGGTGTGATGCAGTATGGGATGCTAGCAAATGTATCATATTAGATTTCTTTTATGGGTGTGAAATGCTTGCAGTGTTTCTGGCACATTTAAAATGCAGGTGTGTCAGTGATATAGTTACATTGTACCTGGAATCAATTTAGGCAAAATGTTTTGAAGTTTAGAGATGAAGACTTCTGTATGACTCACATGAACTAGGGGCTGATATCTGTCAGAGATATGAAAATATAATTTTATTCAAATTCAAACAATTACATAAAGGTATATACATTCAGCATTCTTAACTTTTTTCCGTCAATAAGTACTCTGTATGACTCAAAAACCCCAAATGATATTGATAGAAAGAACACTGCAGGCAAAAAAAAGCCTGCATAGCATGGAACAGTGAAAAATACCTTTATAAGTGCAAAAGCCTAAAGCAAATATTTATTTGCTTATTTCCAGGCATCCCTAGCTTTAGTCTGTTTCCAACTCCTACATTAAGAGTAAAATGAAATGCATACTATATGCTTTGGGCTACAAGACCTGAGCAAAATTACAAAACTCACAGTTTGAATATTGGAACCAACATACTGACTATTTAATAGGATTTTAGATTAGGTGTTTTATCCTGCCTTTATCCCTAGCTTGGCCCACAACCAGCTACAGTTTGGTTTCTTGGAGGTGACGAATTGTATGTCATTGTCCATTCAAGAACTAAAGAGGGCAGAGTCCAGCTAAGCCTGTATTTATTTGTGAAAATCGTGTGGGTTTGATTCTAGAAATCAGAAGATATTGAAGTCTTTCATTATGTCAAATGTGTCTTTTATATATGGCTGTTTAATTAGTAAATAATTGTTTCTTTTCTTTCACAGTTTATCCTTTTGGATTATTTTATCTCTTTTGGACTTATATGGGCAACTTGATTGCTGTCTTCCAAAACACAGTTAGTGCTGCTCATTCTCTCTCCCAGTTTCAGTTCCTAGAATTACACTGCTGTGTACAAAGAAATTTGCATGGTTTGGGTACT
This sequence comes from Dendrocincla fuliginosa, assembly GCA_035047845.1. Taxonomy (NCBI): domain Eukaryota; kingdom Metazoa; phylum Chordata; class Aves; order Passeriformes; family Dendrocolaptidae; genus Dendrocincla; species Dendrocincla fuliginosa. The sequence goes on from JAWWMO010000001.1 coordinate 51,026,954, forward strand.
GGATTAAGATGTCTCACAAGTAGTGCAGTGGCCTTAACCACTAGACTTATGAGTTCAACCTCTTGAGAGTTTCGTTTCTGTTTGCTTGGATTTTTTTTTTCTGTCTGTGAAAAATTCAAAAAACTGTTAGGTTTGTCTAGAACATTTATTGAAACTCATAAAGTTTTGTGAGTTGAGAAAACACTTGCCAGACAAATCCTTTAGGGGTGTATAGGCATCCTGTTGTACAAATTAGAAGCACTTTTCAGCAATAGTTCATTTGGAGGTGTTGCCAACTGCAATTTTTAGCAACACACCTAAGCTTTTCAGGTAAGGAAGTACAAGCTGTTTCAGGGGAGACTATATGTTGAGGCTGGAAAATCCCTGTGAATCCTAGAAGTTAAGCTATATTACTGAAACTCCCATTTATGGCAACTGCAACTCTGTATGTGTATCCATGCTGGCTAACCCTGTTCCTGTCTCTTCACTTAGTATTGATAGACTGTGTAATAAAGTTGTAATTACCAGTTTTATTTCCCTGCCCCAGTGAACATGCTGAGTTTTACTGCCCATGTCCTACCAGCACAGCTACAACTGGCTGTAAAAAAGTCTTTACAACTGCAGCCCTCACTGGGCAAAGATAATCATTAGGGAGTAAAGGAGTGTGCTGCATAAATGTATATGGAAAGAATCTCCTTGATCAAGAGGCAAATATCATCCCTGATACTGATACCATCGTTGACAAAAATCTTCATCTGTGGAGAATTACAAGGGGCTGAGAGCAGGATTTGTTTCACCCTAAAGTAGATACTGATGGCTTTAATCTGTTCACTAAACCCCTGATTGCAAAACCAGATGTGGTCAAGGATTATTTTCTTTGGAAAGAGGTGACACCAAGATGTGATAGTAGCACTCTAATTAATAGTGACACATGATGCTAATGCAGATACACCAATCCTTCTCAAATGAATAAACAATTTAAAAATTAAGCTGGGAAGAATCTAGGACATAAGTAACCACAACTGAGATTTGTGGTCCTGTCCCTCACTGGGCTACTGGAGCTGCTGATATTTAGTCACAAGATAAATATGATCATCTACAGGAAACAGAAGGAATGAAAAAAAAAATAAAATGAAAGGGATGTATGACTCAGGGGAGTAGGAGTCACCAAATTCTGTGAAGTGACTAGTCAAAAGCATTTTGCCTTCTAGGACTACAATGTGCAGACTCCAGAACAGGATTAGAGTTTAATTTGGAAAGTTAAAGTTTTCTTTCTGTCTGCGGTACTATTTTCCCATGAAATGGAAAAATTCCTATATCAGTCTTTCTGTGACAGTGGGAAAGAGATACATTTTTGTTCAGTTCCAATAAACTATCAAGCTTCATTCAATACTTCCTTTACCAAAATGTTTCACCTGAATGTGAAAAAGTAGTGAACAACTCAGAAACCGTTCAGAAAACTTGAATTAATACAGAACAAATCTCATCCTAATATGTCTTTTTCTCAATTAGGCCATCTTGGGAAAGAGGGTTTTTTTTTGTTGTTGTACCACATGTGAGTCTCAGATGCTATAGCAACATTTAAAATTTTAATTAAAGCGTTTAATAGATATTCGTCTGGTAGTTGTTACTAAAACATTTAAATATTTGGATGCATTTTCACATTAGCAGTTCATTATATATTGTCTGGTGTTTAGAGGAATGTTTCTTTTCTTTTATGTTCATACCATGCTTCTGAATGAGCAAATTTTTGCTTTGAAAGTAAAATTAATGGATTTGACCAACAAAATCATTTTTCAAACCTCATGTTATGACTACTCATACTTCTTTGGTAACATCCGCACTTGCTAGAAATTAGATTTGCAGCTGTCAAAGTAAAGTTCACTGTTTAAAATATTTTCTAAAGTTTCAGACTCTTTAATGGTGTAATTTGTTTTATTGCTTGCATGGTTATTGAAGAACAGAGGACTTAAGCCATTATCTCAAAATATGTCCCCTTTCTTTTCCAGTCATCACTTGGTGTACACAGGAAGTACAAAGCAATCCTCCATGCTGAAGGAATCAGTCAGTGGAAGGAATCTGTGAATGGATGCATTAGCCCTCAGTTTGAGAAACCTTTTTTAGCCTTTGTGACTTGACTGTGTACCAGGGTGCTCACGTACCAGTAGGATTTGTTCTCTTATGTTTGCTTCACATCTGCCGTGAGGATAAGAGTGAACAGAAGATGCCAGTTCCTCTCTCATACTGTCTCCCCTGGACCTTATTCATGAGTTATGAATACAGTTCAACAAGTCTGAGGCTCTGCTTATATAGGTAACAACTTCTGATGTAAGGCTTTGCAAGATAAGGCCCAGCTGGGTCTTTTGGTTAAACTCAAGTGAGCTGCTGGTATACTTAGGGACATTTGTAGAAGCTATAAGAATTTATTAAACACATATCTATTTTTTTAAGTCTTAAACAGAAATGGAAACCACCTTTAGGTCATCTAGTCCCTATCTTTGCCAAAGGAGAATTGTTCTCTTAAGTATAATTTCTGGGATTTGGAATAGATTTTCAGGGTTTCCTCCTGGTATCCTCTTTTGAAAGGTAAACCAGGACTGTAGCCATATATATCAGATTGTAAACTAAAGCTAGATGTTTTTGAGCTATTCAGGCTGCTGTTTTCAAGCTATTCAGACTGCTGATCCTTCTGGAAATTTAGTTGTATTTTGGACTGTACTTCTGTGGTAGCTGGAAGAGATAAATATTCATTATTATATATTGAAAATTATTGTGGGTCTTAAACAATAAATGTAAGCCCCCGACTTTAGCAGTGTTTGTTAATGTTGTGAAATGAATGCTGTTCTGCTTTCTGTTACCTTTCAGTAACCTTTCAGATCAGGGCTGAACAAAGAGCATCTGAAGCAGACCAGTGGATCAGAGAAGGGTTGCTGTTTAATACAACAATAATTTAACTTACCTCCTCCAGTATAGACCTCTTTCACTTGCTCACCTACTCTTTTTTCTATCAACCCTAAAAGAAATTAAGTGAGAAACAAGAGAGTAATCCAAGTAGAAATCTAACTGAAAAAGTGGGTTTTTTTTATTTTTTAAGCTCAATTTATTTTTATTTAATTTTCTTTTTTTTTTTATGTAACCAGAGTTAAATGAGCTGTTGACTTGCATTAGACTTATTTAATGACAAGCATCAATGATAGAGTGAAATGCCAATTCACTGTAATATAGAATACCTCATTTTGATACATCCTTTTGTCACTGAAAACTGGGAAACAAGCTCTCCAACCAACTTGCTAGGTTAGAAAAGTGGCATTAACAGTGCTGGGTGCATGAGGATTGCTCCACAAAGCATGCATACTCAGCATGATACTCAACCTACCAGATAAGGTTATACTCATGAAACTAATATATATTCAACATGTTTCTATAACATATCCATGACATTTCCTTAATGTATGCATATATGCTAATAAACTCTGTGGAGTTATTTGGATATTGTTCCCGATCTTCTAATGAATCTTTTCCCCTTGAGAGCATCTCAAATATGTGGTCAGGTAATAATGTATTTCTCTTATTATTCTTTGCTCTGACACAAAATCTTTGTTCTCAAAATTAAGATATCTGCTAGTACATACTAATCACTGATATAGGTAAATAAGGAAGCAATAGCTGGCACAAGACTGGTAGTCACAGATGTAGGGATCAAAATATTGCTTATACTAAAGTTAAAAGCATTTTCCATCACCTTCCCCCACTGCTGCATAGACTCCTTTAAAAAAAAAAAAAGCAACGAAACAATGAGCAACGAAACTTGTCTGGTGACACCTTTGTAGTTTCTTTGGTCATTTACACAGTGACTCAAATAAAAGCATGTGTTAACCACAGAAGTGTGTTCACCCATGAAGGAGTGAAGCTATAGTATAAAGTTATAGAGAGGCTAAAATAAATTAATTAAAACACTGTCATAACCTCCATTTGAAGTGGTTTTATATAATTACTTACGGAAATTGAGTGCCTTGAGCAACAGCTCAGCTGCAGGGAAAATTACACTGTCCCCATGACAAGAGTAACGTGCGGTTGTGCAAAGGTCTTAGCTATGCCATGGCAAACATTCTGCTGCTCTTAATTTTGTTGAACTAATTGAAAAAATGGGAATAAAGGCTACAAGAAGGTTCCAAGATGTTAGGACATAACATGAAAAACTGTTTTTCACGTAAGTAATTGGGAGTACATATTTCTCTACTTGCAAAATGGGCAGCCTACATCTCTTCTGCTCCTATCCTCTTAGCTCTGAGATATTTTTCTTTGAAACTCATCTTCCTTTGTACTCTTCCTTGCATTTTTTTCTTTTACATTTGGAAGCTTGGCTGCCTCTACTCATTTATAGAGGATTTGTCTAAACTTAAAGGAATGCTTAATCTTCTTTGGGAGTATCTGTATATTCTTCTGAAAACAAAGCTTTCTTTGTACTCTAGTTCTTATTGTAAATTGACTCTTTTCATTATTTTTATATTACCTATTAGAAAAAAATCTCTTACCTAATAAAGATGAGTTTCCAGTTTACTCTGTAATAAGAATTAATGACAGCTGTCCTTATTATTCACTTATTCAGTTTGTGTCACACCAATTTGTCTATAAAATTACCATGAACTGCAATGAAGACTATGCTAAAATCAAGGTATACAACATCCACTGCTGTGTCCACTGTCTATGAAGCTAGCAATTGAATCACAGAATGCAATTAAGTTGGTCAGACATGATTTGCTCTGTGTACCCCGTTGCCGCCTTCTTAATCATGTATCTGAAAATTACTTTGAGGAGAATTTGCCCCGTAATCTTCTCAGGACCCTGAGACAGCAAAGCCTGTAGTTTCCCAGATTCTCCTCCCCTTCTTCAAGATAGTGTGACATTTTTATTCTTCCAGTCATGTGAAAACTTCTCTGATTACCATGACTTTTCAGAAATGATAGAGTGAGGCCTTGTAGTGACATTAGCCAGCTGCTGCATTATCCTTGAGCATGTCTGCCTCTCATGTTTGTACTACTTCACTCTAACAGACTGTTCTAGTAGTCTTGGGGAACTGGGATGCCAGAGATTGAGTCTTACTCATGAAAACATGCTTTTTCAATGTCTTCTGTCACTATGTCCTGTCCCCAATGACTAGATTTTCACTAACCTTTCTTCTACTGACAATGTATCTACAAAACACTTCCTTGTCCTTCATATACCTGTCTAGTTTTAACTCCAACTGAGATTTGACTTTCCTAATTCCACTCTTGCACACTTGGGCAATACTTCAGCTTTTCTCCTGGGTATGACCCACTTCCACGGGCTTTTCTTTTGGGTATGAGCTCCATCAGGAATTGCCCATTCACCCAGACTGGACTTTTGCCATGCTTGCTCAAGTTCCTCCACTTTGGAATGTGCATTCTGCTGGTAGCTGTCCTCTCTTTCTTGAAGCAAGATGAGTATCAACTGGTCTGTCTCACCTTTGATTGTGTTAGTTTTTTAATTTTGTGGGTTATGCAAACTTCATAGAAAAAAAAAAAATTTTAATGATGAAGTTTTGAAATTCCGGACATGTTCAAGCCAAGTAAATACAAAAGCAAAATGGATTTCAGACAACTGGAATGAAACAGCAATTAAAAAAACCCCAACCCTTTGATGTAAAATATATAGACCAAATGATGCTCTATGGTTATTGCATTATCTCTTGTCTAGAAATAAATCTGAATCACAGAGTTCAGTATAGGGCAGACCGTGAGCTGACTTTCAGCTATTTTAAAAATAGAAGTAATTTGCCAACATTAAATCAGTATTGGTGTGGACAGCATTTGCTGGTGTTAAGATGGCTGCCCAAAAACCGAACCATCATCTGAAATATATCTGTTTCAGATGATTCTTCCAACAATTGTGAATTCACATGAAGAAGTAGTATAAATGAGAGATTCAGAAGGCTCAGAATTCAGTCATGCTGTATCTATTTCCTTGGCAGTACAATTTTGCCTGCTAGAGATCTTGCTAGGATCTATTTCAATTCCACATATACAGCAAGTTAAATATAGAACAAATGTTAAGAAATCAAAAGACTGACCTTTTTCTAAATATTATCTGATGACAATTCATCTGGAACTTTAAAAAAAACTACAGTCATGAAGAGAAAGAAAATGGAACAAAGATAAGTCTAATGAAATAAATATGCACAGAGGGGAAAAGAGAGAAAATAATCCAATGAAACAGCCCCAAGTGTTGGACTCTTTTCATGACACATATCTGAAACTCACATGATTTGGATGAGTCTGTTATTTCATTAGACTGGGTAGCTGTGGATGGAACCAGATGGTCCCTCAAAAAAACGGAGAACCACAAAGAATCCTGCCAAGCTGCTGATGTATTAAACACTCACTCTCTAAGTAGTGTTGTAAACAGAGAGGTCCTTATTCTCACAGTCACAAAATGGAGGGTGTTCAAAAGCAAGCTTTGAAATTTTATTTTCTACAATGACAGTAAGACCCTCGTTCCACAGACTCTCCTCTTAGTAGCAAAACTGATTTAAGCTGTTCCTGTCTACCTCTCCTCCCCCCAAGCTAATTCTTGTCTCTGCATCATTTCCTCATTTGTGTCACCAGGTATTTATGGCAAACATGTGGCAAACATGATTTGCTAATTGATCACACATATATTGGTCAATTCATTCTGACAACAAAACATTCCCTCCACAAGGCTATTTTCACTCTTGAGTCTTTTATTTAGTTCCTTGGTTTGGTTCATCTCACAGTCCAACAAACAGCAGTACAGTACAGCTGAAGGGGGTGGCATGGAAGGGAGCAGGAATACCTCTGGGCAAGGATGGAGAGAACAGTTTACATCAGAAGAGCTGCCAAGGGAAACATCCGATGAACCACAGTGTAAGCCACATGGTTTTCCATTAGGACTGAATCTGGCAGTCTGTCATATACAAAGTAAGCAGTAGTTCTTACAGAGGAAAGCTTATAAGGTAAAAAGTCAGGACAGAGGAAAGGTTTAAGTGTCCCACGTCACCAGTGAGGGCTGAGAAGTGAATCCCAAATGCTACTGTAGCAACCACAGTGCTAAACATCACAGCCCTATATTTTGGAGCTCTAGTGAATGTCTGGGTTAGACCTACTCTCTTGCAACATGCAGCTTGTTCAGCACAATGAACTGGAACTAACTAAAATTAGAAATAATCTGTTCTTGGAAGCATTTAATTATGCAATCTTATTATTTTAATGAGTTACTTCATTCAGCAAGATATTCAGGAAATTCCAGGAGAGGTTCTGTTCTTTGTTGCCCAAAGACCAGTCAGACATGTCAGAGGAGACAACACTTTTGATCATAAAACAGCCAGACATGTTTATAACAAACTATAAATGCAGTTTATATAAATCCAGCCTAGTCTTATGCTTTCATAGTCCTTTATTTGACAGTGTATCTTGGAAAATATATACAGCACTTGCTACCGAGAGTCATGCTTTGTAGGAAACATTTCCTAGAAGTATCTGTTGCTATAATGCAAAGGGTGTTTGTAAAAGTTCTGGCCTTCTTATTTCCCTTAGCAGAGATTGTGAGATGAACTCCTTCAGGAAGAAAAGATCATTTGAACCTGTCTAAGACCTGCTTGGACCTGAACTTCTCTAACATAAACATATAAAGATGTAGGTATTTACAGAAGGAACAGAAACAGCCCTCAGACCAACTGCAGGAATAGAAAGTAAACCACACAAGCTTCCAAGAAATGATGGCAAAAAAGGTGATATCAAACATGCCACAAAATATGTTTTAGGGGTTGGGTGTTGAGAGAACATATGACCAGTGTGCATCAAAGTACTCAGGGGACAAATGGCAGTAAATTGGAATGATCAGTGTGCTGGGAAAGTCCATAAAAACAAGCAGAGTTGATCTGCTTGTTGCCTGAGAAGTGAGACTTGACAGAACTAGAACTCCTTTCTGCTATTGTGTTCACACATGTGAGCCTGAAAAAGTGAAAAAGGGTTTCCCTACAGCCTGCAACTTCTTGTGGTCAAGATGATCAAATCCAAGCTTTACAGAGAAGCCATTTTGGCTGTTCTCCTTAGCCCAAGAGATTTATTTCTCAGTGAAAATTGCATGTTTGCTCCTGACAGGCAGAGTGGACCATAACATGGAGAGGTGTACAGAGGGAGAAATGTAGCCAATTTTTTTTACTGTTTGTTTTTGCTGTAAAAACTTTTCACAGCTGCAATACTGGAAAATTATTTAAGAGAATTTGATTTGTGCTTCTTGAAAAAAAAACAGGAACCATTTTTAGCTCCCTAGAGGCTGTGCATTTGCTGGCTGAACAAAAAAAAAATGGAGGGGAAATTGAAATTAGCTTCAGATCAGCTGGAAATGTAACACCTCACCCCAACAGGCAGAAAAACATATTTGAAAAATTTCACTTTTCTATAATAAAAAATTAAAAATGGTTTGATTTAAAAAATATGTGTGTTTGTTCAATGCCAGATGCTTTAATATGATCTGATTTGTGTTTTCTTCTGAAAAAAAGTATTGGCAATTTTTATCACAAGAATGGCTTTGCCAATAAAACAAAGGCAGTGGCCTTTGCTCTGGTGTAAATCACAGCAGAGTTGTGGCCCAGACTCCTATATGACACAATATCTGTTGATCTGGAGACACAAGCACAAGAGGGTTTATGATGTCTTTCCAACATGTGGTCAACACAATTTTTAACTTCTGCAATTTTACTGTTATCTCCTACACAGGCAGTGTTAATATCCACACTATGTATTTTTACACTTTCTGGAGACATTTGTTCAGACAAGCATACACTGTTTTTGTGACAGATAACAGTGTCTGGCACTTCCTCTCCTTTCTCTGCCCTTTGGTAGCTTAATGGAGCAGATTCTTCAGATGCAGGTGGAGTAGAGCCAAACCTGATGAGCTGTCCAAGGAGCAGAGGGAGTTTGCTGTGCAACATACCCCATGGTTGCCTGTACTGCTGACACCATGGAATGAAGCTGAACTAGCCAGTTCCTCTGATGTGTTTCATCTTTTACACTGATTTGTTGAATTTTTTCCCGATATAAAGTCTGTGAATACTCATGGAGCTCTGGCTTCACAGCCATTAACAGGATGCTCTTATGATGATGGTTAGTGCCTCCAGAGGAGCCTGCCTCTTGATTTGCTCACCAGCTGAGTGGTGGAGTTCTCTTTACTGGTTCATATCACTAATATCAGCCTGGGACACAGGAAGATCTGGAATCACTTGATGCCTTAGGGTTTTCATGTATTTGTAGATTTTTATGCTTCTAGGTAGTTTCTTACATTTAGAGTAGCTAGCAACCTCTAAGCCTGTGCTACCTGTCTTAAGAGTCAGATAATTGCTGGAATACTATGCTTGGGAAACATGTACCAGAGCTAAGACAATTAGATACCATGTTAGTCAAAACAAGAAAGCAAAGCCCTGCAACCTTGGAGAGGCTCCAATAATGGAAAGTGGTGTGAAGATGATGATAAAGGATGAAGTAAGGGTTCTGGGTATGGACATTCCTTAGATTGGATGCAACCTTGAGATATGATAATTGAGTAGTGTTATAAAATTAATATGCTGCCGCGAAGACAGAGAGCTTTTCTAGCTCTTACACTTTGTTGAGCTTTCTCTCTCACACACACACACCCCCACACACCCCCACACCCACACACCCACCCACACATCCACACACATCCACACACCCACACTCTCTCTCTCTCTGCTGCCCAGCCTGGTGTGGTGCCCTGTGTTCCCCCCTAAAAGGGGAAGCAGGGGGAGAGCTCAGAAGAGCAAAGCAGGGGTTCCCCTCCCTTGCTCTCCTAAGGTGGGGGGAGAAGATGTTTCCCCTCCCTTGTTCTCCCAGGCTGGACCTGAAGAACCTCAAGTCCTGCTTGAAAGAAGACGAGACTGGTAATGGAAACTGGGTACCAGAATGAGCTGCTGGGGTAGCTGAGCTGCAGGGAAGAAGCTGCAAAAGGGAGTTTCTCCCTGGTTTATAGTGGGTTGGGAGGTGAGCTGACTTGGGCCCAGATGTTGCAAGAGTCAGTGTTCTCAGCCTGTGGGTGAAAGGATCTGTCACCTGGGAGGGCAGGTTGTTATCCCTTGTTTGCTTCGGTAAGACATGGCAGAGTGGCTCAAGGGTTGGCTGGAAACAGCTGGGAATGAAATGAAGGGGATGACTTTTGGATTAATTTACTCTGCATGTTTTGAAGCGGAGGTGCTTGGGAAAGAGCTCACATGGTATTCCTGAGGCCGTGAGTTCAACCTAGCACCAGTCTTTTCTATCTCTTACTTGTCAACATGTGTTGTACTTTTTATACTCTTTTATACTTTTTTATACTTTTATACTCTTTTTATACTTTATATACTCTTTTATACTCCTTTATATCCTGTACCCCAAACCCCTGTAAGTGAAAGAACTCTTCTCTACTTTACCCACATAAAGTTGTCTTGGAAAGTTTTTTTCCTTCCCCTTACGTCAACAACTACATGAAACAGCACTGACTTGTAGTTATTTTTTGGGGTTTTTTTATGCCTGCATGTGGGAGAGAGTACACAACTCAGTGCTGGCTGATGTCTTAGAGTAACTACTTCTGGGAATACTCTCTTTTTTGAGAAACTTCTCCAGGGAACACTATCTTTTCTAAAGAAAAGATAGTAATTCAAGACGTTATATGAGTCTTTTTCTCATCCAGTTTACTTGAAAATTGTCTTGCTACTGGAACAAAACATGTAAAATCATGGAACTAAAGAGTTATGACTTAGCAGCTGCTCTGGAATAGATATCATCACTAGTTACAGGATTTATCTTCAAAGACAAGTATTGCTGAGCTGCCAAAGGTTGTCTCCAATATCAGTTTTATGTGAGTACGTACAATTAGATTTAGTCAAAGTAGTTTAGAGTCTTGTCCTTTTGACTATAAACACAGTATTTATTCAGATTTTATAAGAAACACAAAATGCTAATTTGGAGATATGCTTTTGAAATAACTATATTTTATACTGTCATTATCAGATGGACCATATTTTGTGTTAAGTAGACAATCAAATTCAGCAAGCTCCATGCTTCTGTAGAAAACTGACAAAAAAAAATAGACCCTGCTGTCTTTTGTTACCATAGTATGCATCTATACATACACATGTATGTACATACATACACACACACATGTGCATGTATGTGTATCTTAAGAAATCAACCCCGAAATTCTGACTCAGATACTGCAAAATGATTTTCAGATGTAATCTATTAATCTTTCATTCCCTGGAACCCCTTATAGCCAGACAATTCACATTTATCTTTTCTGCCATAAAGAGTCTATTTGCAGAAGGTTTGTAACACCAATGGAGAGCCTACAAAGTGCAAAAAATAAATCACTCTTCAGCTTCTTTTACAGAGGGCTGAAGACTTGGTGTCTTAGAGGATATCAGGAAAAGAAAGTTATGGAAGAAACTGTGATGGAGAAAAGAGCAGCACAGTGACAGAAAGGCATACTTGCTTTATTAGCTACAGTCATTATTAGCAACCCTGAGCTGGTTACTGCCAGCTATTCCTTTGGATTGCTGTTTTTGAACTAAAACCAATACACATGAATGCACTTTCCTGTTTCCTTAGAGTAGAGAGGCTGACCTCCCTATGGTCACTTTCTGCCCAAAGTCTGTCAACATCTCCTGAGAACTTCCTTGGTTATCTCTGAAGTTTTTGTAGGAGTTTATCATAGAATAATAGAATAGGATAGTTTGGGTTGGAAGGGACCTTTAAATGTCATCTGGCCCAACCCCGTTGCAATGAGCAGAGACATCTTTAACTAGATCAGATTGTTCAGGGCCCCATCCAACCTGACCTGAATGTTTCCAGGGATGGGGCATCTACCATCTCTCTGGGCAACTTCTCCCAGTGTTTCACCACCCTCATTGTCAAAAAAAATTCCTCCTTATATCTAGTCTGACTCTACCTTCTTCTAGTTTAAAATCACTAACCCTCGTCCTGCTGCAACAAAAAATTTGCCTCCCTCTTTCTTATAAGTCCCCTCTAGGTACTGTACGGTCTCATTAAAATCTCCCTGGAGCCCTTACTTCTCCCAGCTAAACAACCCCAACTCTCAGCCTGTGAAGTGCTCCATGCCTCTGATCATTTTTGTGGCCATTCTCTGGATGTGCTCTAACAAGTTCATGTCTTTCCTGTACTGAGGAATTCAGATCTGGACAAATTACTCCAGGTGGGTTCTCACCAGAGAGGAGTAGAGGATCATTATATGAGTGATTTGCTTAGACCATCCTGTTTAGAAGCACTCTGATCCTCCTGCCCTGTGTCCCACCCCCTCTTCTCCAACTCTTTGAATTGTTCAAAACATGTCATGGTGAATCACATTTCTGCAGCTAGTTTTTAACCCATGTTAAAAATGGGTTATGTGGAACCATATGAAATCTGGGCCCTTTCATGTGCATAAGCAGCATGAATCAATTATAGAACTTAACTCCTAAAAAGCAATATGTTGATACAGTGTACATTGATATACATTGATACCTATATGTGATCCCCAGTCATCAGACCTCTTTTCAGAAGCCTGAGCAGTCCTCTCAGCCTTTTCTCATTGGAGAGGTGCCCCAGTCACCTCTGGAAATGCAGGCATCGTTTCCATGGCCTTTCATTGGGATTTCTCCACTATGTCCATATCTCTTCCACTAAGAAGCCTAGCACTGGACACAGCAGTGTGACCTCACCAGTGTTAAATAGAGGGGCAGGGCCTCCTCCCTTCAGCTGCTGGCAACACTGTGCCTAATGCAGCCTAGGACATTTGCCTTCTTTGCAATAGGGGCACATTGCTGGCTCATATTCAACTTCATGTCCACCAGGACAACCAGATCTAATTGCCAGGAAGCTGAACATGAGCCAGCAGTGTGTCCAGGGGCCAAGAAGGCCGATAGCATCCTGGCCTGTATCAGGAATAGTGTGGCCAGCAGAACTAGGGCAGTGATTCTTCCCCTGTACTTGGCACTGGTGAGTCTGAACCTTGAGTGCTGCATCCAGTTCTGGGACCTTCAGTTCAGGAAAGATATTGAGTTGCTGGAGTGGGTACAGAGAAGGGCAACAAGGCTGGTGAAGGGTCTGGAGCACAAGTCCTGTGAAGACTATGAGGAGAGGCTTAGGGAGCTGGAATTGTTTAGCCTGGAGAAGAGGAGGCTCACCTTATCACTCTCTACAACTACCTGAAAGGAGGTTATAGCCAGGTGGGGGTTGGCCTCTTCTCCCAGGCAAGCAGCAGTAGGGCAAGAGGGCACAGTCTTAAGCTGCACCAGGGGAGGTTTATGTTAGGCATTAGGAAGAAGTTCTTTACAGAAAGAGTGATTGGTCATTGGAATGGGCCGCCCAGAAAGGTCATCGAGTCACCATCCTGGAGGTGTTTTAGAAGAGACTGGATGTGGCAGTTAGTGCCATGGTCTAGCAGGCAAGGTGGTGTTCAGTCAAAGGTTGGACTCAATGATATCAGATGTCTTTTCCAACCTAGCTGATTCTATGACTCTATGGTTCTTTTTGGCTAGGTGGCTCTCAGCACATATTGTTTTCTGGTGTTCCTCCCCAGGTGCAGGACTTTGCCTTTCTCCTAATTCTTTGCACAGTTCTACTCAAGAATATTGATTGGAATGTGTTTTAGTATTAAGCATAAGAAAATCTAAACAAGAATATCCTCAACATAATAATGCTAAGAAAAATGGTGCCAATGCTGCCAATAGGTACTCTGCATACTTATACATACTTATACAATATATTAGTGTAAACCTTGAGCGTGTGCTATAAAATAGTATCATGATTTCTACTAATACATATGTGTGTGTGAATGTGGGTGCATGAATTTGTGTTTTCTACACTTCTCAGGAGAGGATAACATGGCAGGAACTGAACAAATTCTGAATACATTGTATAATCTGCATAGCAGAAAACAGAAGCCTGAATAAGGCAGATGGCCAATGTTTCCTTACCAGAGACAACGGCTTCATGGTACCTTTCTACAGAAGCAAATGAATTCTATGTCCTTTCTTCTACTTCTCAGTTGGAATGCTTTACCGAAAAAAGGGACAAAAAGTCACCATAGGTTGACTATTCAAGAGTTTACTGAATATTACTTTAATAAGAAGGGAATTTCCCAAAAGAAGCATTGACCACATTACAGAATTAACTATGAATTATGTTACAGGATAAGCAATTAGTATTTGACTGATTCAAGTTCACACTCTATGTTGTCAGTTGTGAATATTACTGCAAAATATGATTATTTTGGTAGCCTTTGCTATAAAAAGATTTTCCTTTATAAAGGCTGCGGCCTTGTAATTTCATGGAAGAAATTTCAATATTTTGTGATATTGATCCCACTGAGTAATTTTTAAAATGTTTTTAAATATAAGTGACCAAATGGCTAAAGACTGAGTTCTATTTTTGGAAAAAAAACAACAAAAAACAAGTAGACTATGCAATTGGAATAAAAATTAAAAAAGCAAAACACACACAAAAAATAAATATTGAAGTAAATATTACAAATTCATATTCTGATAGGTAATACCATAAACTAGAAACTGTTCCTAGAAACACTACAAGTAACCTATCTTTCATAAAATTAGGGAAAACCAAAATAAGTTACTCCTTCTCTGTGCCACATACGCATCTGCAAAAGTGTCACATGCAAAACGATCCTCCAAGTGTTCAGTATGTCTACCTGTTATTAGCTTGTATGACTCCAGAGCAGTCCTAAAAACCTGTGGGAGGAAAACCTAACAGTTTCCTCGTTGATACTATTATTGTGTTTCATTCTTTGCTTATGCAGACATTGCCAGGTATTTCTGTTAGCCAGGAATGCATGATGCCCACTGCACTCTGACTCATGGAGAGCGAATTTTGTTCTGAAAGTCATTATAATTAAATATCCCCTCCCTCAGTATTATTCTATAGATAGTGTTCTATATAGATTCAACAGAAGGGAACTAGGGTTAGGAGCTGTTAGGGAGTCAAATGTAAAACATATGTAGAAACAAATTAGTAAGTGAACGAGAGGACTTTAGATTTTTAAGTAGTGAACAGACACAAATCTCAGAAAAAGCCTCCTTTTAGACTCAGAACCAGTAAGCAAGACTAAAATCTGTGTTTTAAGTTATTTGCCAAAGCACAGACATTCAGAGGCATTGATAGCTAGAATCATACAATCATAGAATATTCTGAGTTGGAAGGGACCCACAGGGATCATTGAGTCCAGCTCTTATCCTTGCACAGGATATCCCCAAGAATCACAAAAGGTGCCTGATGGCATTGTCCAAATGCTTCTTGAACTCTGTCTGGCTTGGTGCTCTGACCAGAGTAAGTCTAGTAGGGACTGTAACAGGATGGGTAGTTCACCTCATGTTTCTAAGAAATAATAAAATATTCAAGTCTTTCCTCACAGATGTTTGTTTAACTGCTTCCTATGCTAGAGTGTGACTTTGATAACTGTTCCATAAGAGAGTTTTTCTCATTATCTAACTCTAATCTTCCTTCCTAAAATTTAAGTTCTCATCATCTTTTCCTATCTTCTGTAGATCAGGAAAACAGCCTTCCCCTTTGCAGCTGTCATGGACTAGACTTGTTTCCCAAATAATTTATGAAAATCCTGGTGATAAAAGCCTTATTAATATATTACTCTGAATTATTAATTACGAACAATGTGGGTGGTTTTTTGTTTGTTTTGTGTGTGGTTTGTTTTGTTGTTGTTTTTTTTTTTTTGGTCCTTGTGAAATAAGGCATTATTTAAAGTCTTTTCAGTGTGTTCACATTCTATTGGAGTTGCTAAAAGTTTTGTCAAAGCATTTCTACCTCTGGATTTTTTGCTACAACTTAGTTAAGATACAGTTTTTATGATTTTTTTTATTACTTTCGAAATTCAAATTCTGGTTAAATCATAACCATATTGTTCTTAGTCCTAGACTGGAAGAAGGAAACTTTCAGAGAGATCTCTCACTGAAGTCTTAAATGGTAACATTTTTCCTATTCAATGAGGAATAAAAAGCACTTTCAACTGAATCATTAATTTTTTCTCAACAGCCCACTAACTCTTGATTCTGGCAAAGCCTTCACTGAATCATAACTTTCACATGGATAAAGATAAATATTTTTGTCCTCCTGCAATAAAACCCCCAAAACAAAACAAACCCAGAAGTGGTCACTTGCCTGTGAACATTTGTGGAAATTTTCCATCAGCTGCTGTGTGATATAGTGATACAGCTTTATGCCAGTGTTAATTTTATATTGGTTTTAGTTTAAAATTTCTTCAGTCAAAGTTGACTAGATCCACATTAGTTGTGATTCAGATACTTAGATGTCAATAATATCCAAAACACTTTTACATCTTAGACTGAACATTTGATAGTCCTTTGCCTCTGTTTTCATTACATTCCTTTGTCCTCACAGTAAAAAAATTAGCAGAGATACCATACAAGCTCCTTTTCTTACACAGAATTATCCTCCCAAAGTGTCCAAAATGCATACAATACACAGGAGAGCGAAGTGCTCTTTTTCACTTACAAGAAGTGTCCACTCTTGGGCTGTATGAGTAAAATCTGGAGGTGAAAGATTTTAAATTGGGAAACCTGATAGGTACAAGGAGGCAGAAATTCCTTATATGCTAATCTTTGGATCTTGAAAATTTGTATTTGTTGCCAGATATATGTGTAATTTTTCCATGGAGATTAAAAACACCCAAACAACTATGCTTTTTACTACAGCTTGTTTTAAAGGAAAAATGTTTCCAGCAAAATTAATCACAATTGGTGGTTTAGGTCAGTGACTTTGTCTTCCAATGCCAACTGTTTTACCAGTATTAAAATGATCTCCACTTAAACATTCATTAAGAAGTCAAATGAGGATGTATAAGTAATGCTTAAGAGTTTTAATACTGAATGGAAGTGTTTATGCAAAGGCTTACTGTGGTTTGATTAAATTTAATTTAAATTCACACATCTAGTCACTTCAGAATAACTATCCTGTGTTTCACATTAAGAATAGGAAAGCAACTTTACCTTTTTCTTTTCTGTTTGTGATTAGGAAAGGCCTGGCTAAGAGCTTTTGTAGCATAGAATACAACTTTAACCTAGTTATATAGTACAGAGCTACAGGCCAGATAGCCTGTTTGTCCCTATCTATTGTAGCACCTATAAAAGCCTTGGAAGAGATATTTTCCAAAAGTGCAAGTTGAGATTTTCTGCTGAACTTTGGATTCCAAATGAGTGCTGACATCCAGGCTTTAAATCACTCTAAAGCAATGACATTCTCTTCAACCCTCCAATGCAAGGGAGAAATGGTGTGAAAAATGCCCTAATGACTTGCAGCCAAAACTTGGAAGTCCTGAGCAGCGAGTCACCTTTCCCTTCTGCTTTTCAGAAATGCCAGTGCTTAGGAAGTCTATGGTAGATCCCTACAGAAGGCTGTTTCATGTATGGCCTGAAGACATCATGATGAGGAACCAGTTATCCATAAATGTGCATTCAAAGGAATCACTTCAGCACTTAAGTCTGGGTAGAAGAATACCCTGGACCATGATGGCCAGTATTACACAGATGCAAAACATGGGGATGTAAGACATCATGGTAACATTTAAAGCTGTAGAGTTTTCAGATATGGCACCCTTCTTGACATTTTCTAGTGAGTTACTCAGTTTGCCCACTGTAGAACCCATCTGATACTTACAACTCTTTCACTGTGTACAAACTAAAAAGTTAGAAAATGAGCTTATTTCTAGGATCTGATTCCAAAATCAGGTGTGATTTCCAACTCTAAACACTTTAATCCTTCTTAAGAATTTAACATTAGCAAAATGATACCAAAAATAAAGGTTACTCTCAGGTTGCTTGCTAAGTAGTGCACAGGTTCACACATGATGAGGATTATTGCACGAAGGAGAGGCTGTTTAGAACCAAGGGTTGTGTTGGACAGATTTGATCTATTATGGCAAATTTTCAGATCCTATCTTCTCTCATACAGTAATCAGGGTTCATCCCTCAGTGAGTTTAGTGTCATGTTTACTATCACCTTATTAGGCAGAAGCTCAACTTTGTAAAATCTGTTGCTGTCTGGGTTTTATACTTTTACAAAGACTTCTCTGTGAATTATGTTCTTGATTCAAGTAATTACATGATTCTTTCTTTAGTTAAGCCAGCTACTTAACAGGGTTTTAAACTAAGAACCTTAGTACCTGAATTCTGAGCAATGTTTCTGTAATAGCAAGAAAAACAAGAAACCTGAGTTAGCTTGAAGACCAGAATAGAGATGAATACAACACATGTATACAGACTATGAACTCTAGCTTTTTTCCTCCTTTAAGAATGGATTTGAGGCTATAAAATGTTTCAACTTGTTTGAACAATCATTAAAATGAACTCCAATGCCCTTGTTTTTATTTTCATGTGCTCTGTAGTAGTTCTTTTATCATTAAAATTGTATTCCTCACTCTGATTGCTTCTATTTACTGACTGTTTTAGTCCTGTGATGTGTCCAAAGCTTGAAAATTACCATAAGAAATGAAACAGTAATTTACAGTAACCACTAGCATTTTTAAGTGCAGCTACTATGAAAGCTTTAAAATCCCTGATGTTGTTAATGGATAGAAAGCTCAAAACCAGATTTTGCTAATCCATGTAAAAGTAAACTGTCCTCCCTAGTGTGACTTTTTTGGCTTCACAGAATTTTTTGTTATTTACTCTGATAGTTTAGCAACTGCAGCTGTTTAAGATGAAAGTCAAATACAGGTCAACGGAAGTCATGAAGAAATTCCTTAGAAAAGACACATTGCTCCTACTCACGACGTAACTGATCTCTGGGAGAATCTAGCATCAGCTTCTCTATGGAATTTTCACATTTTGCTCTCTCTCGTACATAATTTTCATGGGTAAATGGCATTTTCTGCTTTATGATAATACAGTAACTAGCAGCACTTGGAGCATCAACGCCAGTTAATTAGACTAAAATCTTAGGAACCAATTCACTTTTTCAGGGAAGACAAATGCTACAGTGCCATTGAAGGCAAAGTACCTAATGTCTTAAGGTTAAAGTCATCATATATTAGGAAGTAGGACACAAAAATAAACCTCATTAGGAAAAGATTATCACCACCAGCAGGGGCACATACTTGTATGTGGGATTCCCTTTGCAAACATTCATGTGGTATATATTCACAAACGTAACTGAACTCAAAAGACTAGCATTTCTTTTTACAGGTATGTCATTATCATCATGTGACTGCTGCTGAAACCTCATTTTGTCACAGCTTGGAAGGACTACTTGTAAAAGGTGATAATTGATGTGGACTTTTCAGATAAGTCACACAAGATCCCCTCACAAGGACTCATTCTATACCAAAGCAAATAAGAAAATAGGTTAGTGGAAATTGTAAAACTGCATCCTATAGAAATTTAGTGGCACAAGAGGAATATTTTTCCATATAGAATTTACTGTTCCAGACTATGTAAAGGGAAAAAACATTACTAGTACCATGTTATGTTTGGGGTTGTTTTTTTGCAGAAATGTGAGCAATGGAGGTGCATAACAAACTTGAGGGAATGAAAAAGTCCATTACTAGCAGCTGACTAATGCTGACCATTTTTTCAGTGGCCTAAAAATCAGCCATAGAAAACACTTATGAAATGGTCTTTTCTTGTTTACTGTTCTTTGACTAGACTACAGTTTTACTTAACTATTTACATTCTCTCAATTTTTCCTGTATTATATGAGGTTGCAAAGCATAATAAAACACTGAAGGTAAATAAGAAGTGCTATTATTCAAGACTAGTGATTTTTCTTTAGATGTTTACATTTGCAAGGCACTGAATTAAATCCTCATTGAGGAATAGATTTTAGTAACATGAATAAGATTAAAATATTAGAGTTTCTTTCTGTTAATCTGTATACTTTTAATGTATATATCTTGTGTAAGAATACAAGGGTATTATTATCAACTGGTGTTGATACTTGGGTCTGTTCAGTTACAGTTGCTTGTGAAAAACTTCTCTTGAGCCCTTTTTTGGTGTTTAGAAGATCATTTTTGGTTATGGGAAATTCCAAAATGCAAGAAATGGATGTGAGGGAATCAGCTTAGCAAAGCAATTGTAGCTCTTTTAGTTTGCCTTTCTACACTGTGTAAGAAACATTGTAGATTACACTGGATCAGCCAAATCTGAGTTCAAGACCTCATCCAGAGTGTTGAAACTCCTTGGCAAAGTTAAGTAACATCTGCAAACACTTGGGCGGATGTTATGTATAGCTACAATACACTCAACACACATGGCAAACTGTGTTCAAAATTACAGTTTGGTAAATACTTCATGTGGACATAATGCATCAACAAAGAAGAAATTTGTAATATTTTTGAAAATTTGCTGGGCTTTATACTTGCACACCTATACATATTTATATTTGTATGTGTGTGTAAAAACTGCTTTATTTTATTTTCAAAACACCATCTTAGATCTTAGTCATGATCTTACTACACTCAATATGAGTTATACCAAGTGAAAAATAAAGACAACAAAACAATTGCAAAAAATATCAGGTTTTGTTTTTAATATCGCATTTAAAGCTAAGTTTGTTAAAAGATTTAGCAGAATCAAATCATGTTATTTTAGTTATTTTATTTCAGTTTGCCATTACAGATTTATTTTTTAAAGACATATGTAAAAATTGCAAAGAAACAAAGCAGAAATCTCACCACAAAAATCTTTGATTTACAAAGCTGTCTTCGATAGGGTTTAAAAGTGGATTTTCCTAATCTCCCACAAAACCATTAAGCTAAGCCAACTCTTACCTGTCTTTTTAAATTTTCTATATTAGATATAAAGCCAAAGAAGTCTTCTTTTTTTTCGTTGTTGTTGTTTGTTTTGGTGTTTTGGGGTTTTTTTGTTGTTTTTTTTTTTGGGTTTTGTTTGTTTGGGTTTTTTTGAAAGAGTGTACATACAACTGTCACTTCTAGTATTGCCCTAAAGGGTGCAGTGCTTTGCTATAAAAAAAGCTGGCCTTGCTCTAAGAAGTCTATGAGTGGTTCAGCTCTCTTCATGCTAACAGATCAGATCTATAGAGCAACTAGTCATGCACATATATTTTTTAAACATTTGATTTCCCTTACTGAGCTTTCAGGAGTAGGAGTGATCTACACCATCAGATCAGTGGTCTATCAGATCCAACCCTGTTTACTTAATGACATAGGTACTTGTGAGAGGTGAGGTAAGGAACCAACGGTTTTGGAAAGGAAATGGGACATTTTTAGTAATTTTATGTAGTTCCAAGAAATTATTGGAACCTGAAATTGCTCATCCTTGAGAAATTTTAATATTTCAGCATTAGTATTTGCAGACAACTATGGAAAATAAGACAACTATCAAAATGATTTATGAAACTGTAACTTTTCAAAAGCTTTCTGACACTTTACTTCAAAAGTTTTGCTTGAAAAAAAACAATTTTCCAAATTGGTACATTCTATTGGAAATTATCTTAACACAGAATGCTATCTGCTTGAATCAACATGTTGTCCTAGGAGGAGACTTAATTTATGTGTCTTATCTTTTTAGAGTCCTCCTTGACAAGATTCTTGGACAGAAAAACATCTTCATAATATTCTGCAGTCATGGATTTTTCTGTCAGTTATTCAGAAACATCACAGTAAGTCATGAAAGATGTATTATATTATATCCCTTGCCTTGGGGTGAAAGGGGTATGATCCACCAACATATCTTCGTAAAATTTATATCTGGCACAAATAAATGTTAAATTGGCCAAAAAGTAGAAAAAAAAGAGAAAAAAATGTTAAAGAAAGAAAATTAGATTCTAGTCAGTACTACTTCTAAAACCTTTGCCATTTTATATATTTCCCCCCCACATCATGTGGGTGGAAAATAATTTGTTTTTCTAATCTATCTGGTTGAGTAGTTTTACTCATGAACATTCTGTGCAAAACCCGAGAGTGCTGAGTAGCAAAGTGAATTGTGAGCTTAGGAAAGTTGTCTAGTTTTTGTATGTGTGTATTGCAGCAGATACGTTCCTTACTGGTTTCTAGTGTGGGATTATATGTCACCTGAAGAAGATCCTTTACATGCATGGTATGGAGAGAAAGTGACTGAATACTAATGAGAGGGAAATTATTGGAGAAAGAGAATGCATGTATTGGGACACTGAAAGAAATACATACTGATGTTCCCATTTGCAAAGAATTTTCTCCAAAAATCTTTTTTTACAAAAATCCCTATGTGAGGAGATAAAATTTTTCACTCTGTGAATTTTTCACTCTGTGTGAAGTGTTATATTTTTTTTTTTAACTGGCACCAATTACAGGAAAATATGCACAAGTAAACTCCTGACTAATAGCAAACTGCATAGACTGCTAAAACAGGTCTAACTGTACCCTTTGCATCACTTGTTTCCTTTCAAGATCCAAATATAATCAATTCCAAACTGTAACTGGTTGCGACTTTAACAATCATTCTTTTTTTAATAAAAAACAATTAGAAACAAAATATGTTGTATGAATATACCAGATTTGGTGAGACTGTCAAAAAAAGAGCTCTTCAGCTGTCCATCGAATTTTCTGCTTAATATGATACTCTCTGGGAGTGGAATTTTTGTGAGCAAAAAGGTCTTTATAGGCAGAAAAAGAAATTTCAACTTCAATCTGGGCTTGAGTGATGTACCTACATGTAACATAGCATATAAAAACCTGCTTCTTTAGGGAAACAGGACTTAGAGAGACTCCTCTCTTTCCCTTTTTCTTTGCCTATCCTCATCTAACAACTCTTGAGCCTGTGACAAGAGAAGTAGAGCTATCAGACATATTAAATTCTTCCAGGAGAGCCTTTACTAATCACCCCAATGGCAGAAGTCAGCTCCGTGTGTACAAGACACCTGGGAATGCACATTCATCTCCAAAACTCAGCTTCCTAGGAAACTACGACTCACCTCTCCCAGGGCTCTTGGAAATACTAGCTGTTTGTAAATGCATCGGCATTTAGAATTTAACTTGGATGATAGGATTTTGCCCAGGGATGTTTCTTTGTTGCTTTGGGTGGTTTTCTTAAGAAATACATGCACATCATCACACAAATCTGCACCGAAGTGTGCTCCGAGGGACCAAACCCTGCCATTAGGTGAAGTCAGCCAAAGGAAGCCAGGAGGCCAGTAGGGAAGTGTCTCTGCCTGCCCTTGGAGAATAAATATGTTGAGACCTGGTAACCCTCCAAACAGCTGCAACTCTCTGTGAATAATATTGGGAGTGTCATCTACAGAAATGGATCCTCAACGTGCACAGAAATCTCATCTTTAGAACGCAAACTGACCTCATGGCATCTGGCCTAAACCTTACCCTTCCCCTCCATAGCTTTAAATTCCACACACATTTGGCTGATGTGAACTTGCAGCAATTAAATGATTTGCGTGTGCCCAGATTGGCCCCCTTTTGAAACTCCAGGGGGTCAGAAGCTGTGTGAACGGGCCATGAGGCTGCTAGACGTGAAAGCATCATAGTCAGGAGTCATCTGGCTCTTCACTGGCTGTGGACTATCAGCCAAAGGCAGCAAACAGACGAGGGAGGGATGAACTTGCTATTTCACTGCACAGAAAACGCCATATGAAGAGAGGTGTGGAGTCATTCTACATTCAAAAAATTTATCTGGCAATGAGAGAAATCGTGCTGTGCTGCACCTCACACAGGGTAACTGCATGGTGACTCATGAAGTCCATTGCATATGTCCACAGGAGACAGAAAACATCCCACACACCATGCATTCCTCCTGTACAGACTAAACGAAACACTCACAATAATTAGTACCCTGGATCACTGCCAGAGTAAAAAACAACAGAAAGAAAAAATTCAATTTGGTTGAAATGCCTAACTCAGTATTTTCTTTATAGGCTACTCTTTTAAAATAATTTCTTTTAAGGGTAGGCCTACTTTGATCCAAGTGTTTGTTTGATAACTGTTTTCAAAATGTTATTGTAATGTTTTATACGGAACACTGATGGGCCAGAAATGTAGGTCCATCTCTTATCAATCGGCTTATGGGGTCATTTTGTTTCACCACATTTTCTTCATCCCTCATGTTCAGAAGATTTTTAACTAATCACGCACCATGGCCTTCATTCAATGGGAAGGTGTGAGAGGGACTTTGCTCTTTCTGCCCCATACCTGTCTTCAGAACCCTTAAAAGAATGAGTTTGGTTTGTCTGAAAGAAGAAGGATTTGATCCTGTGTTTCCAGCTCCCTGATATATTTCCTGACCAGCAAGTTTCAGGCTGCAAAGGAGGTTAATGTTTGTGAAACTGGGGCTTATGTCAAACAATTTGGCCATAATGTTGGTTGAAGGGCAGGTGTTCAAGGGCTGACATCCTCTGGTGAGTGCCTATGGCTTCATGAGCAGCGGCATGTCAAGTGGACTTTCCTCTCTTACAGTTGTGAGGCAGAGCAAGAAAAAAAGTCTTTTTTCATTGAAGTTTAGATGTTTCAGCTCATATTTGCCATGGAGATTACCAGGTACAGCATAACTGCTCATGTGAAGTTGTGGTAACTTACTTGACTGTACCACCTTTAGTTTCCCTTGGGTAGTAAACGTAAGGTCCCACACTACTTCCTGATGTTCACCTCAAATTTCTCACCATTTTAAGTTCTCAACTTCAGTATAAAGGCTCTGAAATATATCTAAAAGTTAAGTGCTGTTGTGGATATATTCTTTGTTTTAATAATTACTGTCTCCTTTATCTGTCGTGATCAGGGAAAATGGCCTGGAAAGAGCTGATAACTTACCAGTTTAATGAGTCTCCTTCACAACCTTGAGAAATTGATTACTGTCACAGTGTATGCAATCCTACTTTCTGGTAGCTAAGGACTTAAAGTATTTAATGTCTGCTAAGTACTTCTACATATGGAGAGGAGATACTGAAGGGAAGGATGAGTTTGTTTGCAAAGCACTCTGCTACATACATCCTTTGCTCATGAATCTGTCACCACAGAAGACACAGTCTCTGATCCTACTTGTACACGTAGAGCAATGGAGAGAAGCATTCAGCATTTCTTTGTAATGGTAGGGAAAAGCTGATGAGCTTTTTCTTTTAAAAGAGCCAATGAAGGTCCAACGTTGCTTTTTCTGTGCACTATTTGAAAGAGGTGCCATGCAGAAGATGAATTCCTGAATTCTGTGCTGGGCATAATTCTCAAACATGTCTACAATTTAGTTCTGCCAGAATTGCCATTGTAGTTATCTAAGTTAGTGATCACCAGCGCATGAATGGCAGAAACTGTATGATCTGCTCACTAAAAAAAATTAGTTTAGCTTTTGGGATGTATGAAAAGTGGAAAAAACTCCAAACAGATAAGGCCATAGCTGTGTTTTCCTTTCCAAATAGCAGCAGTGGGTACAGCACAACCTCAAAGACCTGCTCCCATGCTTCTTGCTAAAGTGACCAGCCAGTTTTGCCTAATTTTATTAGCTATTTTCTTAGAAAATAGCATCCGTTTACTTTTCCAGACTGAGTAACAGCCAGCTGAGCTTTGTGTTTACTCTTTTCTCTTTCTAATATTCTTATGTCTACAGAAGATGACTGGGTCAGATATTGTAGAGCAGTGGTTTTCACAACTTCTGCTTGTTTGTTTTTATTTTTTCTTTTTTGCCTTTTTTTTTTGTTGTTGTTTTTTTTCTGTTACAGGAACTTTAAACTTTTTCCAGTGAAATTGTAGATAATAGTGTGTCAAATTTCTGCTTGAGAATTACCTTGCTGACTTAGCATTTGGTGCCTTATGGACCACAGACTGAAAGTCACTGTTTTAGAAATGCTGTCTTAGCTGCTTGCATGATCATTGCATGGCCCATGTACAGAGGTCTCACTGGAACTGTCTGCAGTCCCTTTTTCAAGTTGCTTATAACCAGCATCTCTTTTCTTGGAGCTGTTCATGAAGTTGCTCCTTGTTACTCTTTTATACACTCCACCTGGAAGACTAAACCCCCCTGTGAATTGTATGTGAAGCTCTGTTTTGTCTGGACATTTATTTTCTTAGGTCTTAACCTAAGAAAATTAGATATGTGTAGACAGGAGGGGGTCTGGGAATGCACTGCAGTGACTGAAGAGCATTTTCTACTTTGTGTTTAGCTTGGCCAAACTCCTGCTGAAAGCTGCCAGTCTCATGAGTCCTTTCTTACAATCACTCATCCCTAAATATTCCTGCTGCTGTTATAAGATAATTCCAGATTTTCAGCTGCAGACCTGGCACGCCGGTTGCTTGGCTTGCACTAACTATAAATGGCCAGATTTTCCTCTCTGAGGAAGAGCTTAACAGAGGGTGGCATTTGGTCTGACAAAATACGCAGAGTTATAAGTCTGAAATGTCTAATCTTTTTAATAGCGGTAATGGATACCTGTGTACTTCAGTTAGCTGGCCAGCCAGTCAGAGGGTGCTCTTGGACTTAGCATAGAAAGTGATTTCAGACAAAACTCATCTCTAACATTTGCTGGTTTTTTTGGCATTCCCTACAAGAAATGACCTCAACTATAATGGAAGGTAAGAAGCATCCATGAACAGGAATGCTGCTAAACTCAAGCTGCACTGAAGGCACGTGTTTGTCCATGTTGAAGATCAAATTAGGCTTTTACAACACAGATGACACCTGCTTATTAAAGCAGAGGGTACTGGCTGCCACCTTTTATATTAGAAAGACAAGTTGAATATTCATAAAATAAAATCCCTTATTCTAGTGTTAAGTTATAAATATAGGAGATAATCTTCTGACTAACTTCTCTGATCATTGTATACATTAATTAAGCAATAGACTTTCTCCCCCACCAAAAGCAGGTTTTCATCCTTTTGATTTTGTTCTGTGCTCACAATAAATTCAATTGTTTAACAGCCTTTCTTGAACAAACAGTTTGTTTCTATTTTAGCTTTAAGTTCATCACTAGCTACAACAGAATTATACTGTTTATATGATGGCTTTACAGTTCTAACATCATATTTCCTCTGGAGACTGAGAGACCTAATGCCCTCAGATTTCTCGTGATACTTCAAGCCCTTGTATTACAAATACACTTGGATGGAAAAATATGATTAGTAAAGGAAAAAGTATTGCTGCAGTCAAGTGGTGAAAGGATGCCTCAAATATATCCATAGCAATAATCTGTTATTCAGGCCTCTGTTGTCCAGAAGCAGACAGCTCTGAATTTCCAAGTAAGACCAATAATGGGACACTCCGTGCTGTATAAAAGGTTGCGGTAAGTAGGAGTCCTGGGGAAATTACAGCATAGAAAAGACACAGACTTAACCATTCAAACACAGGTCTCTGTGTTTTAGAACTTTTGAAGTCATTATCTCACAGTGCTCATTACATGCTGCAGTGTTGTGTGATCTGGATGCACAATGCAGTCTGGGATAGAAATAACAGTGTTTATCCCAGAAGTATCAGAGTTGATAATTTGGTCTGCTCCTCAGACATCTGAAGTTTCCCCGTCTGAACTATTATTTTGGCCAAATTATTCAGCCAGCACATTTTGGCTGAAATGCGTGTGTATGCCAGGAAGCTCATGCCAAGTTGCTGAGACATCTAGATCTATGTTTCCTGCTGCACACTGATGATTCGTGATAGTTTATATAGTTCTGATTTGTCCTGAGCAAGAAAGTCGTGCAACATGAGGATAAATGAGTTTTGAAGGAGGAACAAAGAGTTCAAGACATCACAGCATATATGCATGTGTCATAAAATTAATTTGCAGCATGCCTAATGAATCTGGGCCCTCTTGGAATGATTGTTAAGTCAAGGTTTTGAGCATAGCATGTGGAACGTAGACCCAGTGCATCCTACATGTGGAAATCACTGCCTATTAGTTGTAGAGATTGTTTTAGGATATTCATTGGCTTGTTTGACTTGGAATTTTAGCTGCTGGACGAAATAGAATAATAGCTAGAGAATCCAGGTTTTTTTCTAGTCCCAGCTCACACACCCTTTGTGTCAACAAATAGCTCATTTGGAGATAACTCTATTGTCTGTGCCTGGTACTACCTGCCACTTAAAGACATAACTGTGTCTTAGGACTAACTTCTTCAAAGAGAGAGGGTAAGAGCAATCTTACCATTTTAGGCAGTGTGATGCTTTGCACAGCTGATTGGTTTTCCTGGCTCTGTTAGGTGATGAAGAGAATCTAATAGTTCATTTTGTTCCAGATCCTAGGAAAAGTTCTGTGCTAGCTGGTTACAGGAAGGAGAAATAGTAGTCTGTTTCCCTTACATTTCTTGGGATTTTTACTCTATGAATTACCCATGCAGCTTTACCACCTCTACTGCACATTCTCATTCTTCCCCTGCTCATACTCCAATTTTAAATCTGCAAATCTATGAACCTGAGCACTTTCAGCTCATGTGATCTGTTTCAGTCCTGAGAAAATGTACAGCCAAATTGCTCTTTCAATTCACTGACTCTGTGTAGCATAGCCATTAACAACAGGATTGTAGGTCTGATAGTGCTAGATGACAATGCTGTAAAACACTTCCAGTCATCTGAACTGGCATTTTTATTTATCCTTCTTGGCCTTTAGCTGTCTCTAGTTGGTAAGATAGCCATGGTGGGTTGGAACCCGCTGGCAGCCAAGCATCGGCCAGTAGTTTGCTCTTGTGTTTGGATAGGTGAAAGAATTGGGAGGACAGAAGATATAGAGCTTGTGGATTGAGATAAGGACAGGAAAATCAAGTAACAATTACTGTCATGGGCAAGAGAGACTCAGCTTAGGGAAATGAACTTAATTTATTGCCAATTAATATAAACATTTAGCTACTGATTTGGGTATGGGAAACGAAAAAAGAAACAAACTTTAGAATATTTAGGCAAAACACACTCCTCTTTCTTTCTCAGGCTCACCTTGTCTTCAGACGCTACTTCTCCCTGCTCTGTTATCACCACATTTTGCATTCAGCAAGACAAAAAGTGATGCAGGATGGAGATTGCAGTCTAGATGTGGGTGTTTTTCTTGGCTACTCCTTCCTTCTAGTTCATTTCCTATGGTCTGATGTGGGACCCCCATGGTCTGCCATCTTTCAGGAACATCTGCTATGCCATGGAGCATCTCCTCCTCCTGCTGCCTCTGTTGTGTCACTACGATTTCCTCCTCTTCTCTCTATTTACTCATCTTCATCTTCCCTCCACCTCTCTTTCTGGTATTTTCCCCTTTCTAAGCAGCATTTTCCCTGAGGCACCACAAGATTGGCTGATGGTCTCTGTTGTGTCCTGTGGTGGGTCTGTTGGAGCTCTCTGTGTCCAGCATGGGGCAACCCCACGTCTCTTCTCACAGAAGCAACCCTGCAGGCTCCCCACTACCAAAACCTTGACACTGGCCAACACATGAGCCGCAGATGCCTTCCAGACATCGAGATAGCTATAGAAGCATTCAAGATTTCCCCTGTGAAAGTGTGGAAGGAGTATTCTGAATCACAGCATGAGGAATGTGTACCAGTTTAACACCTTCGTACCCAGGTGTGATGCTGGAAAGGGATCAAGCATCTTTAGCATTTTGTGCCTCTCAGAACTGTCTGGTTATCAGTATGTCCCGTGGAAGAGGAGACAGTCCTTCTGCTGCTTTCCACAGCCTCTCCATGAAGTTTTCATCCTCTGAGATGTCCCAGAACACAACTTAGTCTCTGCAGCTCTCAGAGTATCCTATGGTGTGTATTTGTTAAATTGTACAGAGGATAATGAAAATATATATATATATACAGATTTTCATGTAAAGGTAGCATTGAATATGAAATCTGAAAAACAGTGTACTGTACTGGCCCAGGGTACGGTCACAAACTGGGATATTGGGAAGAGACATGAGATAAAGTTGTTGTGCTGTTTACATTGCTTTTTATATTTAATGTTTAGATAAACATTTTATACAAATCAATACAAGTCAGACTTAGTAACAACACAACCTCTGTTTAAAGATGTGATGAATTTCTGACATTTGGAGTAAACATTACAGAATTCAAACACAGACTTGATGTCTCCGTTTAAAGAACTGCTCCTCCAAACCCATTTGTTTTTAATCATCACACACTGAGATTTGCAATTAATAACAGAGCTTTTTTAATAATAGCAGATAATTTTTTTTAATATTAAATTTTATAGTCAATATTGCTTTTATTCTCTGGAGCCTTGTGCAGAGATTTGTTAAGAACATTGTGTAATAAATAATTTGCCAGTTTTCTGTCAAGAACAGATGATTTGTTAGTGATAAGTTATTTTTTAAAATATAATAAATTGCTGCTGTTGTGTCAAACTGTAAAAAGGTCTAGGTTTTGTTTATCTGAGTATGAAGTTTTAACAAGCTATTTGATTTATATGCTCATTGAAATCCAGTCTACATTTAATGACAATTTTTGCATTATTCTATTTCCAGTACTAAATATTTCTTTTCTTCCTAAAAGAAATTCTAACCCCACCCTTCCCATCTGGATAACTAGCAGAAGCACAAGTTACATGTGGAATGGTGTGAGAGTCTCTTCATTAGCCCATGAACATCACTGCTGGCCAGAAGATGGCTGAAGGACCTTTATGGTCTCTTAGTAAAAGTTTGCAGTTAAACAAAATTTTATTGCAGTTTCTAGTGAGGCTTTCAATTCTATAAAGAATTGGGATGAATCCCCATGTATTTGTTTGATTCTTCATGTCTCTGATTAAATGAAAGAGCATCCTCAGGGACTACTGTTGCAACCTTCACCAACTTCACTAACTAACCCAGAGTCTGGATTCAGTTCAATCTTGGATGCAAGTTAATATGTTACAAGTGTTGTATTTTTAGTATGGTTTTGCAAAACTTAGCTTTAAATCACAAATGAAGGCAGATTTTTTTTTAAAATTATTATTGGTTACCATCAACTATAAAGATTTTGTGAGGTTCAGTGGGAAGCTGAGGAGTAGAAACCTAAATGAGACTTGTGTACTTAGGTGTAGTAAGTGATGGACATGTCTATGGGAATTCATATGGGACAGAGTTAAAAATAATCAGGCTTTACAGAAATGATTCGCCGTAGGGACAGAGAGTCCTGAATTATCCCTACATAGTTTGAAGTTGATGGGCAATCTTTATGTCACAGAAGGCACATACAGATTTTCAAAGTTTTTTTGTTCTTTATTCTTTCATTATTACATAGTTCACATTGCAGAGATGTTATTTTATACTTAGAATTTCCTCTATAGCAGATCTGGTAGTTTCTTAATGAAAGTACTCGTGTGCAAACTAGACCACAATCTCCAGGGAAGGCCAAGACTGTCCAGTTTGCATGTGTACTGTTTTATCCAGGGATAACAGGATATTGGTGTTATGGTTTTAGATAGGAGGGGATATCTCCTATCTACAAAGATAAGTTCAGCAATAAAGCTTAGAATTTTA
The DNA here is from genome assembly GCA_035047845.1 of Dendrocincla fuliginosa. NCBI lineage: Eukaryota > Metazoa > Chordata > Aves > Passeriformes > Dendrocolaptidae > Dendrocincla > Dendrocincla fuliginosa. The sequence continues at coordinate 51,058,360 of JAWWMO010000001.1, forward strand.
GCTCATCATTAGCAGATGTATTTAATAATGATCTTTGTCTAGATTTATATAGAAACAAGGTGTGTTACAAAAACTCTTATTGAAGGTATAACTTTGCTTTTGCTTTTATCTTACATTTCTATTTTTTTTTTAAATTCCATCCATTGTTTTGTTAAAAACTGTATTGTTTTGTTAGGATAAGTGGATTTCATTCATAGAGGTCATCTACGGTTAATATAGGATCACTAGTATTCCATCTGTGTGCATGGAAACCGTACAATTATGGAAAATTAAAATACAAACACAGACAATTGTGTCACACAAATATGTTTTAACTGCTGGAAAGTATTTTAACAGGACACAGATTCTACATGCTGTTAAAATGAATCCAGAAGCCTTAGAATCAGTAGAAAAGACCACAATTAACAAGCACATTTCTGGCAAGAATACCTCAGTCAAGCAGATGATTAAATGCATTATTTATGGGACTAATATTCCTTCACTGGTAAACTGAGCAACTCACTATAAATCTCAGGACTGTAACACAATTTTATGATCTTACTAATGCTTTATTTGTCATAAGCTTTATGTGTCTTAAGAAGAAAAAACAAGTTTGCAGACAATGATGATTATTCATTTGCTTGTCTCAGCTCTAGTCAGGTCACGTGTTGAGATGTCACTTATTTACTGAAAGCTTACAAATGGTTGCTAGGAGCTTTAATGTGCAAAAGCTGCTGAAGTAATTTAAAAACCTACTGATCTTGAAATGGATCTGGAATCAAGGTACGGTCAGCACATTTGAGGAGGAGCTCACCTTTGTCTTCAACCCACCTTTATCTAGATGTCTTTCAGACTGGTGAGTTACTGGGGCTAATTTAGACCAGTCAGAAAATTGTTTATGCTAGATATCAAAAGCTGACACAGTAGAGGAAATATTGGTTGTTTGCACGCTACTCCAGCTATCTGATCTGTATAATACATTTCATTGCACACAATATAAGTATTTCCCCTCTGTAAAGAGAAGTCAACTCCCTTCAAATTCCTTTTTCTAAACATATGAAAACCACTGTGATTCCTGTGAAAGACTATTTTTGGTGGCTATAGGGCTGTTTGTACACCAAAATTGCAAGTCATAATGGGTGACTGCCTGCTCCAAGGGACACAGACACCCATCTGGTCAATCCAACCAGCCACCTAGAGAGGTTTATTTCGAGATGGGGACCAGGGTCCAGAAAATTTTGGGTGACTGTGGAAACTTGTCTGACCTGCTCACTACTACCCTCTGCTAATATTTCCTGTAGGGACAAATGACCTAAAGTGACTACAGAGCTCTGAAGGAAGTAGTCAAGAGCACAGGGGACCAAGAGAGGTCTCTTTAATCCTCCCAGTGAGGGAAAAGGGAGAGAGGAGAAGGGCATTAATAAGACAAGTCCATAATTGTCTGAGGAACTGGTGTCAGCAACAGATTTTTGGGTTCTATGAGCATGGGATCCTGGTTGTGGACCAGTGTCTGCTAAGGAGAGGTGGGATCCGGGTCACTAAGCAGGGTGATGCTATTTTTGCCAAAAGGATGACTGACCTTATATGAAGGTGTTTAAACTGAGAATGATGGGGGAGGGAGAGGGGAACCAGCAGACCCGTGAGGGAGTAATGGCTAGGACTGCTGAGCAAAGGCCATGGGGTAATGTGACAGGAAGAGATCACAGAATCAACAAGAGGAGGCTTAAGCAAAGTGACCACCAGCACTTGCATGTAAAAAAGAAAGAAACTGATTATAGGACACTATTATGGAAAAATTTGTCAAACACTTCCTAGGAAGACAGCATGCTGAGAGTTCACAGAGCACTGACACAGATTGTCCAGAGAAGCTGTAGGGTTTCCATTCTTGGAGATGATCAAAAGCCATCTGGATGCTGTCATGGGCAACCAGCTCTAGGTGGCCCTGCTTGTGCAGGGTAGATGGACTCAATGACCTGCCTTCAGAGGTGCCTGCCAACCTCAACCTTACTGTGCTAGTGTGAAAGTTAAGTCTAAATTTGATTTTCTCCCATACAGCTGTCAAAAGTAACCAAGTGCCAAGTTGAAATCCAGTGCTGTGAAAGATACTCTGTCATTCACTCAGAGATGAAGGTTTGATGCTGGAACTACAGGATGAAAATTTTCAACATCTCTTCTGTAAAACATCAGATTACACGATCATCACAACTTTTGTTTCAGACATGAAGTGTATTTCTCCAAGTATGACAACATTTGTTCTAGAACAATTTTTCATGACTATGAATAGATTAACACATACCAGTTTAATGCATTTTTATTAGGCGATGAACTAAACGCAACAACTTTCTTCCTGATGTTAGGTTACATTAAGGAAAATAAATAAAATCTCTAAACCATAACTTTAGAAGTCTTTGCCAAATCTTTACCTTTTCAATCTATTTACCTCAGAACCTGCTAAATAGTACAGAGAACACAGTACTTGAAGCACTACTGATTAAAAGACTGTTTGAATTCATCTGTACATACATATTATACCACTGGAATTTTTCTGCGTGTTTGAAAATCAATTATTTGGGGTGTACTCATGCTTAAAGCAATGATTTTGAAAATTACATCAGAATGCAATATATAAGGTGATGGGTATTTTTATATTATTATTGTGTTTAGTTTTGGTTGTTTAGGGAGTTTTGTTTGTGTTTTTTGTTTGGTTTGTGTTTTTGTGGGGATTTTTTGTTGTTTTTTGTTTTGTTTTGTTTTGTTTTGTTTTTAATATGTGGATTGGTTTTTGTTAGTTTTTTTGTTTTGCATTCAAACTCTATCTAGGGTTATTTCAGAAAATGACCAAGAAAGACTTACCATGAAAGATCAAGCTATGTTACTCTTTGCATTCACATGGTCAAAGCACTTCACTGTAGTGGTTATGTTTGTCAATATTAATTTGATAAAACTGTTTTCAGATAGTGTATTTACTTTGTCTTTATTTGCACTGATACAATGCTAAACCACCATCCAACAATCCAGATATCTAGCTAAAAAGTAGGGACTGAATTTTCTTCATTCAGTGATGTGGAAATCATAGACTCATAGAATAGTTTGAGCTGGAAGGGACCTTTAAATGTTGCCTAGTCCACTTCCCCTGCAATGAGCAGAGACATTTTCAACTAGATCAGGTTGCTCAGAGTCATGTCCAACCTGACCTTGAATATTTCCATGGATGGGGCATCTATCACCTCTCTGGGCAACCATTTCCAGTGTTTCACCACCCTCACCATAAAAAATATTTTCTATATATCTAGTCTGAATCTAGCCTGAATGGTTTTAGTTTAAAATCATTACCCCTTGTCCTATTGCTACAGACCCTATTAAACCATTTGATTTCCTCAAATACTACTTGAAAATGAGATTTGTGAATTTAATATAGCACTCCTGTATCATTTTCTATAGGTTCTAGCTTTGCTGCATGGATTCAAAGAGGTGAAATGATATTGGTAAATGAAAGGACCTTCATGACAGGAAACTGAAGTCAAATTTTGTTTTGCCTGGGTTCCAAAGCAAGCTGGTTTCAGAAGTAGGTAAATCTCTTTCTTAAAAGACAACAAAGTGACCACTGTGGGCATAAATGCTAGTAGTGTATTATAGGATAAAAACGTATGACCAATATCTTGCTATTTACCCTGGGTGATTTTTTTTTTTTTTGGCTAGTCCTTGTGCCCCGGTCTGCACCCAGAATGAAAAGGTTAAAAAAAAAAAAAAAAAGGGCTGTGTTACCAAGTCCTCATAACCTTCTAAAGCCCTAAGACCTCTCTGAGTGTGCTCACAGTCTGAAGCAAGTCTGTTCAGAGTAATTTAGCTGCTGATGAATGAAGATTAGCCCAATCCTATCTGGTTTTGAAACTAGCCAAGAGCTCGTAGCTGGGCAGACACTATGGTAGGGATAACATGTTAATCAGTGATAACTTTTTGTTTCTTTAGACTTCATCTAAGAGGCTATTAATGTATTTTTCATAACCAGGGCAAAACTATAAATAAGTATACTAAAATTAAGAGATAATGGCAAGATCAGAGCAAAAAAAATTAGTAAACCCAAGTCCTATTACAAATGTGAATCAGCAAAAGAAGCAATAGTTAGAGACAATGTAGTGCTCCTCTTGAAGGTAGGTATCAGATTTTTAGCACAAGTTCTGTTACAGAAACAGAAAGGAAAGGCTGTTGCAAAACTAAATAGCACATGAAAGAAAATAATGACATTATGCTTGCCATTCAGGAGGAGGTTACTTTAGAAAAGTCTCTCATAATAAAGAGAAAGATGTCTCTCAGAGGTGCAGTAAAACTAAATGTACAGCACTCAGTAAGAAACCAGAAGAATAAAGGATTTTCAAGAAGAAAAAAATAGAAAAGTGAAATCACTGAAAGAAAAAATGAAATGAAGCCAGAGCTTACAAAGACAGCTGTAAAAAGAGAAGAACATCTTTCTAGGAACTTTATCTTCAGCTCAAAGGCTTGATAAGCCAAAATTTGAGATACAAACAGAAGGTTAAAGAATCAAAATCTTGTCTCTCTAAGGAGAGACAGGACCTGTGCAAAGTTCAACTAAATTTTGTAAAAATTCAGACGGTTGTGAGGGCAACGTAAGGTGTGCAGTGATCTTCAGTTATCCTACTTAAAGGCCAAACTTTGCAGAAAGTTAGACATGTTTCCTAAATGAGTGCACAGTTCCTATTTGCATATCTGTGGTACACTGTGACTGTAACTACTGTAGAAAATTATTGCCCATATGGTTTTAAGTTTTGTTCTCTACTATCTCTGAAAGGAAGGAGAGCACAAGCTACAGTGCAAGGTAACATGTAGTGTTTGAAACTGTTCTCATTTTTTTTTAACTGTATTTTTGACAAACTGTTTTCAACCAGCTTCCTTAGAACAATGGTTGAAAAATTTATTTTTGCAAAACCTTGGTCGGGACAGAGAAATAAAGGAGCAGACTAGCAGACTAATAGATGCTGTTAATACAATTTTGGGTCATCATGGTCACCTAGTGCTACACTTCCAAGTTAGTGCAAACAGTGGTTTGTCTTTGTGCTTAGCACAGAAAAAGAATCAATCAGGATAGCAAAATTATATAGATTACTTGTTATAGCTTCCATGAAAAAATGCATGTTAACTCAAAATGCCAAGCATGTTTAATGTAATAGGCCTGGCTGCCATTTTTTTCCATATATTTTAGGGTTTAATTGCACCATGTGAGATGATTTCATCATGTAGATACAGGGGGAAGCATTTGCCTTTGGGGCTGTCTTTCTCTTGTGGTCATTGTTCCTCTTCTGTAATGACATAACAGACAAGACAATGGATATCAACTTTTCCCCAGAGCAGCATGTGCCTTATATAGTCTTCTTACTTCTGCATTGCACATACTTATTTTATTCCCTGAAGTAGCTCTGCAAAACAATATGGACCTGCTTGAGGTGCTTCTGCAGACTGTAGAAGATTTTCAGTTGAGCTTTTTGTTCTACAACCTGCAAAAATGTCCAGCCTCTGTCCAAACTTGAAGTGTCTCTGTGTCTAATTTAAAAGCTAATTTTGGTGTAGGTTTTTTTTTCCTATTGTAGGCATCCTGACTAGATTTTCAGTTTCAGGAAAATCTGAGAGGCAATGTTTCATATGAATAACATCTGAGGTAAAACTGGAAAATTACTTCTTGATCTAGTTCTGTCAGATGAATGTTTGGACCTCCACTTCCTAGAAGCTAAATAGCTGAAGGATATATTTAATTCTGAACATATTTAAGAAATTTTTTTAAAATTTCTTCTGCTTGCAAAATAAACAAATGGAGCTCTCCATCTGCATGCAAGGCCTAAAGGATTTATCATAGTAGAAGATTTTTAATGGAACTCCATCTTGAGAACATTATATAGAAAAAATTGGCTACATCAGGCCAGAAATGCTCATCGAGAAGCCGAGCAGAGTTTTGCTGAATGCTTGTTGTCCCTGTTCCCTGAACGCTTCCTTGCCTGACTGGGCATGTATGTCTTCTGACAGACCCCAGACACCCATGCTCCCATGCTTGATTTTCCAAGGTTGCAGCAGATTCCCTGCTGGACAGGAATCATCTGGACACACCCAGTAATTTTCAATTCATATCCCTCTGGGTAATATATGTCTTTCTTCCTAAATAAGATATTTTGTCCACTACTAGGGCTTTTATTTTTCTATGCAGTGCTGCTTGGATAATGAGAAGAACCACAGCGAACTGCATCTCCCTCTGTCATTGATCTCAGTTTGAAAGAAGGTCAGATTAAGTGAAAAAACCCCCACAGATGACAATGTGAGTTTTGCTGTACATTCTGAATTATTCTTTGATTTATCTTTAAAACCTCCCAAATTAACAGACAATGAAGTGGCCTAAAATGAGGGAGTTTCCCCTCTTTATAATACTGATGTTCAATTCTAATTATGAATTTCATAGTAAACACACATCCTGTCTTTGGTCTCAGTTTCAGCCTCAAAATTCAGATCTATGTACAAACTTTTCTTTACTTTCTCTAGTTACACCTTTTGAGAACATTATGGCTTGAAGCTGTCTTTCAGATTCTCTAGCCACCTTTGTAAGATTAGCTTTCTAGATGAGTGATTGTCCCACAGCTAGTCATCACAGTGAGAAATATACTCACAAAGTCACTCAACCCACTATTCTATTTTCTTTCCAAAACTGTGATAACCTGGGGAAGTGCTGGTCTCTCTCTGAAGACCAGTGATAGGACACAAGAAAATGGAATTAAGCTGCATCAGGGAAAGTTAGATTAAACACAAGGAAACATAAGGAAACATAAACATAAGGAAAAGTTTCTTCAATGAGAGGTTAGTCAGTCACTGAAAGAGCCTCCCCAGGGAAGTGGTCATGGCACTAAGCCTGTCAGAGTCTAAGGAGTCTCTGGATGACATTCTGAGTCACATAGTTTAGTTTTAGGTAGTTCTGTGAAGACCAGGAAGCTGGACTTGATGATTCCTATGGGTTCTTTCCAATTTGGGATATTATATGATTCTATGATTCTTGTAATTTCTAGATTCTCGGCCAACAGATGGAATATAGAAGTCAGTATATCTGATGGGGAAATTAGAGAGTTCCTTATTCACCGTGATGATTTCATGCATCCTGCTCTTAAATACATAACTCTCTTCAAGTACTGGGTGAGACTGAGGTGTCAGAAAAGTTCAGTGCCGCTTAGCCACAAAGCTAATACCAGCTTCTGAAAAGCACACAGAAATGGCATGTTTGAACTTCTAGGTTTGATTTTTCTAAAAGTCAGAGGTTACTGGAAAATTTAATCCTCAGAAAATTTCCCTTTTCACTCCATCTGACCTTGCTCCTGGACATGAAGCAGCTTCAGGCACCCAGGGACAGGAGAGCCTCATGTTCCTGCCAGCTGGGCAGGGACTTTTGGACTGGCTTCCTGAATTCACATGCCCAGACTCTGTTTAAACCTCACTTCAGGAATTTCATTCTGGTTTTGCCTGCATCTCCATTGTTGCAAGACAGAGACAAGTGATGTCTTTTAGTTCTGGCCCTGCAAGTCATATGAGTATCCTGTGGCAGAGTAGAAAAAGCCATTTTTACTCACCCCTGAGACACTGAATGACCAACGACTGAGCTAGGTCATTTGCAGGATAAACCTGCCGGTTTGCCATTTTGAGCAAATGAGTAAAACATTATCATGGAAAGCAGAAAATAATTGTTTCATTCTCTGCATGAGAGTCTTTGATTACAATGAGGGACAGGATTAAAAGCAATTGGACAGGATGCAACATTCCCTGAACTTGTTGTAACTGAATTAGCTCCAGAGCTTAAGATAGTAGCCAAGTTACTATGTTTGCTTGCTACCACACTAGACTGAAAAGATGCTGAAAGATCCTTGATCTTTTAAATGGTTTCTTTGTTGCTTTCTTCATTGATCTAGGACAGTATAGCCAGTACTTCCCTTTCAGCAAATGCTTTCCTTGAAATGTTTATTTCTTCTTCTTGAAATTATTTTCCTGCTATGGATTTTTGTCCTGCAAAACTAACCCCACCAGGAAGTGATCTGTCTGCAGTGCTGGTTGCCACAGGTTGAAAATTGATACGGTTATACAACAAATGAAACTTGACGATTGTCTTCTCTCCATGAGAATGTCTTTTCTTCACTTTCTCAGGAAGAAACAGGATCACTCCACAAATATGCATCTGGAAAGGACAAAAGTAAATGGAAGTATGCACTTTTTTCACCCAACATTAGAAGACAAGTTGTTCCATTTTGAAGTTATATCAGCACATTTATGTATAATACTGTTCTATTCATAATGAAAGTGGAATCTTGCTTAGTTAAGCAAAAACACACACATATACACATCCAGAGAGATTGGTGGTTATTTTGCTTTTAAGAAATAATCTCCTTAAATCTCCCTGTTCACCCAGTTCTGGCCTTAATTTTTTTCCCCTTGTGTAAAGCATTTTAGTCCTGCCAAAAATAAATCTGATTATGTCCAAATTTACATGAGTCAGAGCTTGGAAAATACAAGAGTAATTTTGCTGTCTCTTTTGGACAGTGTCCATATGTTACAAAGTGTTAAATAGGGTACTGTAGCTTGTTTAAGTTCATTTTATTCCAGTTAAAAAAGTACCACAACAGTCATTTTATGCATAGATAGAAGTTCAGCTTTCCATTAGGCCAAAGCTAAACAGCTTTCTCCTGAAAGTTCTTAAATTCCAATCTTCTATTGACAAATGATGGTGGCTTCCCTTACACAAATATGCCATGGAGATTTCAAGTCTTTTGTATAGCATAGAAAATAAATGTCCTCACATATAAAAGCAACGGTTTCTCTTACTTTATTTCTTTGATTTCCTCCTTTTTTTTTTTTTCTTTTTAAATTACAGTGAAAAGTGTTGGTATGTTATCTTCGTTAATAAAATTGGTAATACATAATGATGCCTTCTTCTAGCCAATTTATCAGATATATTGTGGCTTTGGCTTGAATCTTGTAACTGTCAGACAGAGGAAAAACATTTCTTCATATATGTATTTAGTTTTATATTGAAAGTAGTTAGATTTATTGTCCATTGTACTAGAAAGATGTTGCTGTACCTATTTTTTAGTAAACTTTCCACTCAGTTCTTCAATGAAAGAAATATTTGAATGAAACTTGCAGGTTTCTCATGGACGGTTACATTCTACATTTTATTCTTCTTGGAAGAATTAGAAATAGTTTTTATACTTCACAGTCAAGACTGTTTTCATAGCCCAGGTTTCTAGTTAGCAAGATACACCATTTGAAAAATGGCAGTGACGTTCAAAAAACCTAAAAATGAAAGTAAAAAACTATTGTTAAAACTAAATACCACAAAATTCTACTAAATTTCTCGCCAATCAACTGGCATGATCAAGCTTTTTCCCAAGAAATCTCACTCATGATGAAACAGATTCTAAGTTTATCTTTCTTACCAGGCATTATTCTAAAGAGATTACACTATTTTCTTCAGAGTTTGTGAGAGTAAACATGTTTATCAAAAGAGACCCCAGTAGTGACTGTTAAAGTCAGTTTACTTAGGGAATTTCCAAAGCCACTCATTTTCATTCCAACAACCTGTACAAACTTTGACTATTGACATTTAACTAATCCCTAAATTATAGTTTCTTCATCCCTTCAACCAAACACAAAGACATTTCTTTGTAGAAAAAAAGATTCCTGGCAAAACCCTGTAAATTGTGTTTGCACAATTAGCATAGGTCTGTAAGTAGCATGTCTGGTTTGAATGTGGAGTAGAAAAATCATTACATTCATAACTACTACAAATCACTTAGTGCTTTGTTTTGAAATGGGTTGTTATCCTCACGCATACAATGTCTATCTCATAACTTAAAATTGTATGCAATTTATTTCTATGCAACTTAAAAATATCTCTTTGCACAATATTGTTCAAGTCTGAACTCTTTCATAAAGGGAAGAAAATAGATTTTCTTTTTCTTCAAACAGGAGGATCTATGGTTCTCACACTATTCATATCTAAAGTTTTCACTTCCTAATGAAGAAACAGTCTTTAGCTTCCTGTATGAAAGATCAAGTATAAAATACTCAAGCCAATGCTCAAAGTGTAAAATGCTTAAATCAGTGAACAGTCCACCATGTGAGAAAAAGGAGATGGTGAAATTTGGCAAGAAATCAGAAATTTTTCAGGTTCATAACAACTTTTTTTCTACCTCTTCTTCTCCCTCCCTGGAAAAGAATTAGTATAACAAAAATTTTAATGGTCAAATTGTTAGCTGTTATACCAGTGAAAATGTGGAGGAATGATGTTGTGGTGAGTGAAGGGGAATCCAGACCTGTCATAGCTACATTTGCTTAAATCTGTCTAGAGCCACACACAAATGACTGACAGAAAAAGACTATTACTGAAAGAGTCAGGATGTCCTCCCAGTGTACGTAGACTGGCAACATTTTTGTGATCCAGACCTGAGGTGATAACTAAAACCTAGATTTGACAATGTATTTTGCATTCCATCTCCAAGGCTGCTCACGAAAACAGGTGACATCTACAAATACTTAAAGTGATTGAGAAATGAAATGATATTCAGTTGTTCTTTTGAAGTTTGTTTATAAACCTTACATGCCAAAATGTAGAAGATACTTTCCAATGTTCATGTCTGATCAAGTCAGAGTTGCTCATCTACTGAGATATTTATTTTTACTTAATTTCCTTTCATTTGGATGTGCCAAGTAGTCTCCACCTACATAGCAGAAAGTTTGCTGTCACAAAAAATTGAAATTCAACACATGTGAGGAAGGAATGTCTTTTCACACATGATTACCATTTAAAAAATTATTTAACAACTATTTGGTCTTTAGTGAAACCATGATCACATGTCCATGCTTAGAAACTCCAATCTATGCTTAGAAACTCTGACAATTCCTAGGCACAATGACAAACAGGAGCCATTTATTAGTGTAAAATATTGCAGACCATAGACAAGAGTAATGGACAGAAGCAAAACACAGAATTCCAGAATCCCAGAATGGGTCAGGTTGGAAGGGACCACACTGGGACATCCAGTTCAACCTCCCTGCTCAAGCAGGGCCATCCTAGAGCATGTGAAACAGGATTGCATTCAGATGGTTCTTGAATATCTCCAGTGAAAGAGGCTCCGCAACCTCTCTGGGCAACCTGTTCTAGTGCACAGTCACCCAAACAGTACTCACTTTTTAATTTCTTCTTGAAATGATATTCATTACATTAGTTCATAACACAGCCTTGAGCTCTATTAACATATAAACAAAATAGCATCATAATCAGAGTGATACTTTTTATTACCAAATACATTATTTATACTCTGGACAAAAATTTAACACCTGACAATCCAGAATGATGAGTTTTTAAATACATGCAACAGGGCTCATAGTTTCATCCACGACATCCCTCACAGCCTACTTGTTTCATTTTTTTTTTTCTTATCCTTCCTTGTGTTTTAATATTCTTAGGGAAGTGATTAACAGATTTCGACTATGGAGAAGCCAACACTGTGTATTGTTTATTACTTTTGCATGCATGATTCCTTGGTGCTTGTCTGTGCCTGATCAAAAGTGATGGCAAACGTGGTAGGATAATTTTGTGACATAT
>JAWWMO010000001.1:51070183-51083252 GCA_035047845.1 Dendrocincla fuliginosa
GGAGAGGAGAGGAAGATGCAAATAAATTATTCCATGGACTTCAGTTGAATTACATCAGGATTGGATTAGACCTATCTTGTGGTGAACCCATCAAGTAATGGAAATGCTTTGTTTAAAGCCGAAACTCCCGAAAGGTTACTAGGGACACCAGTTTTCCATGTCACAGTTCTGGAGGTTGTAGCTTCTCATTTCTTCCAGAAACAAAACAAAGAATTTCTATCACTTAAAGTCTGTTTCCATTGCCTTTGCTCCTTATAAATTATCATTTGTATTTTTTATTTTCTCTGGACTCTTGTTTGTGTGGAGTACTCTTTGATCTGTGATGTGTGTAGGAATAACAGTAAGATGAGATGCAGATTTCTTTCTTTAGATTAATTCTGAGGCCTTTCAACTTACTTTATAGAAATGTTTGGAAAACTTTCACTTCAACAAATACTTTTATTTTTCAACTAAAATATACCATAAAAACATTTTCTGTAACTAAAATTGAATTGGGGTGCTGGACGCTGCCAACTTTCCAAAACTTAAAGAAAATTCATGTACTTGTTGGGTTGTCCAGCTCACATAATTCTCAGTACGCTTTAAAATAATTTTCCTAGGAATATGTTCTACTGTACTGTAAATCTTCATGCTTATAAAAAGTCATATATTAATCATGGAAGTAAGATCATGCAAACTGTGGAGAATACATTTGTGTGGACAGGCCAGAGAACAGAATAGGGTGTTTGCAATTTTCCAGATTTTGCCTTTTTGTTATTCTACATAGCATGGGGGGATATGTAACAATGTCCTCTAATGTGTGCTAATTTCTAGAGGTCTCTTTGTGCTCTGAAATTATGCAACAGGATATATGACCATTTCTTATCTTTGACCAAATTTTACTTCCTGAATGTTGCTGTTTTGCTGTGGATTTATTTCATCTTTCTACTGAAATCCTGCATTTCTCAGAAAAATCTGTTTGTTGAGCATGACTAATGCCATGGTTGCATATTTTCCTCAATGGTCATTAAATGCATCAGGAAGATATGCTGGGGTCTAAAGTCTGGTCTTTGACCTGTGTAATTTTGATTACACGAAGAGATAGCAGCAATGAGTTGTAGAATTTAGGAAACAAGATGAAGTCATTTTAAAATATTCTTGCTGAAAGAAGAAAAAGAAAAAAGATGACAGGTGTATCAATTTTTAATGGAAACTGATAGTGGGTATGGGCAAGTGGAACTCAAATCAAAAGATTGGACAAATTGATTTTTGCCACAAGTCTTGATCTCTGGCAATTTAAATCTTACATGATTAAGAATCCAAATGGCCTCTGATGGGTTGCTATGCTGAAACTGGACACTCAAAAAGTTATTTTTTTTTTAATCACAAAATAGGTATTTTAACTTATTAAGCATAGGATCAGAATTTCTTCTGACAAAGGAAATAAGGGGTGACAAAACCAGATCAGTTTCCAAACACTTGCAGACACCTGAAGATTAGGAGGACTCTGATCCTGGTACAGCAAAGCTCCTACCAAAATGTAATGCATGCACAGCAAATTATTGTTCTTGGACAAAATGGTTGATCGCTGTTTGGTCATTGTTGTCAAAAGGAGTCTCAGCTGTAAGTGTCCTTGAAATGGTGTCTTCAGCTTGATCAGGTGAGTGTCAATAAATCCCTGTTCTGCTCATTTCTCATAACCCAGATAGGCATGGTCCTACATTGCCAGTCTATCTGAACTACAGAAAAACATCTCCTAAATATCCCAACTACATGCAAAAGACTGTCATGCTTCTACTGACTGTTTATAATTAACTATGCACTATTTGATCAATTGTGGAGCAGGAGTTGACTGGGAAGCTCTGTGGCACTACAATCAAGACGCTTGTCAGCACATTAAAGCATAAGACTTGGACTGACACAGCAGGATCAACTGGGTAATGTCTCAGGTTGCCCAACATTTCCACCTTGAGAGCTGCTCTCTCAGTCAGTCAGACACTTGTGAACATAGTGGAGAGTTCAATCAGTCACTTATTTTTAGAATGATCTATTGTCTTAGACCACGCTGTTACCTGTTCTAGGCAGATGACTAGCTGGGTAGTTCCTGGGTCGCCCAAAGAGTTAATGGCTTGAATGCACTGGATATCCACACAGATACAATCCTAATATAAAGCCACACCAGAGTTACAACTAAAGCACAAACTTGAATTTCATACTTATAAATCACTGGCAAGTTCAGTTCCATTCCTCTTGACATTTGTGTGAAGTGAGAAATGAATGCTGTGAAGGCTGAACTAAACGTAGTCTTATGGTTGTGCTTGTGAGGAAACTATGGAATAAAAGAAACAGCAGCAGTTATCAGAATATTATAATGGGGTATGGGGGCCTTGAAACCTTAAAATAAATTAAAAAGCGTTGACAGGTTTAAAGGTATGGGTTTGATTGTGGAGTAACTCAGAGCAAGCCAGTAGGAGCCTGGGGACTTAGTGGATCTGGTGACTCTAATTGGTTATGTTTAGACCTAGCCATTATCAGGTTTAAGTGAGGTGAAAAACAGAGGAGAACAGGCTATTTTGCATCAAGAGCAAAACTTGTGATCTCAAGCTGTCTGACTCAAAGCCAGGGGAAAGCTCCCATGGAGTCAAGGACCTTTCAGACTTTCTTGTTTTATTATATAAACAATGAGAGCCTCGTGCCGAGTCATTGCATGCTGCACTGCTGAAGATGTTGAGTGAAGTCTGCAGTCTGCTTCCATTCCAGTCACAGAAAATAGCCCTACTGTTCTTTCTCTGTTCCCATAAAACTCTTTCTGCCTTCAGCAGAAGTGCTGGGAAGGATCTCAATTTGATAGTGTGGTCTAGAAGGAATAACAAGTGAGAAAAGATGGCTTGGTATTCTGCCCACCAGTACACAAGGGAAAGGTTTCTCAGGAGCTCATGACTGGGCTCAATGATATTAAACCAAAACTTGGCCATGTTAGAAACTTCTGGTGAGCCTGTGACAACACTTTAAATTATACAGTCCTTCAAGAGACTAAATATGCTGGCTGTCACAGGTGGGTCTCTGTCAGGCTTCCCCATGCTCCAAACTCATCAGCTTGAAAAATATTAGTAACATTCACATGGGGTAGTTGGTCCTCTGAGTCACAGGCATGTGGATGAACCATGTGCCTTTGGTTAGATAGCAAAACTTGATTTCTGCTATCCAGTTGGACCATTTTGATTAACAAAAGTTGAGGCCTGCCATAGAAGACCAAACATCTGCATGTGTTCCAGCTTCTTACAGACAGTAAGAAAAGAAAAAAAGGCAGTGAAAAATCCTATCCAGCAGACCCTAGGGCTTATTCAACAGGCCTTCTGGCTTCCAGATTCATATATTATGCTTTCACCACATCATACACCGAATTGCTTTTAGTATCGTTTGGCAACATGCTTCTACAATCAAGGGGAAGATTTTTGGCCCATTGTATTACTTTAACAATGACAATAAGCAAAAAACAAATAAGCCTATAAATCACTTGACTCATGAACACAGTGCCTTTGTCTAAGAGAGGACTTCAGATTGGAAATGTAGTCTATCTACACAGGAGCAGTGATTTCAGACTTAGAGAGAGTCCCTCCCAGTGTGAGGTTTAGGAGTTCTATTTTTAGTGCTTAGCTGTGATATAATCCACCTTAGAGTTGTGATCTAGCACAAGATCAAGGTGCTTACTAGAAGGTCTGCGACAAATGTTGCACCCAACTGGATTCCAAGCATCTACGTCATTGTAACATTGAATGTCCCTGGTCCTCGTGCTGACTCTGTGCAAGAGGGATGAATTTCAGAATGAACAAACACATGAACTAAAAGTGGATGAAAACCTGAGGAATGTGCTGCCACTCTGTTGAAAGTCAGAAACTACAATTTCTTCTATGTTTCTTTTTTACTGGAACAAAGCAACATTTTCAGACTGAGAACAAAACCAATACATCTCTCTTGGGCTCATCTTGATATCCACTCCATAGATTTGTTATTACTGCAAGTACCTTCTCTATGATTGAAACACTGAAAGAAATATTCCTTTCAGGAATTCTCCCTAGACCTGTGAACCCAGTGTGTTTAGTAGTCTCCTTTAGAAAACCCCATTTCTTTCTTGACAGGCTTGGCAACTAATTTCACCTTTTGAATATATTCAGTGCTCTTGATTTGCATGTGTGAAATAGAGTTAGAGAAATTTTAGTAACTCATTTTAAAAAAACTCTAAGGAATACTTGCAAACTTTGAATGGGTCTCCTGTTAATTTTTGGCATTCTCTTTTCACTGATTTAATTTCCTGTTCAGTTTCCATTAAGTGACACATATGTTGGATAATTTAAATATTCAGATTTATTTATTTTCAAATAATGAAGACGAGGAGCTCAAAGAAATACATGAGACTTTATACACGAAAAACTTTAAAGCTAGACTGACTTAGTGAAGAACAATTTCATTGATTTGCAGTACAAGATCCCACATGACAAAATTAAGATTGTTCTGAAGACATATTTTTTCTATACACATAGATGAAGAGATCAAATAAAGGATTTTTTATTCTTTCTGAGAATATTTAGGGAACAAAACTTCTGATACGTGGGTCCAAACTATGCTCCTTGACTTTTTGTTTTGGTGATGTTCAATAGCTACTTTGTATTTGAGTGTCCTTTGTGATGTCTCCACCTTGGAGACTTAATGCTCATATGAAACCCGATACCATCTAAAACTGCATATACTGAAAGGTCTTTTGCTCTCTCAACTGCCTCTCTTGCAAGTGGGCATAGAGGTTACTTATACACTAATTTAGCTGTCTGAATTTTATCCAGTTCTGTTTTCTGTGTCGTTCTTACAGCATATTGAGAATAAGCTGTATTTTACTAAACTAAAACACTATATAGAGACACTATAGCATTCAGGGCAGTTCCCTTACCAAAATAGACCTTGTGATCCTTTTTGTGCCTCACATACTAACACAGAGGTGAGCAGAGTAGAAAGTGAGGACAGTGAGGTGAGGTTTTGGTTTACTTTGAGCTGTTGAGGTGACTGAGGGTCAGAAGAGATCAGAGCATTCTAGTAGGTGTCAGCATCTATTAGAATAGGGATTACTGCTGAACAAACTGTGAGGTGCCCTGTTTCTTTGTGCTGTATTTGTCAGCTCCCCTTCCCAACCTGCAATTAGATCTACAGGATGAATGGAAATGGGAAAAGCAGGCATGAGCAAAAATATTAAGTAAACATTCCGTAAGGCAAAGAGCAGAGTTTTTTTCTTTACCCTTGAGAGTAAAGCAGTACAATCTACAAAAATGTGCCTACAATATCTGTGAAGTGGCAATGAGCTGCTGTGGATGCAAAGCAGCTCCTGAATGATGCCAGCATCCATCTGTGGGTAAGCAGAAGTGTTTCTTGGAACTAAGAGAGATGTTGCTCTCTTTGGCTTGAAAATCCACTTACTTTTTCCCCGCTGTTTTCGCCATGAGTTTCAGTGTGATGAGAAACAAAAAGGGTTACATTTTCAGTCATGATGTTTCCCGGCTCTAACTGGCTCAGGGCTGTAGTGCATGTGAATGGTGGCAAGACATGAATCACAGCAGCTGTCCTGCATCACTCATTGATAAAAGAAGATGCATGAGGGAGCAAAGGTAGACAAGAACAGGGGTCCATTGCTTATGTATCCAACATGAGGCCTTCTAGCTCAACAAAGTCTGAAAATCAAATGCTGTATGGGTAACTCAGTAACTGCATATTTTATACGTATACATTATTTTTTCAAGATGTAGTGAAAATTTTAGAGATTCCATGACAATACCACGTATTTAACTGTTGAGTCAAAAGGAGAATCAGGGAGAAAAAAGTTCTATGGAAAAACTGGATCAAAAGCTGAAAATCTGGGAATTATGTCTCTGCTCTGTGAACTCTGACCTGCCGAGATAAGATGCTGGGATAAAGGAGAATACCAACTCTCTGAGGTGCTGCACAGACTTTTGTGGTCATGGGTTCTAGTTGCCTCGTTGCTCTTTTCTCTAGGACCACCATGGTGTGTGACTTAGTGCCCTGAGTGCAATGTGGGCAGTCAGGGTAGTTTAGTAAACACTTAAGGGCTATGTCTTCTTATTTCACCAAGATTCCAGGATAAACCGGAGATTACATATTTTAAAAGTAGCAAAACAAAATCCAAGGATGTCCAGTTAGGAAATAGGTTAAATTTTGTATCTGAATTTACTCAGTGAATTGGGTTTGAACAAAACAGTCTGTGGAAAAGAGCACTTCTTGACTTCAATAGTTCAAAATCATTTTCTAGCTATAATACAGGAGTATGAAATTTATGTTCATGGCTATGGTTTGCGTCTCCTATTTAAAGATTTTTAAAATGAACTTTAAGTTTTTTAACTTCTTTACACCTCCTTGCCCATATTTCAGTCCTTTTTTCACAGTCTATTTCAGAAAGCAATACATTGCCTTCTGTACTTGTGTACGTTGGCTGAGGTACCACTGTCATTTTTCTTATCCCATTGAGACAGGATGAGTTTAACCAGAACTTCCTCAGAATTTGCTGATATCATTCTTCATGTAGGATGGCTGATAATAGAAGTTCCTTTCCAGAAAGGACAAACAGGAAAAGAAACGATTTTGCAATTACACAATGCTCACATGGGAAAACTGAAGCCCCTCTGTTTGTGTTGCTTCTCAAAGCAATGAAAGATCCATCCGCTATGGGGAGACAGAAGTCTCAGAAACTGGCACTTAACTTAGCAAAGTGAATATTGTTTAGATTTAAAAAATGGATAAATAAAAAAAAATTTCTCAGTAAAAACAAAGACTTTTTCAGAGATGTATACATACTTTTATAGAACATAATTTTTCTGCCAAAATTAAAATAACCAGAAATTACCCCACCTCGTGAGTATTTCTTTTTGTCACACCATCTTCCTAACTGACAACAAAGCACTATAAAAGCATGTAATGAAACCCTTAAACTGTCAGGCTTGGTCTTGTGACCACTTCCCTGGAGAACCTGTTCCAGTGCCCAACCACACTCTGGATGAAGAACCTCTTTCCTAATATCCAGCCTAAACCTCCGCTGACACAACTTCAGACCATTCCCTCAGCTCCTGTCACTGGTCACCACAGAGAAGAGATCAGTGCCTGCCCCTCCTCTTCCCCTCAAAAGGAAGTTGGAACTGCAATGAGGTCTCCCCTCAGTCTCCTCTTCTCCAGGCTAAACAGACCAAGTGCCCTGAGCCACTCCTCACATGGCTTCCCCTCCAGGCCCTGCACTATCTTTGTTGTCCTGCATGGACACTGAAGGAGTACACAAGAATAGACAAATAATCTTTATTAGCAACTGCATCACTTCTGCTTCTCACAGGATGCCCTTTCCCTAGTTAGAGCAGAAAGAACTGGCCCATCCTCTTTGGGGTAAAATTCACTTTTTTTTTATTCCTTTCAATTCTAAGATGCTTAAACTGACTCTTTGTGTCTTCATTCAGATCCCTCTCAGATACAACATAATGATCAAGAGGATGGTGGCACTTAGTTGCCCCATATATATTGTCATTCCTGTAATTTGGTACCAGAAAAGAACATCAAGGAGTTTCTCTTCAGAAGATGGACCAGGAACAGGGTGTCCACATACATTTTCAGAATTTTATGCCAAATAAAGAAATTACCTGGAATTATATTCATCCTTTGCAGAGAATAATGCTATGTAAAGAGTGGGTTGAGAAAACATTTGTAATTAAGAAATAAGATAAACCCAAGCCTTTATGGGTAGTTGTTGTTACTGCTGCCTCTCAGGAAGGGGAACTGCGGGTCCTCATGGATGAGCCAAGTGGATGCAGTAGTGGGAAGGAAGATGAGAAACAAGAAGAGGAAAAGAGCTTGGGGTTTTGAAATCCTCTGAGGTGGAAAGAAGGCAGTTTAAAAAACATGTAATGGGAGGTTCTTAGGCTGGATAAATATCTTTCTGGGGTTAAGTATGTGAGACATTGTCTTCAGTTACAGTTTGGCTGAAAGCTGAGATGGAATATGGGAACCATCTTGTTCTGGATGCATGCTTCGGGGAAAGTTCCACACGGTAGGAGAACGAGTGCAGCTACAACATGAAGTGTGTCCTATGTCTGGAAGCAGATAGTAACCATGTATTTTATAAAGCTCCCATTGTTATAGAGTGAGAAAGGCACAGCTGCACTCCTTTCCTTTGTGGACTCTCCAAAAGAAAGGAAAAGTCTGTTCAATTCACCATGATGGGTATACAGTGAGATATTCCCAGGGGTTCCACTAGCCACAGTACCCAAAATCTTTCCCACAGACTTAGAAAATGCTCATTTAAGCAAAATTGTAACCCACCACTTGTTGAGAACATCTGCGAAATTAAGCTTGCAACTAAAAATTCTAGGAGACTGAGGCACAACAGCAACCAAAGGGTTCGCAAAAGGATTAGAAGTAGATACAGCATATATTTTTTCCCTTCTGCATAGTGTAGCTATTGCATGAATAGCGTGAATTTAAACATTAAACCTGGCTTTCATACTTAAAACACTTCAGAGTATTTCTAAAAGACTGTTCTCTGAACGCATTCAAGTATAAATATAACATTGAGAGCAGATGTATAGTACTACATTTAAATGTGAACATATTTGTTTGTCACATGTGAAAAATGGGGAAACTACATCACTGATGGATGTTATTTACCTGCTTTTAGTTTCAACTACCCACAGGTGACAGACAGACTGATCCTGTCTGCTGCTGAAGTCTCAGTCACCCACTGAAGTCAACAGGAATTAAAGAGGAAGTCAGGGTCTGTCTAAGCAGAATAGTGGAGATTACATAGTAAAATGTGTATTATATATAGTAAAATATCAATGATTAAATATTAAAACCTGCAGGAATTAATGAATGAAAGAGGTTCTTACATTAATTTATTTCCCAGGGAAAACAATGGAAATTAAGATGATTAATAATTTCTAGAACTTTGTCTGCTAAGGTTTGTATTGTGCTCTCTACTCCTCCACCTCCACTGATCTTAGTGAAACAGGGGGTGAAAATCAGTATTTCCTGAAGTAAGGATATTTTATTACCCCACATTAATTTATATCTTTAAAAATGGTGGGAAAGCAGAATTTTCAGCTGTATTGAATTGGAGTAATAACTCATCATTATGTAGACTATAGAGGAGTTGATCTTGAGCCTGCTAAAGTCAGTGGAGGGGCTCCAGCTGAGTTAAATGGACTTTGGGTCAGATCCAGAAAGGCAGTAGGGAGTTGCAAACAGACAGCTTAAACTTATGATAAGTTTGTCTTGAAAATTCTATGTATGAAAAGCTGTCTCATCTGGACACAGAAAAACTCCTGAACTGCTCTCCAGTAATAGATGCTCTCATTTTTGCCAATGTGAGCTTTTGCACTCAGTGAGAGCTGGGACCTGCATGAATCCTAAGCATTTGAAAATTTGGTTAGTAACAACAGCACATTCAGAGGTGTAGCATGGCAGACTTTAAATGGCACTTTGCCATACACAAGGAATTTGGACCAGTGGGAGTTTAAATTAAATGATAATATAACACACTTCATTTCCTGTATGTTTACCAAAAATGAGAAGACAGCAGAAGCTCTGAGAAAGATAATTGCTAAACACTTCAGAATATTTTCAGTCTATCTTCAGTGATGCTAATGGTTTCATCAAGAATGTTTTTTGGGAGTGTTTTATGGTTTTCTCATGTAGTGGAATTGTGAAAAAAGTCTAGTACTGTTTAAAAATATTATTTTAGGTTTATATTATGGGTCTCATAAACAGTAATTTTACTGTCATGTTTAATTTAGGCATTGTAATACATTGCAAAACAAATCTAGGGAGAATATTCACGTTTTTCTTTGTAATTTTACTCAGTGTTGTTCTGAAAGTGAAATGTTTTTCTACATTAAAGGTGAATCTTTTCTTTTAATTCTGATCAGATTATTTCTTTTTTCTAAACATTAACTACAGTATAATCTTCCATAGATATGAAAAATCAGAGTACTTAATAAAGGAATAAAGTTTTGGAATAATAAAAAGCAATCATGTCTCAAGTAAATTTTGAACTTATGTAAACAAAAGGCAAGGAAGTAAGAAAAGACGAGATACATTAAAGGAGTTTTATCATAGTCAAAGATGCTAATTTTTCCCCTATTGAATTTCATCAAAAAAAGAAAAGGTATTCTGTCTGGATTCAATATTTGTTGTGAGTCATAAAACATTAGGTAATGTTTTCCTTAGACTGTGTAGCAGTAAAACAAGAATGGGAGAAGAGGAGGGTGGAATAAAGACAGTAACTCCAAAGTTAGGGTTTAACAGGGTAATATTTATGGGCATTATAAGAATGCATCAGTGATTTATTTTTGCCCCAGAATATCTTGCATTTATGCAATTTTTATTAACCATAAATATATTGTATAGGACTTCCCAACAAATATAACATTTTAAAATAATTTGCTAGCAGTTTATATCTGTGCCACTCTATATAGGTCACAGGTGTGAGGGTGCTGTAAATATTTCCGGACAGGTCTGGAAGATATGTCAGGTGTTGCATGGCTGCAGAGACAAGACCTGCAGTGCTGATGAAGAAGATAACCTGTGATGATGGCCTTCCCTGTGAAGGGAGTTGACAGCTTTGACTCCTGCACCTTGCTGTTGTATTATCTATGGCAGCAATGCTGGCTTTGAACAAAGGGCAAGCTTCAGATGATTGGTTTGCATGACATGTGGTGAGACCATGGAAGATGGGTGAAAATGGAAACAGATTCCTGCTTACACTCACTAAAGTAAAGCTTTCAGTTGGCAATGCTTGTG
The DNA here is from genome assembly GCA_035047845.1 of Dendrocincla fuliginosa. NCBI lineage: Eukaryota > Metazoa > Chordata > Aves > Passeriformes > Dendrocolaptidae > Dendrocincla > Dendrocincla fuliginosa. The sequence continues at coordinate 51,080,999 of JAWWMO010000001.1, forward strand.
AACCACCTTAGGGTGGATGTGTGTGTGTGTGTGTGTGTGTGTAGGGGGAAGAGCTGGGTCGAACCTCACAGAGGTGGGGTTGCATCTTATCCCACATGGCAGGGCCCTGGAACCCACACAGGGCAATGCTGGAACAGACACACAACAAACAACCTGGAAAAAATATAACATGCACACCTCCTGGAGCCCCCGACCCAGACTGGATTGGCAGGGATGGTGAGGACACTGCCCCTCACCCTGGCCTGGGACCCTGGAGTGGCTGGGGAGTCAGAGGCCCTGGCTGGGGTTTTGGCCATAGAGACCAGAGCAGATAAACCCAGAGGTTTTGGAGTGCCACATGTTGCAGCCCTGCCACCTGGACTTGTGAGAGCTGGTCTGCCACAACGCCTCAGGGGTAGCTGTCTCTCCCTCTTTCTGCTTCTCCCTATTCTTGCTCCCTCTGCTTCTCTTTTGTTTACTCCTTTCTTGATGCTTTGGGTGGCTTGGAGCAGGAGGGATTGGATTTGACTTAAGTGTTGTGAATTGATTGAATATTGACTTGGGTGTTGTTGAGTAATATGTGCTGAGTTGGTATCGTAGTGGAATATTTTGTCTAGTTTGTGTAGTGCCCTTTCTGAACCATTGCCAGGTTCCTTTCTTTTTTCCCCCTAAATTGATAAAGAAAGCTTTTGGAACAAGCCCATGGCTTATTCTCTGTATGTTCTCTCAATGTATTAAAGAATCCTATATATAAATATTAAAGTAGGACTCCTAGGCCTACTGAGCCTGCAGCTCTGGGGCTGGAGTGTTACAGTGATAAAAGAGCAGGTTAAGATTTTGAGAGTTTACAGCAAAGTTTGCATTTCTTTCTTCTTATAACTTGTAACAGGCACCCATAGATGCATACGGGTCATCTTGCAGATGTTTATGACTGATAAAAAAATTTAAAACATTACAACTACATGTCATTATGAGGATTTTTGTTTCCTTCCTGTTTTTCTTTCCTGCAAATTATGTGCGTCTTAATATCAACAAATAAAACTACTGTCTCCTGAGGGAGAATTAGCTGTGAGTGAGCAGTTTGGGACAGCAAGGACACTTTTACTTTGAATACTTTTCCATTCCCAGCATGGGAACATAAATATATATGCAGACCATGAAACAAGCAACCAGATTATTAACTTCACCCTTTTCCTTCTTGGTGCCCTGCTTTTGATAGATGAAATAGACTGGAAGGCTGTTTTGTTCTGTGGATTGTTTCCCCCAAGGTAAACTTTGGAGACGTGCTTGCACTTGTGATGATGCCTGCTTTGAAGTGTCATCACTCCTAAATCCAACAGCATCTTTCCTTTCCTTCTAAATAGAGAAACTAATTTCTCTTCCTAAAGAGCTTTTATCAGTTCTTCTGTGTCTTACACAGTAGCAAAATGATTTCTCAGATATTTTTCATTTTCACCACCTATAATATTTATCAGCCTCAGGGACATATCAGGAATATTATATTTATCTTCTCCTTGTTGAAGATACTGGGAGAACATCTTTCTAAAAGCTGAGTGAATTCTACCAGAGAGGTGAACCATCACTGCTAGTCCCTCAAAGCAAATAGGACGAGAAGGGAAGCTATCAGACCTAATCATTGGGTCCAAATGAAGGCCAGCTAATGACAAGTGTTCCCGTTTCTCTATAGCCCCAAGTGTTTTACCTGTTGACTGCCCACTCCCCTCTTTCTGAATAATACCATCTCAGATTTGTTGAGTTTGTATCTTTACCACAAGATGTATCAGTCTTCAAGCAGATTAACTGTAAGGTGTTTGCATGTAAGCCAGTGGTAAAAACAAGTTTTGAAAAGTTTACATTTATTGCAGGACCAAAAATTTCCAGTCTCAGGTATAAAACACTGGTCCATCACATTTCTGTATTGTAAAGACTTGTGCACCACTTTATCCACAGTTTAGATGAAAATTCTTGTTCCAGGTGGCTGCAGGGTAAGCATACATCACAAGTGAGAGTTTACTTGTAAGTATTGTCAGCAGATTTTGAAAAATGATGGTAAAGTACCTTCTTCACGTACTTGATTAAGCCCTTCAATCCTTATTCACATCTCCACGAGTCTCATGTGGACTGATAGCGTCAACGCTCTGTGTTTATTTCCAGAACATGCAGATCACAGTCAGTTCTAACTACAGGCTTCACAAAAGTTACAGGAAACGTGGAGAAAAGGCCTTTAACTCTTTATTCTAGCATGTCTTCCTGTCAGTATTCTATTCTACAGAAT
>JAWWMO010000001.1:51083352-51144515 GCA_035047845.1 Dendrocincla fuliginosa
CTGCACCATCTCTCTCTCCCACCTCTTTCCCCTGCCACATGCAAAAATCTTTTACCACATATATATTTGTTGTCTCACCATTATACTGGAAGTTCATCATGATGTTAGGGGGAAAAAAAAGACCATAAAGATTGAAGACTTCACCCCCCCCCCCTTGTATTTTATCTATTTTCTGGTTTGCAGAGTCTCACTCAGAACTGGTTAGCTTTCCTAGAAACCCATCTTTAGGTAATTTATGGGGAAAAGATTTGATAATTCAATGCAAATTGACTTTTTGTTTTCTGTCACCCTGTATCATGTTTCAGCAGTTCTGTTCTCCAAGTTTTCCATTCATTACCTGAATTATATGGCTATAGTATACCAAACAAATACTTCCTGAACTATTTCACCTTAATCCAGCAATGTGTTTAATGTTAAACCCACAATTAATCCCAGCAAAATGAATGAAGCTATTAATGAATTTAAACATATTTCCAGGTGAAAGCTGGTATGAATTATCCTGTTACCATTGTCCCAAGCTACTTGATTGAGCAAGCAAAGCACTATAATGAGCCAGCCCTTCAATGTAAGATTGTATTCACAAAATATTCTAAAGATTGACTAAAAGGAGTGCCAAAAAAGGCTTTTAAAAACAAGATAAATACAGAGAAAGAATGGCCCAGGAGGGACACCTTTTTGATATGCATACAACTGAGAAGCTTAAGGTATTAATGAAATGATCTGAAAAGGCATCTTTATCCAATTAAATTTTTTTATGTAACCCCACCATGTTCTGGATAAAATACTCCTGTTTATCAAGCTATGCAACACATTCACCATGGAGTATACTGTTTTAAGCACATGTGCGGGTAAGGGTTTAACATCGAATCATAAAATGACTTGGGTTGGAAGGAGCATTAAAGATCACCTAGTTCCAACCTCCCTGCCATGGCCAGCGACACCTTCCACTACACCAGGCTGCTCAAAACCCCATCCAACCTGCCCTTGAACACTACCAGGAATGGTGCACCCACAGCTTCTCTAGGCAACCTGTTCCAGTGCCTCGCCACCCTCACAGTAAAAGAATTTCTTCATAATACTTAATTTAAACCCACAGTCCATCAGGTTAAAGCTATTCCCCCTTGTCCAGTCACTACATGCCCTTGTAAAAAAGCCCCTCTCGAGGTTTATTGTGGGTTCATGATGCTCAGGGTGAAGAACTGGCTAAAGGGTGAGCAGGGTTGCACTGAACTCAGCTACAGCTGCCTGGTGACCAGTCACCAGAGCATTCCTCAGGGTTCAGTTCTAGGGTCAGTTTTGTACAATATCAATATCTATGCTCTGGACACAGGAGTTGAATGCACCATAAACATGTTTGCTGATCATACAAAACTAGTAGATGCTGTTGACTCTTCCTTGAGACAAGCTACCTTGCAGAGCGATCTATATAGATTGAAGCATTGGGCAATCATTAATTGGATAAGGATAAATGCTAAATTCTGCACCTGTGATGTAATAACGTGGGGCACAAATAAAAATTGGGAGAAGAGTGGCTAGAGATCAACTCTACAGACAGGGAGCTGGGAGTGCTGGTGGATAACAGGCTCTATATGAGTCAGTTGTGAATTTTATTAACCTTATTACTGGTTATTATGTAGTGCAAGCTACCACGGGTCCTTACATGAAGAACTAATGGATTTGAAAACAGTCTTTTGTCCCCATAATATATTACTTGATTTAATGAAAGCAGAACACTTATAAATCTCTCTACAGGCATGTATTGTGTATATGATTAGCTTGTCATAGCTACACAAAAATCCTTATGAATTTTGTTGAGTAGAGTTTTTTTAAATGACTGTGACCCATGTCTCTGACTAAAATGGCAAATTACTTATTTTTAGAAGTATGAACTCTTACATGAATCACCTTTTGGTCAAAATGTCTAGAATGTAAAACTATTCAGTAATAGTGAAAAATAGATAGGCATTATCTCCTTTATCTCTTGTATCTAAAGATATTTTTCAGGTCTTATAAACAGCCTAAGGAATTTCTTGCTAATATAATCATTTTTATGTTATGATGTAGTTTTGTTCAACAACATTTTTCTGACTGAAACTGATTCTAATAAACTTCATAGTTGATTTTTGAGAAACAGTGTCAGGCAGCAATAAAAATAATTTACTGTTTGATTCAAATTCTAACAATCTGGATGCAGACTGTTCCTAAATTCTTGTCATAAGTAGCACCATCCAAAAGTACTGCTCCTTGCTTCTAGTCACATTCCAAGTGCTTTGGATGGTGTTTCAGTGAACAGTGGTGACTCATTTCAGTATAGAGTCATCAGTTGGACCTGCAATGTAGACTTCAGGAAAGCATAGCAAAGATGCCAAAGCCACATGTTTATTTGATTTATTTATATTTGGAGAAAAGACTTCTTTGGAACCCCTCTCAGAGCCTGAGGGATCCTCTTCTCTGTTTTCTCCCCTGCATCCTTGTGGCCCTTGTGGTCCTCTTGGCCAAGAGGAATGGGACACACCTTTTTGAGCTGCCAAATACTAGTCTGGAGTAGAACTCCCTACTGTCCACAGCTAAGCATGAGAAATATGGAAACATGACACAACAGATTTAAATACCTTTGTGAACTCTCTGTATAAAATAGAACAAAACACCTTCCACAAATGGAAATGATCTCTGTTTTTTTATCTTCTGGAGTGTATTTAGTTCATGAACCTATAGTGTGTTCCCTTCTGTAGGGTACTGGTGGCATCATTTTAATCACTGTGAGGGTAATACATGAGTGCACACCTGGAAGGGGAAGATGGTAATGTTGGAAAGCTGTATATTTTCTATATGCCTCTTTTTATAAGGCTGATGAAAGAAGATTATCCCCTCTCCACTTTCTTCATAATTTTGTTTATGAATCGTGGTGCAACACATTTGGAAATCTGTTGCTTTGCATCACATTCTGACAACCTAGCTATGAAGGGGTGTGATTCCATATCCAGCATTCCAAGTCATCTGAGCTCTTACAATTTACTTTTAAACTGCTGTGAATTACTAGATTATATGTATGGCAGCCAATTATTAACACTCAGATATACTCAGGTTTATGTCTACACATAGACTTAGATGATCTGGTATAAAAGTAATTTTCAGTAGAAATAGTACTTTTAATGAGAAGAGATATGAGGCCTCTAAGAGGCAGTGGATCCAAATCAGTTTAGAGTGAGAGAATCCTGGTATGGGCTTTGATCTTGACTGCATTTGCCATCAGGCAGGCACATTTTCCTCTTGCCTACTGAGAACTTGACTGAGGTCTGTCAAAAACCACACTTCTGATTATGAATGTAGAAACTGTAACCTTGGTAAGGCATGAAGTGTGCCCTCTGACTTAGTTGTACTCAGTGTAGCGCAAAAAACTGAAGATACTCTACTTCTCTGAGGCAAGGGGCAGCAGAATTACAGTCTATTCGAAGTGTTAAATTTTTGACTTGTTCTTTTTAGTACAGAGCCAAAAATTTACATGATACACTCCAAAAATGACAGATGGCCCTACATCATTTTACAAGTGCAAAAAAAGTACATGACACCAGTGCCTTACTCAAAAATTGCTTCTTAATTAAAATATGCAGTAAGATTACTGTTTAGTTAAATTCCAGGTGTCCTAGCAACCTGTGTCTCTTATACATATGTCTCATATCTGAATTGACTTGAATGCAGATGGAAATTTGGAAACATGGAATTTCTTAGAATACTGTTTGTCAGCTCAAATTATTATACTGATGTCATTCAGGGCAGACTCAAATACAGAGCACTAAACCCTCTAAGGAATAAGAGTATTGCATTTTCTAGCTAAGACAGTTCTAATCATACTTTCATCAAGAATCTAAAATTTATTTCTAGTAAGAGTTTTGAAAATGAAATAAAAATATTTAAACACATTTAGAAAATTAATTAATAATTAATGGAAGCACCGATAGGATCAGTTAAACACACTTTTAGTTCTCTAATTAAGTAATTATTTACAATTTCCAGGAATATCAGGTGAAATTAATCTCAAATAACTTGTGTTAGCTAAATGCTGGAAGTTTGCTTTAAATGAGTCATTTAAACTTGCAACAATAAAGAAAAATAGTACCTCCAGGGAACAATTTAGATAAGCTAAGCTGAACTCTTGAGGTGACATTTTTATCAATTTCTTTTTGCAAGAAATGTTGGAGAGCATCTTGAACCAGACATCTACTAGCTCTACACTACTGAAAACCAGCAAAATAAATTTGACTATGATGGTTATAATGGGTCTACATAGTCTTAATGTACACCTTGGAAGATCGTAGGACATGTTTGTTTTCTACAAGGATGCAAAAATTCATATAATTTTATTTCAATTTTATTTTAATTTTGGGGAAATTATAGTTATGATTCTATAGAAAAAATTGTCTATTTTTCTTTAATAGGAACAAATGCATAACACGCACTTTCATCTTTTGAGTTTTATGCATATAACTATAAAATTGCAGAGAATTTTATGTAGAAAGTATCTTAAAAATAAACCCCAAATCATATTACACACTTGCTGAAAATGAAAGAATTAATAAATATGTTTGCATTAGGTGTATCTTTAATTAAGCTGTAGAAATAATGGTATTTCACACAAAGTCATTAACTTATCTTCTGGTAGAAGAGTTTCCAGAAACACTTCATCTTTGCTTCTATCATCAATTCCTTTTTTTTCAAAAATAAAGTAGAACAGTTTTCATCTAAGGCCCAGGCAAAACAAAACACTTGAGGCATTATACACTAAAATATTCTCAGCAATATACTAACATGTGCTGACAGTAATACCTGAAAACTGTTACAAAGAAAACATGTTATTTTACTTAAATCAAAGCAAGAAGAACGTCTTTAATGTCTTATTGATAGACTGCAGTGGAAACTTCTTCACATGAAATATGCATTACTTTGCTATTGACAGCAGTAACTAACAAGCAGTGTTATTTTACAACAGACACATTTACATTGGCTACATTGGGAAAAAAACCTTAGACCCATAACTGCTGAAGAGTAGTCGTTAACTAACAGATACAGATACACTAACAGATGACTCAATAGGACCACAAAATACATGAAATTGCTTTTCTCATATCTCAATTTCTTCTTGAATGAGAGTATGATGGCTGGCCAGAGAGGTACCAGTTACTGAGATGCTTACTGTTTTTGGGATACCATGTCTTGTTCCTCTGCCCTGTCAAATCACGGGAAGGAGCAAATAAGACTGTGCTGAACCCTGTGCACCTCCCTTGGCTCTGGATACAGAGCAAGTGCTATTGGACTGCAAGTCAAAGGCAAGGGATATCTTGTGCCCCAGGCTCCAAACATGCTAGAAAAGGACAAGGAAATAAGGCATCTTGTTCTTGTTTTGCTCTGCAAGTGAAATTTGTCTTGCTTAGCATTAGCCCTCTGTGAGTTGGCAGCTAATATAAACCAGTTGTTTAGACTCATTTGTAATAAATTTGTAGTTGTGGCACTTCTGGAGTCTGTTCATCCATCCACAGAAAATCATTTAAAGCAGATGGGATGAATTGCATTGAAATGGTGCCCCTCTCCCTCTGTTGATGTTAAGGGGCCCAGACTGCTGGTTTAGAGCAGATGTCCACCTTTCAACTGGTCTATTTGGATAAGACATACCCTGCTATTATTGTATGTGTGTGTAGACAAGAAACTGAAAATGTGAAAGGTTTCACCCTCAAGCCTCTATCAGGGGTGAGGGGAGCAAAGGGACTGAAGATTCAGTTCAGTCAATGCCACAAGTTGGTGTTTTTTTTTCATTTTTATCTTTTGTTTCAGTGAATGAGAAGCAACTTTTGAAAGTGAAATAGTGCTCAGCTGTGCCAGCCAGTAGAGAACCACCTCTGTGCTGCCAGTCTCCTCCACAGGTATCTCTTGTCCTGATGAGTAGATGTGAATTTTCCACTGGCATGTGCTGAAGTTGCTTATCTTTCTGCCATGAAAGTAGCACAAAACCAGAATTTGTTCCTGTCCTGTTCCTTTAGAAGTATGTTGCATCTTCTTTTTCCATCCTGCTTTTCTTCAGACCCTCCAATACATACCATGAAAGCCCCTGCTTGTCTTTGGTCACAGTATTTGATGTGACATCCAATGAAGGGCTTACGGCATCTTAAATGAGTGTCAGCTGTTGAAGTTTCCCCATAGCATTTAAAATAGCTTGACTCAAGAGATTAGAAGGATTGACTCAGTAAGCACTGTATTTATTTCAATTAGAAAAATCTGAGGGGAAAAACCATCAAGAATTCTTTGTTACATCTAATGCCATGAATCTGCATTTATCATATTGCACAGGTGACAACTCACTTTAAATCCAAGCTATTTATGATAGTTAAATAAAGCTAAGCAGCTCACCCCATTTTTCTGAAGATAGCTTTACTGGAATTCAGAATATGCAACACAATACAGAGTTCAGAATAAAGAAATCTTTCTGTTCAAGTTCTTCTCCAGTAGTGGAGATATGTTTCTTTATGGCTACTGGGAATCAGAACTCAATCTTAAAAACGTAGTAGTGAAGAAAAGTGAGAAATTTTAAAAGACTGTCCAGTATCTATTGACTTGCAAGAAAGGCAGAGAGGTTGTTTTCCTAAGAAACATAATTTTCTTAACTTCTACTGAAAGAAACAGTTATTTCTTTTTGTCTGGATACTGTTACTGATATTAGGAATAATTTAAGATTGTCATATATATTCCTATCCTTTAACATTACTAAATTCGATTTACATTTTTCTTTGAAGGAGAAACATTATCAAATCAATATGTGCTTCATTCCAGATGAATAAATGTATGATTACAGTCTTAGGATCACTAGCTATTTGTTTATAGAGATTTCAATGGTTTAAATTAATTAAATTAGTTTTTCTCATACGAATAAAATACAATGGCTACTTAGATTAATAGATAAGATAGATTCCATTTATTTATCTGCATCTACCAGGTTTGTTTTATTTTTTACATTTGCCCTCTTACAAACATTTATATGTTATGTATTCTCATAGCTCTCAAACAATTTCTCATCTTCTTTCTTTATTACAGCTGCTGTGGTTAGGCTATGAGACTTAAACCTTAACATTTCAGTAAAGGTTTTATTAACAATCGCCCCATGACTTATTTTTAGGTACAGTGAAAAATAAATGCTGCTTCTCCTTTAGGCTCAACAGGAAATATGAAAGTTTTGTTACTGAGAATTTTTGTCTTGAGTTTAAGGTTTTTTTGAAGATGGCAACAAATGAATCTGCTTTTCTGTGTCAAATGAATATAAATTGCCTCAAATGGCAAAAAGAATTAAAAAAATATTTTATAATGACAAAAATAGTTTGTTTTCTGGTTCTTTTCCTTTCCTTTTCTTTTTTGTCCTTGTTTCTTCTTTGATTCTTTTTCTTTGTTTATCTTCTCCTGTAAATTTAGATAGCCTGCAAACATATAGCCTCAAAAGAAAGTATTTTGTTTATTAAAAAGTGAAAACCAAATTGGTTCCTTCATAATTTTTCACATGTGCTTTATTGAATTTCCTGTACTACCTCTACATTCACAGTACTCATAATAAGCAGAAATAAGAATAGATATTGTTGATCTAAGTGTAGAAATTACCATAGATGTATAAACAGCTTTCCAGCAACAAATTTTTTAAAGCCTTCTTTGACAATGAAGCTTTTTTAAAAGTTATATGGCAAAGATATTCCCTGGGAGTTTGCAGGGCCTGTCTGTGTCACCATAAGCTTAAAAAACAAGCAAAGAAGCACTGAAACTTAGACAACAGTCTTCTGTATGATCTGCTAGATGAACTTGAATAGGCTTAAAGTTTGTTATTGCTATGTACAACTCAAACAAATAGCAACATTCAAGAACAGCAATATCTTGATCCTGAACAAACAGATCTGATAAGCTCCATCCATGTCAAACTAGGTCCTCTTATTGAATCTTGCAGTCTTCTGTGGGAAAACTCAGCATTTCTAAGTTTTGGGAGAAAATAAGAAGGTAAAAATTTAAACATTAGTCTGATTGAAAGATCTTCTCTAAAATTTACAGTAAGTAAAAATAGTAAAAAATAAAACACTTGTGTAAAGCTTCCAAAATTATTTACTGATAGAAGAAATTTATCTGGTGGTTTCTTTGATGAAATTAAATAGTTGACCTGGCAGTCAAACAAACTATGCAGTGATGGCAATGGGAAGTTTCACAAGTAACCACATATACCTTTATACCTCTTGTACTGAAATTGAAAAGGACAATACAGAGAGAATTGTTTCTTCTCAAATTACCTCTGATTCCTGTCTCAGGGATGAATTAACCGTTAGGTAGATGACAAGAAACTATAGAAATATAGACTCTTCAAATGGTTTCAGTTTGAAAGACCATCTACTCCAAGCCCTCTACCATGGGCAGTGACATCTTTCACTAGATCAGGCTGCTCAAAGCCCCATCAAAACTTGCCTTGAACTCCTCCAGGGATGGAGCATTCACAACATCTCTGGCCAGACTTCAAGTCCTGTAAGTCCAGCAAAGACACCAAGAGGCCTGGGAATAACCGAGGAGGAATATTTCAACTGGATATTTCTCTATTTAACAGATATTTAAAGGAGAAGTTTCACCTGCTCATTTGACCTAGTCTTCTGTGTTCTTCTGTATCCACAGAAGTGTGGCACAGGCAGTTTTCAAAAAAAATGTTAGTTTCAAGGAAAGAGCTTAAAAGATTGTTTTATTCATGTCTTCATAGAACATCAAAGACTAAAAGACGGTGAATTTCTTCAGTATGAACAAGTGCAGTGAAAAAAAGTGTCCAGCCTGACAACACCGAGCTCTCTAGAAAACGTTGAAATATCACACTGCAGAATAACCACAAGACCACTTATTCTATTCTTCTCCATAGCCACATATTGATCTAGTTATTCCACTCTTGTTGCTGAATCTTGTATGTCTTTCTACAGGTTGGTTCATCTTTAACCATGATGAAGAGAGGACATTACTCAGAGCACCTCTCTCTAAACTAGCATTTATGTCCCTGCAGAGGTCTGGAAACACACTGTGCACTACGCTGTTAGCAATTAGTAATTGCCAGCTTGGCAAGATCAGATTTTTTGGGTCAGTTTGTATGTGCTTTCTTAGAATGGCCTAATGCTTCATTTCTACCAGATCTACAAGTCACCATACGGTCAGCATATGGACTCCCCTCTATGGGAACCTCAGGATTGTTTTGTACCACTTGTAGTTCTTCTTGGAGGAGAAAGGAGGAAGACTCACAATATAATAATATTTACCCCTCTGTACTTTCCAAGAGGTCATATGATGGGTTTGGAACTGCCAGCTCCTAGCCTGAGGAACAATTCAGAAAAAGCATGCTAGGAAACAAAAACTTAACTTTATTCAAATGTGAACAGAAACACACCCTCCTACTGATTTCCAGCTCTCACAGTCGTTTGCAAGTTGGGATTTTATGAGGCATTAAATTAAGAAGAAGAAAAATTAAGAAATGCATCTAACACAAGCACACTCACACTGTCTTCTAGTTATGAGGGGCAAAGTTGACAATGACAAATGGAGTTGCCAAATTGCCACTTCAACAAGAGCAGTTTGGAGGAAATATATTAATCTACTAGGTTATTTCGAAAAGGAACATGTTTATGTCATCAGTGTTACTGCTCTCAGAATAAAAAAAAAATAAAAAAAAATAAGAGGCTTATGAAATAGTGGCTCTGTTGGGAAAAAAAAAAAAAGTAAGACTTGGCTTGAACAGCAGTGTCATGTTTTCAAACCTTGAAATGGTACATTAACTGTCTTTTCAGAAGGTGTTATTACCAGGAAAGCAAAATCTGACTCATAAGTTTGTCTCTTGTGTAAACAATGCTGATTGCAGTTTCCATCAAGGATAACCTTTACATGGCTCGGAGTTATCTAATAATGCAATCACATTGGCTCTCCTGGGAAAGCTCCCAGCTTTATAAATACCTGCCCACAGAAATTTGTGGGGATACACTTGGACTGTACTATCTATATAGACATGTAAAATCACAAGAAAAATAAATTCGCTACTGTATGAATAAGCTATATGGAAGTTAAATGCTTTCCTGTCTCATTTTACCCTTAAATTAAAGCATGAAATACAGTGAGAATGGGTTTACTGTCTCCAAATGTATTGTGAAAAAGGATTATATTTGCTTCCTTTAGGAGGCTGAGCACTGCTTTGGCTTGTCTGGAAAACCTAGGAAACTGGCTAGCCCTACACCCAGGAGGGAAACATGATCATGGAGGCTGTGCCTCCTGTACTCAGCAGTACTCCTCTGGCTGCTGATTGGACTCCAGAGCATGCTGGCAAGGACAGGGCTTAACATATTTGCTAAGTTTCAGGAAGGTGACATCCTTACCTTGTCTCTTCCTGTGCCAGATCCACTACTGCCTCAACTGTCCTGATGCTTTAGACTAATTTCACACTGATTTATATTTCGAGTTACTACAAGCTGTTACTTTACTTCATAGACAAAAATATTGTTATTTTCTGAACTTTGGACGTCAGAGGTGCTTTTGACTGAGAAACGTGTGAATATGAGTTGCAGGGATTTTGTTAATGATGACTATCAGCAGATCTTCAAATAATGAAAATTTATGATACATTTAGATTTATGTTTGCATATTTCATTGTATTGCTGATTTACTCTTTTTATCCCATTGAGTAAGTATTTTTTTCTCTTTTAATTGCATTTGGCCTAATGAAGTCTGTCCGAAGCACAGGAGAACATTCTGAAGAGCTATTATCATGGAATCTGATAATTTTAAACTATTATTGACAATAAAGTTCATCTTCTGATTAACTTACATGATTCATTTCATTTATACTATAGAGTTTGAGTTATAAATGTGTGGGTTTCCATAACGGAAAGAGAAAAACTTACTCTGCCTCAATATAGAGACATTAAGAAGAAATAAAGTAGATTAGAGGTTAAATCAATATTTTCATGTTAAATAGATCCTCAGATTTAAATAATTAACTGCACACTGTGAAACAGGGCACTTTCCTGTTGGAGTTACTCTATATTACATAAATCATATATATTTCTTGGATTAGAGAAATTATTTAGAGGAGCTATAACTTTGAGTTAGTCTACCCAAATATCTGGTGACTTGCCTGGTCACTGAGATCCTGATTTTAGGTTGTTCTTTAAATGTATAATCATTACATCTTAAGGGTTTTGGTTGTTTTGTGTTACAGAATGAAACTATGCAATGAACCCCCAAACAGTCCTAGCCAACCTGAAAAAAACCACAAGCCATTTTCTTATTTTGGTGCAAGTGTTCCTCACTTTCCCCCATGGAACTAGAGCAAGGATCTAGCTCTAGGATGCAAATATCAGACAGCTATAAGATCTGAACACCCCCTTCCAGTGGAGAAACCCAGTGGTGATCACACAAGCATGTGTAGATTGAGCTGGTCCAAGTTCCTGTAGTTTATGTTTCATCGAAAAAACCCCTTTGGTGAAACTATGCAATGTGGAAAATATGTATTATTTACATATACACTGACATGTGTAATTGATTCTGGTTATTAGCACATGCACATATTTGCAAGGAAAATGGAGCTCGGTTCAAATGGTATATGTCCTATGATTTATCTTGTAGGTGTACTTTGAAGGTTTTTTAATAAAATATTTATGAACCCAATGATCAGTGAATATCAATTCAGCAGTTTAAGCATTAATCCCACCATGACACATAAAAGCTGATAATTCATTTTTTTAAGAGAGAATTTTTCATGGGAATCAGATTAGGCTGTGGTTCTTCCAGCACTTGAGTACACATATTTATTAGCATAATGTTTTTGCAATCAATATATTCCTTTAGAGACAGTCTTATCAGTAATGAACGGAAACAAGGGAGACTTTGCCACAGGCTTTTTTATAGGTTTCAAATTTATTATAAAGTTAGACTGATACATTTGAAGGTTTATGGCTTAGCTAACCTTTTCAGCCTTTTCTCAAGAATAACTAACAGTTAGTTACTGGCTAATCATTACCTTACTATTCATCACTTATGACAGATTGTGAAGACCAGACTGGCAAAAATCAAATGAAAGATGTCTGTTTGAAAAAAAATACTTCTACATCCTCTGTTACTACAGATACCTTTGTTCAGGGAAATGCTCCATGTAAATTGTCTGATTTCCCTTCATCTTTCCAACCGGTGAAGGAAGAAGGCAAATCATTGCACCCATTTCAGAGGTGAAGCACTTCATTGATTATTGAGAGCACCTGAAAAACAAGGTTGGGAAAGATATCTCAACCTTAATAAATTAATTTGAATTCTACTTTAGAGAGGAAAGACAATATCTTTTATTGGTTTACTATTTCTAAAGCCTTGGATGCAGGATGGAGTTGCCCATGTATATATAAAAAACTGGATAAGCCAAACTCAGAGCTACTGCACCATAACTTGATTCAAAAAACCCCCACCAAAACCAAACCAACCCGAAAACCCTTTGGCAGTGTAACTAGAAATAACATTTCTACATTTGCATTTATTGAAATGATTTTTTCAGGAGGTGATATTTCTGCAACACATTTTCCCTACCTTTGGAGCAGAAGGGTTTTTTTCCCTCACTGACCTCCTTGTGTTCATGGTTAAGGAGAGGGCACAGGTGCATGCCTAGATGTGCGGCACTGAGACTATGTGTGGTAGCACATTATTTGTTGCTGCCACAGAGTTTTTCTTACTGAATTGATTTTTTTTTTTTACTTCAGTGTGGCAGTTACTGGAATCATGAAAGGATGCTTTAATATCTTCTTTGCAAATTTTTTAATTTTTTTTTTGCTTTTGTTTTGGTTTTGTTTTTTTTTTATTATTATTGTTATTATTTTGGGCTTGAGGACTCTTGTTTTAAGCAAATATTGTGTGGGGGAAAAAGTCACAACTTTACTTGTCACACAAAGTCGAACACTTGGAAAAACAAGAGACCCTGAAAAACAGAAGGCAGGCTGAGGAGATATGCCAGTCTACAGGCAGGTGAGAAACAAGACACTTCTGTATTTCCCCACAGATCTCTTTGCTGTTTGGTCTCTGTGACTGAATCATGATAATTTACTTGCAAAAGACCTTCATGCCTTGAGGAGTAGGCTTATATGAAGAAGAATAAAGCGATCTTTGACCTTTCTTGTTCTGTGTTAGCATGAACAGAGGTGACAGAAGCCTTTCAAACCACTTGATTCAAAGGCTGATGGAAGTGGGTCAGTCCTTCCCCCACACTGTCCCATCATATACACACTTCTCTCTGAAATTTTTAAGTTGTTCTTCGTGCTTATGGCTGGCTGGTCATAATGCAGCCGTTTCTAAGATTTTACACTTCTCCTCTCTCGCTGTTCAGAATTCATACTCTTGAGCTATTTTGGCAAAACACTCTCCAATCAACGCCAATCTGCTATTGCCTTCTAGTTAAAATCTAACTGAAAGGGTTCCATGTCTTGGAAAAACATAGCTCTTAAACTTATTCTAAAAATAGGGACAAAACAGATTTTTCCCTCAGTTCTTGAAAAATTTTATATTTGAGCTGTCAGTTATTTTGTGGTGATAATACCATTTAACAAGAATGAAACCTTATACTCAGTTTTGGTTTTCATGTTTTGAAGGGAATTAGTAAAGATAATGACATGATATGCCACTTCCCAAGTCTAGCTAGAACAAACTGTTTGGATTAAGTTCTGAATGCCATGATTTATAGCTTCTATACTGGCTGTTCTGGGGAGAAATTCTAAAGGTATCACTCTGAAAAAAATCAATTGCCTGTGACTCTATGTATTCAGTGCACTGAAAGGTCATATGTTTCAGAGCTGTTTTGTCTCAGTGGCTGCCTATGCTGTCTGTGTACTGTGTGATGAGACCTGTTGCTCTGCCAGAAGAAAATTCCTTTGTCCAAAGGGAGTTCTGGAATTGGAGGTCCAGCCCTAAGTCAGCTGCTCATGAATCAGTTTCTCATACAGCTCCATTGCTGTCTTTCCTGGAGCATAACATTAAGCCTAACACATGTTAAAAGGTAGTTTGGAGGACTGTTTTAATTCCTAGCTAATTAAGTCCTCTCCAGTTTCTCTGCTGCTGCAGAAAATTGTAGGCATATTACTTTTATGTTGACTAAAGGAGTGCTGCTGTTCAGTCCCGTCACTGCCTCAGTGTGGTAAGGGCTTGAATATGATTAAACTCAAGGCAGGCATGAAGATGTTGCTGTTATGAAAGGAAAACAAACGGACAAACTCCAGTCGTCAGTATTAACTCTGTTGTACGGAAGAATCTGCCTGTCAACTGCTTCGTCCCATATTGGGGAAAAGGATTGACCTCATAATAGTGATTTGGCTGCCACCTTAGACATTGTGATGAAAAGATGCTTTATAAAAAAGCATGAAGTTTTGTGCAAACCAACCACCATCAAAAAGCATGGAAAAATACTGATGTTGTTCTACATTTTTTAAAAGTTCCATAGGAACATGAATTAAACAACATAGCTTGGCCCTGTAAATGAGAAGTTAAGGAAACTGAAACACTACTAGGAATGCATTATTTCCACTCACTTTTGTGTCAAAACTAAGCATGCAGATAGTGTGTCCAGTCCCAAAAGTCACACTGTCAAGCAATAAAGCAAAAACAAGTCAGATTTGTTCTTTCTAAAAAGACTTGTTATTTTTCAGAATTTTCTTGTGTCCAAAATGTCAATTATTTTATTTCTTTCCATATGTGGGAATAAAGTTTGTCTCAAATTCTCCCTCCCTTACCCACTTGAATTCTACTATGTATGCTTCTAATTGTAATACAAATGTGAAAGTAACTTTCAGCAATAAAATGAATCAAATATCATGACAATTCTTTGTTGAAATTTTTCCAGTGTACATCCATATGACGTAGAAAATGTCTAATATCAGACTGAGTTTCTATTTGCCAGTTATAATTTCTAACAGAAAAAAAAATTTGAACATTTATAAATCTATAGTTACGAGGTTTTTTTACAAGTGAGTACTTTTCATTAGTTCTTGATAAAATATGTCAATATAGAGAAGAAAGGTGCATGCACATGGCTACAAACCAGAATCTTGAGGAAAAGCAAATCAGTTCTAGGAAGCCTGTTGATTAAATAAAATTTTTTATTTTGTATGGTAACTTTTATTCCTTCTCTCTATTGCAATGATGTGTGAACAGTTTTCCACATTTCTCTCACTGTGAATTCCTTTTTATCTGGAATATTAAAAAAAAAAAGCATCTTTTATATTTGTAAGTGAAAAGAGAGATGAAGCAAAATTCACCTATAATGAATCACTCAAGTCAAATTCAAAGATAGTTCAGACAGTTAGCATAGAATTTAGTACGGGAATGAAAACTTGATACATGAAGAAAGAGAAATTAAAATGTTCTGTATTTCATTACTCCTAAAAATATGTCAGACCACGACCAAAACTGTGCTAAAAGCTCTTTATAATCACCTTTTTTCCCCTCATTATGACTTTTATTTTTGCTACAGTGAATACTAACAAAGTTTAAGTCATGCTGTTTCAGAAGGCAATTAAGTAAATCATGGTTGAAAAAGAAATAAGCCAACCTTAATTACATTTTATACTCTTTTTTTTTTTACTGTTAGAATCCATAGCCTGAGATGCCTTTGTTATGTTGTACACCAGCTTGTCTACATTACATAGCTCATAATAATAGTTTTCAGTTGTAATGAAATATGTGGCAAAGTTTTATGTTTTTATAGTCTATTTCTCACCCACTTCCAAAGCACACACCTCTAATTATATCTGCCAATCCACAACCCATAATTGTAATATTATCAAAATTCCTCAATGATGCAAAAATTATCATGACAACATGTGAATAAATGTCACAGAACTTACTTATAAGACAGTTTCAGATGCAGAAAAAGCTGAATTTGACACACGAGTGAAAGGACTTTGGTTTTGTCCTGGAGAAAGCAGTAGTCTGCAATTTAACTTACAGACTAGTTACTTGAGTCAAAACTAGTCATAGCTAACAATTTCCTGCAGACATTTCTAGTTTATCCAAATATCTTGGAGTTGTTAGTGCACATGGGATAAACCCTTTGAAGTAAACAGCAGTGATGGTTTATTATTATAAAGATGGGAATAATCAGTAGAACATTACCATCTGCAACAACTCAAAACTTACCGAGTGACGGACTAATGAAATGGTTGTGGCTGGAAGACACCTTTGGAGATCACCTAGTCCAGGTTGCACATGGCTTTGTCCAGTTGAGTTCTAAATATCTCTGTGTGGAGACACCACAACATCTTTGGGCAACTTACTCCAGTGTTTGACCATTCTCACACTGATATTTTTTTTTTTAATGGAATTCCCTGCATTTCAGTTTTGACCCATTGCCTTTTGTCCTGTCACCGGGCACCACTGACAAAACATGCCTAGTTCTGATGTCTTGTCCACAAGGTATATTAATGAGAAAGTTAAACATGAATTATCCCATATAGATTCCTGAGATACACTTTTCTGAGACTTGGCTCCCTCTGAACTTTGTGCCATTGATCACAGTTCTTTGAGCCTAGCATTTCAGTGAGTTTTCAATACATTTGGCTGTCCACTTAGGTAGCTTGCCTGTGAGGACATTATGGGACACAGTGTTGAAGGCCTTGCCAAAATCAAGATCCACCATTTTCCCCTCATTCACCAACTTGTTCATTTGATCACAGAAGGTAACTATATTGGCAGAGTGTGATTTCCCCTTTATTGATCCATGCTGACTTCAGAAGGGAGCTGATAATTATGCCATATGGATGATGATGGAAACAGGACTAAATTAATGACCTCTTCTGTCTTATGTATTCTCAATTCAATTCATGGTTTTAGTGTGACTTCAGTAGGATTTCTGTATTCACCTTGCAGGAAGCAAGTACTGTTTGTAAAAAATTTTAGGTGCACTTCAGACACCTATGGAATTGAGCACAGTTTTATTCCTTGCTTTCAATTTACTTCATGAAAGAGGCTACAGTTTGCTTAATTTGAACCTGTTGAAATGCTCATTTGAAGCACAAATGGAAGGCTCATTTGGACCTTACTGTTGGTCCTGGGAAATGGCTTGTCAGAGGGATGACATTTCTGCTGCAACACACAGAATCATTGAATGTTAGAGACATTTGTGACAGGTATAAACTGTCGTAAAAATATTTTGTCTGTGGACTGGATGGATCATATATTTTTCTTCTTGGGGATTTGCCTATTAAAATAGAAATGAATGGCAAAATGCAAAATTTAAATTTACACTTCTCCCATCAGAAAAATTAAGAACATTCTTTGTTAAAACCCTAAGTGATTCAATGACACTTAAAAAGTAGTCCTAAGTGAAGTAAATTGTTTAAAAAGTAAAGTACACTTAAAATAATAATTTGATAAATCACCAACACAAACAAAAGGTAATTTTCAAGTGGTTGCTCTAATTAGATCCAGGCTTTTAAAATATGGAAAGAACAAATAACATGCTAATACAGGGTAGTACTGTTATTCAGTAACTAAAGACAATATATTTCATTAGAATAAAAAGTGGAGTACTAATTATGTTTGTTTCATTGTTATTTTATTTTGTCTTTGGTATTACTTTTTGTATTTCTTTTCACAGTCATTGCAACTTATAATCCACTATGCTCTTTACTGAAATCTAAAATATAAGAAAAATTTGCAATATCATCTAATTTTCAGGTAAACCTTTGTCTGTTTTCACACTACCAGCCATACTTGCAGGTTATGAGCCCCATGCATCTTCAGACTAAGCAGTCAAAGACTTAGTATTTATGCACTCCTAGAGGAATAACTTAACAGCAAAAAAAAAGTATTTTCCTCTCACCACTTCCTTGACTGAGTGGTGATTGGGTAGTTTTGAGAATAGCAAATATTTCTGTCCAAAACTATGTCCACAATTGTCCACAACTATGACAAAACTGGCAAATACAATTCTGAGGGCATTTTCTTCAGGCTGAGTGTTAACTTTTTATTATGATCCATCCTCTGAAAACCTGAGATGAACTGCAATAAAGTGTTGTCCTTTTTACTTGAACCATGGAATACCAAAAGTCAAAGTATTGTACTGGAATGTTCATGTTATTCTCCAGTTAAGCCCTTTGTGGGGTGTTTATTGCAGATATTTATATTGCATACTTCAGACAACATTCTCTTTTTTTCCATCAGAGAATTGCAGATGTTGCCTATTTTGCCTTTCAATGTACCATTCTGCTTTTGGGAAATAAGAAAACAGTATTTCTGGCTTTATGAGGGAGAGCGGAGTTTTCCAGTAAATGAACAGCACACTGGAAAAAAACAGTATTTCACATTTTCAATGGATAAGAAGCAAGATGTTTCCAAAATTATAGCTTAAATTCACAGAATGTCTTTAAGTTTGCAGAGTGGCTGCTTGCCCAAAGCCATACTGAGGTAATGGCAAATGCCAGAGTACTTATATGCTTTGAAATAAAGTCCATGTTCAACAGACTGTTCCTCTTTTTTTTTTCCATATTTACTTCCAGTGTAAGCTAACAGAAAGATGGTCTGAAATTAACTTGGGACCTTCACAATTTAGACACATCTGAAAAATTTCATTGATCATATGTAATGAATTTTCTTACTTGTATTTAGAGCTGTAGAAATGTATTTCAGATATCACCTGGCTAGGTGGAAAACTTGAAAAGTTTTATTTTGGTAAAAAACGTACAAATGGTATCTGAAGATACCATTTAGCAGCATCGTTAAAGGTCCTTGATCCATATCTCCCAACAGACTGGCCTTGACAGCCATCAGCGGGTTTGCCTGATGCCTGATGAGTGGAAATAATCTCATTGATTTCAGTGAGGTTTGCTGGTTGACTTCACCAACATGATATTTAGTACATGCTCACTTCTGTTCAAGGCATTTCCTTTTCTTGCCACATGCTTTAACTTTATCACTCCTACACAAGAGACAAACAAGAAAGGAGTGTTAAAACAGGGTGTGAGCTAGGAACTGAAATGAATCATTCAGTGTCCTAGCATTCACCAGTGGAAATGTATTGTGATTTCGCAGAGCAGCATATTTTGAGTAAAATGGCTATGCCTATGGAAAAACAATGCAGTTGGTCTTTTTTACCACTTTGGAAAGGTCTGCAAAACAAAATACTTTGGGGTTTGGGCAGTTCAATAGAATTTTGCCATAAAATTTATTCACAGTTTCCTCTGTAGTTAATGTAGAGCCTGGAAATAGCCTTTCATATTGTCAAAAATGAAATATGTATGTTTGTATAGAGTGAAAAACATGTACATTAAACATTAAATTTAATTCCAGATGTCAATCTAGCTGTATTTACCTGTGATGACTTGGCCTTTACTCAGTGAAAATTGCTAATGATTTCCAGAGTAAACACACTTTCTGCATTGTAAAAGACAGGATTGCACAATTACCATACCAAAAACAAGGCTTTAGCACAGGCTGGGAAAAAACAGCTGAGATTTTTCTCTTCTTGATCAGACAATCTTGGGAAGAACCCAACTGGAAAAGGGAAGAGAAATGCTCTGAAGGAGCAGAGGGTATCATAGAATAGTTTGGGTTGGAAGAGATGTTTAAAGCTCATCTTGTCTAACCCCCCTTGCAATAAGCAGGGACGTCTTCAACTAAATGAGATTTCTTAAAGCCCCATCCAACCTGACCTTGACTGTTACCAGGGATGGGGCATCTACTGCTCCTCTGGGTGACCTGTTCCAGTGTTTTACCACCTTTATTGTAAAAACCTGATTTCTTATATCTAACCTAAATAGATCCTCTTTCAGTTTAAAACCATTACCCCTTTTCCTATCACTACATGACCGTGTCAAGAGCCCCACTACAACTTTTCTGTAAACCCCTTTAAAGTACTGGAAGGTGCTATTAGCTCTCCCCACGGTCTTCTCCAGGTTGAACAATCCCAGCTCTCTCAGCCTGATTCTGTAGGACAGGTGTTCCCGCCTGCTGATCATCTTTGTGACCCTTCCCTTACTCTGACAGGTCCATGTCCTTATACTGGGGACCCCAGTGCTGGATGCAATACTCCAGGTGGTGTCTTACCTGAGCAGAGCAGAAGGTCAGCATCACCTCTCTTGACCTGCTGGCCATGCTGCTTTTGTTGTAATCCAGGATGTAATTGGCTTTCTAGCATGCAATCAAACACTGCTGGCTCATGTCCAGCCCCTCATCTACCAGCACCCCTAAGTCCTGCTTGGCAGGGCTGCTCTTGGTTTGTTCATCCCCCAGCCTGTATTGATAGCAGGGGTTGTCCCTATCCAGGTACAGGACCTTGCACGTGACCTTGTTAAACCTCATGAGATTTCCATGGTCCACATCTCAAACTTGTCCTGGTCCCTCTGGATGGCATCCCATCCTTCAGGCATCTTCAAGGATCTGAAGAAAATCAGCCTTTTCTGTATGGATGCTGAATGGGGCTTGGTAATGGTTAGTACAAGGGGACAACCACCAAAGGAAGTGTTATGCTAATTGACTTTCTCGGTTTAGAGGGGAAATTGCTTAAAAATCTCTGACTATTAACCTATCTATGGAGTGTGAATTGTGTGGATCTAATTCCAATTTTTTTTCTACCTTTAAAGTAGGCTTCAAAAGACTTCTTGTATGGAGTCAATAAAAGAGTTTGAGATTTCGGTATAGAATACAATGAGTGATTTTATTTTCCCTGGTTACTCTGCTGGAAAAATAGCTGGTTTTGTTTGGAACCCAGTGAAATAAAAGCCTCTTTGTTAGAAGTAATATGGGCTGGGCCTGCTTCTTAGTCACTTCTACAGAATGAGTTTTCTTTTCAAGTGCGCTTTATTGGCAGTCTTTGATATTATGATTTATTGAATATCTCATCCAGACCCTCTTGAAGGTAAAATTCAGCAGACCTTCAGTTAATCTTAGGATGTTGATGAAGGATTTCTAGGAATGAAATCACTGGGATTATATATTTCCTTTGTGCATAAACCATCGGGCAGATTTGCAATGCTGAGGATATTAGGTAATATTTTTCTGTACAAATAGATGTGTAACATTTTTATCTGGCTGTTGGCGATACAGTACAAAATTCAATCTCCTCTGAATTCCATTTTTATACATAAAAAACAGAGTAAATAAAAACTCATTTGAATTGAGCTGAAAGAATCATACATTTTGTTTCTTAATTTCAAAAATGGCCCATTTTATTTTGTAAACTGGATGTTTTCAGTCTTAAAGTGAGAGAGCCCAGGACTTGACGGTTGGTGCTTGGTTGTGGCAACTGCTTTCTTTAAAGACATAAAATAACAAATATTTAAGGATAAAAAGTTGTTATTTTCTGTGTTAGGGTCAGCTCCACAGGGAAATTACATCTGAAAAGAAAAAGGAAAACCTCTGCCATGGAAAATATATCAGTCATATATACCAATCCTATCACCCACCAGCTTGAATAACAGGATGTGACAGTATCTAGAAATCATCTGGTTCCATCTTTTCCTACACCTGGTTTTCAGTCTCAAATCTGATGCAGCAACCTAATTCAGACTAGCAAAATCTGTCTATCAAAAAGAGCCCAAAAGAATTCTGTAAACCAGAGGACTGTAAGAATTTAAGGAAAAGGGCTGTGAGAAAATGTTTTGAGTTTTTCACTCAAGTGGGTCAGGATGAGCTAAAGTCTTCACAAAGAATGAGAATATTTTCTGATGAGAAGGCCAGATTTAAAGAATGCAAAGAGATTTGAAGTAAATTCAAGAATTGAATTTTTGATGCTTTTCCACTAAACGAGAGAGGCAAATTATTAAAATACCAGCCCTTCCTTTTTTTTTTTTTTTTTTTTTAAATTCCTTACCATCTATAGAGGGATTTAAGGTTCCTTATAAAAGTTCCTGATTTAGCTACATGTGCTTGGATAACATGGATACAACTGAAGTGCCATTCCACTAAGCTAAGTGCTATGCTTTTGGCCAAGTGTAAAAAATGTGGTTACTTCAGCCATCTTAGCTTCAAGTTTTGAAGATTGTGCTGGTCTTGACTGGGATAGAGCTAATTTTCTTCACAGTATCTGGTATAGGCCTGTGTTTTGGATCTGTCCTGAAAATAATGTTGATAACATAAGGATGTTTTAGTTATTACTAACCAGGGCTTATGCTATTTCAAGGACTTTTCTGCCTCTCACACCACCCCATCAGGGAGTGGGGAGGGGGGGGTGCACAAAAAAATAGGAGGGGGCACAGGTGGGTCAGCTGACCTCGAATGACCAAAGATATCCCATACCATACGGTGTCATGCTCAGCATATAAAGCTATGGGAAGAAGAAGGAAGGGTGAGGACACTGACCATTGTGATGGCACTGTTTTCCCAACTAACTGCCATGAGTGATGGGGTCCTGCTTTCCTGGAGATGCCTGAGCACCTGCCTGCCCACGGGAAGGGATGAATAAATCCCTTGTTTTGCTTTGCTTGTGTGCATGAATTTTGCTTTGCCTATTAAACTCTCTTTGTCTCAACCTGTGAATTCTCTTACACTTCTGATTTTCTCCCCTTCTGCTGTATGTGGGAGTCAGTGGCTTAGTTGCTGTCTGGGGTTAAACCATGACAGAGGTTCACTCAGGTCATGGGCCCTATGGCTGATTGAAGTTACAACCAACCACAGTTTTGCATTCCTCATCTTTCAAAAACTTTCACATTTTTCCTTCCAACATACTATAAGTATTATAAGTCTAAATATGGTTCTCATGTGGTGACTGTTTCATTGCCATTTATATGTTTCTGCATATCTTCTTATCTGGACTTGCACATGCCTTTAATGAATTTTTCCCTTCCTCCATGACACAAAGCCTCAACAGATGTTTGAAGTTAATAAATAATATTAGCATATTTCTTTAGAAAAAGATAAAGTTCATTTTATTAGCTTTGACATGGCCATTATTTAAAAGGGATGTTATTTTTATTTCTTCCAAATATCATAGATCCTGATTTAGTTAGGGGTTTACTGGAATTCACCCTTGGACATAAACTACAGTAGAACGTGGAAAAACCGATCTTTTCTTTAAAGGATGCATACCTAATTTGTCTCCTGTTCATGCAGTTTTCCACCAAAACTTGAAGCATGTATAAATATGATGTTTCATAATGACAGAATAGTGTATTTTCTTGACCTACTCAAATATCAGATGTATACTTCCAATGAAAATAAAACCTGTTAATGACAGATAAAGCATGTTAATGACCCATTTTAAACTCATGTTAATTCTTATTCCATTTATTTATCTGATTTTTTTTTCTATTATTTTAAGGTAAATATTATCTCTCTTTACAGCAGCTGATAAGGGCAATCATGTCAAAGAAATGTAGAGGTAGGAGCACTTTCTTTCTTAAAGACAGAAAGTAGATAGCTAGGCAGGTATCAGGCCTTTGTGCAAAGATGGAAAATTGCTGATGAGAAAGACTGTATCTACTGGCACTTGTATGCTTCATTTCATAACAATACCTCTTTGTTTCACTCCAAATTTTAATAATTTCTTTAATATATTGAGAGCAAATAAATCCCTTTACTACATAAATCATTGTGAAATCATATAGGGAGAGGTAATTCCTGCATTACACACTCTGATACACTTGGAAGAAGAGGAAAGACATGATTTGTCCAGCAGGCAAATCCTTCTTGGTGTCAAGTATAGAATTGCAAAATAGTTAAGGTTGGAAGGGTCTGCCACAGGTCATCTGGTCCAGCCCATGCTCAGAGCAAGGTTAACTGTGAAGTTAGAGCAGGCTGCCCAGAGAACCCCATGACCATAACTGCTAAAGCCTTACTGCATCGTGTGGCCAGGTGTTGGCCATCTGTTTCTTCTGGGCTGGTGTACTGGCTGTCTATGGCAGGGTTTCCCTGCACCAGACGCAGCTGGTTCCAGATGGTTTCAGCTGGCCCCACCACAGGGTATGTCTGAGCCCCTCAGCCAAGATGGTGGCATCACTGGAAATGACTATTTTAGAAGTGGCAAAATGTTGCCTTGCAGCAAGGAGTCAGGGGAAAATGTATGAGAAACAGCCCTGCAAGAGATTCCCCTGCAACCCATAGGGAAGACTGTGGTGGAGCAAGTGGCCACGCAGGAGTCCATGGAGAGGACCATGTCAAAGCATACATACCCACTGCAGCCTGTGAAGGACCCCATACTGGAGCAGGAATGTGTTCATCAGGAACCATATTCATCAGGAACTGTAGTGATAGGACAAGTAGTAAGGGGTTCGAACTGAAAGGGGAAATTCAGGTTGGATATATGAAACAAATTCTTTACTGTAAGTGGTGAGGTACTGGCACAGGTTGCCCAAAGAAGCTTTGCCCCATCCCGGTAAGTGTTCAAAGCTAGGTTGGATTGGGCTTTGAGTGACCTGGTCTAGTGGGAGGTGTCCCTGGTTGTGGCAGGTGGGTTGGAGCAAGATGATATTTAAGGTCCCTTCAAATCCAAACCATTCTATGATCATATGTGTGTTGCGGCCATTCCTGCCACTGGCAGGAAAGTGAAGAAGTGAGTTGAGCCTAGAAAGAAGGAGCTGTGGGCAAATATTGTTAGATTTATCTTTGTTCCTCATCATCTGACTCTATTTTGTTTTGAACAAATTAGTTTCCCAGTGTAGATAGAATCTCTTTTGCTCATGATGGCAATTGGTAAGTGACATCCCTGCCTTTATCTTTACCCACAAGCTTTTTCATCTTATTTTCTTCCCCATCCTATCGAGGAGATGAATTGAGAGAGTCACTTGGTAGTGAAGTGAGAGAGTGGCTTAGTGGATGCTTGGCAACCAGCTGGCAGGAGCAAGAAAAATCTCACCTTAGCTCCCATCCCCTTCTCTCCAGCACCTGCAGCTCTGTAGTCAGTTTTGATATGATCAGACTCTAGCAGTGTCACTAGTACCCATGCTGATGGTCAGAAAAGGATGATCACCCAAAGGACTGTGCACTCCTTCTGTACCACCTGAAATCTGCGCTCCTGGTAAGAAACACAGCTCCAGCACAAGAATTCTGGAACAGTGCCTCTATTCCCTGTTATCAGGGAGCTCACAGCCACATAAATAAAGCATTCTACTCTAGCTAGAACACACTTATTTCTTAAAAAACAGTTCCAATATCTGGCATGCCCGAAACAGGTGATGAACAAATATGTTTCTTCCATCAGGGGAGTGGTCTTTTCCAAGTAAGTTAACAGTCTTTGAGTATGCATTCTGGGTACAACTGCTAATTATATGTACACAAGTCTTTGTCTGTATGAGCTGCTCTGCTAATGGTGCTGTTAAAGTTATTGGATTTACAAGGAAAGAACTGAGACCTGCACACATGAAATATTTTTATGGAAGAAAATATCTGTATATTCAACTTATGTTCAATATGCCATGAACTTTGATATCTTCATGCAAAACAACAAGAAAGAAATAAAATTTAAATTAATGCAGAAAAATCAACATATTTGTTCTTTTGGCCCAGAATTTGATTTGTCATTTTTCCCCATTCTTTTTCCTTTATAAAAGTTCTACGTGTATACACTTCTTCACATTTGTTATTGACAGTCATGATACTCACATATGGCAGTCATTAACTGCTGCAAAAATGTACCATAGTTGATTTAATTATTTTCCTAGAACATTCTTTGAGGAATTCAGATACAAGCACAAGTTCTTAGAGATACACCCTATAATTAGTATCATTTTCTACTGAGAATAACACATACTGAATTTTGGAAATAACACAATATACCTGTTTTGACTATATAAAGGACATCTGATTTTTTTGTCAGTGGAAAATGTAGAAGCAGACTCAATATTTTGCAAGCAAGCAGATTAAACTATAGTCTTGCAAAGAAAAATAATGAAATACCTCAAACCCAGAAAGCTGGAGGGATCTTCGTATTTTCTTGTTTCAAAAACAGTTGAGAAGGTACACCATGCCATCAAGAAAAGTCCTTCTTTGTGTCTTTTTGACAGCAGCCATTACTGAATACAGGGTAAAATATGGATTTACCAACCACCTATCTTGATTGGCACCTACGAGATTCTACTGTTCTATCTTCCACCTTTATGGATATAGGTCACTTAGTTTTTACATAGTTTTGGAACAAGACCAGCGATTTGTACTTTTTTTCCCTTCCAGTGACATCACCCTTGCTCAGCAATCCCTCAGGATTGCTCTTGCCTGTCCTACTTGTCCATATATTTTTTCTCCCTGCACCTGATCTGACTCTGAAACTGAAGAGCACCTGTCAGCCAGGAAACTCTTGCCTAGACTCTAACTCCTTTCTAAACAAGTAATTTCTTTCATAGAAATCACAAGTACACAAACAGAAATAAACACTGTAAATAACTTTCCAAGGCCAATGGGAATTGTCAACATGATCATCCTCTTGGCTGAATAATATTGTGGTTTTCTGAGTAGAAGTTAATGGATACAGAGCAGCAGAATCTAGCCTTATGTTTTTGGAAAGTTGGATTTGGACAAATGTGAAGCCAAATGATGCCTGTATGAAATAGTGTCTCCTTATCAAGAATTTTCTTTGTCAAATTTTTGCAAAAGATATAGGGTTCATATTACTAAAGTGAGGTAAGCAGAACTTTACACTTCAATTCACCTGCTTATATCAATCTGAATATTAGCTGTCTAGTTTAGTCTTGCCATTTGGTCTCTCTGTGTAGTTGTCAGAGAGTGAGAGGTAACTCCAAGGTCACATTCCATGTTTGATGAGAGTTATCAAAATTTTATTTCCTTTTGTATTTCCTTGTCATAAAAGAGGTGCCCATACTGACTTGAACAAAATTGAACAGCTGTCATAGTGAAGTTTTATGAAAACGCATTTCTGGATTTTCATTTCCACTCAATGTAATTGTCATTCTCTCAGAGTGGAGATTTATGCAGGACCATTGGACACAATACTTTATTATTGTTAGAATTTCAAAATGGTACCTTTCAGTACTTTTTCTCTCACCAAAAAAACCCAAACAAACATAAAACCTCTATTCCCATTAGTTCTAATAATGTATGGAAAAATACAGACAATTATAGAAAACAAATAGTTTGACTTTTCAGTTACCATCACTACTGTGCCTAAAATGCTACATACATATCTATCTATATGTAGAGATGTTTCAGCTTATATTTGTATCTATCCTTGATAATTTTTTAACAAAACTAGTTTTCTAGGATTGTTTAAGTGAAAACAAATGTTAATAATGTCACTGAAAATTCCTGGAAACTTGAATAATTTTTTTATCCCCTTTAGGGCTGGTGATAAAGTTCTATGAGTTTATAAAATACTTTGTTAAGCTAGTTTACATTTTGAAACACCCACTTTGTTGCCAAAAGCTATAAAAGTAGTTCCCAGTGTAATGTCAATGATTTCATTCATAGCAGGAGTGCAAAAGAACACCCACTGCTGGGTAGGGTCACTGCATGCAAAATTAGGTCTTTGAAGAAATTACACAGATTGGCACAGGAGTTGTGTGCTTGGAGAAATGTGTGATGGGTTGAGGCAAAAGTGCTCTAGCCTGAGTGTCAGCCGTAGTGAACATTTTATCCAGTGCTGCTTTTGCCAGACAAAGTGCAGTCAACTAGCCTGTTGTGCTAGAAAATAGTCTGTGCCTTGTATCCAACTAAGGAACAGTGTGCATATGAAGCATTTTTCCAGTCATTGATAGTTGGTAAGGCATGAGGTACTGTAGAATGTATATATATATATATTTCTTTTTACCATGCAATGTGTTAATTAGCAGATTGTGCCATATATTAGAAAAGTGTAGTAAGTTGAATGACCTAAATGGGAATTTCTCCAAGCTTGTAAAAGCCCCTAGAGCTTAAATGATAAAAAGGAAATGCTGAATTCACCCTTAGTTAGGTACAGATTGTGGTTTCACTAGTATATTGCTATCAATCATGTCATGAAGCATGTTTATGCAGAGAAGGCATGAGTTGTCTGTGTCTCTTCAGTTGCTTTGTCTATTCACTAGGAGTATCTCAAGTGTTATGACATGAAATATGCTTAAAGAAACAGAAATCCCAGATCAGCAACCTTCCAGCTTCTCTTGACAAGCTGTTGCATGTTACCTCACTCTTTCATTGAATGTGCGTGCTTTAAGTTAACTTGAAAAAAAATTATTGCTGTTCTTCTGGGTCAGCCAGGAAGCTGAAGACTGTGTCCAGCTTTCCTGAGGGTACTTTTATTTATCTTAAGAGTTTTGTAGATGTGTCCAAAAAACCCTTTTCTACAGCACTCCTCAAAACACGCTTGTAGAAACTTTGACGTAGATTTTAACTTCAAAGTTAGTCTAAAGCAAACTTAATGCTGGCAGAAAAGTGCAACCAGAGGTTTTCTACCTTTCCTGAAAAACAGAGTTGGTTTTCCTTAAAAGACTGCACATGTACATATCGAGAAAGGTTCAGGTCTTTCACAGGCAACAAGGGGATCACCAAGACTACAAAGGAGGCAGGACACTGTGCCCTTGAGAGGTGTTTGCTCTCTGCCTTTAGGGTCACAGCCCTTTCTGTTGTGGGAGTGCATGTTGCCTTCAAGCCCCCAATATCCATCCTTGCAGTAAGTATGGTACCACGATACCATCCATAGTACCTCACAGAGCAATATGTCATGCTAGAACACAATTTATGCAGCAGCTCAGTTTACATTTTATCCTCACCACTTCCCAGCATATTCAAACTTTAATTTCTTTTTCTACAAGCACACAGAGATTTGTCAGTCATACACTAAACAGTAGATATTTGGCTTTTTAATGTCATGTCCTGCCATGACCTCCACACCTGTCTCCTCTGAGGCCTTGATGGACTCATGATGGAGCTTAATTGCATATACTGCGGGATTTACTTAGCATAGATTACAAAACCAGATAGAAATACATAGTAGGGGGCGTATTTCCTGAACAAGAAGGACGTCTGCTTACCTTACGCTTTTTGCCTTAGACAATGGGACTAGTGTAGGTTAACACACACACTTTAGAATGAAGTATTTTAATGTTTGTCTCAAAGAAAAGTGGTAACAGCATGAAAGAAAGACAGGTATTAGCTGCAGCATTCTTTCTTACAGCATGTCCTCACGGAGTTGGGCAACTGAAACTGAAGGAAGAGAAATATTCAAAAGTAGGATGTGGTTGACATTAGTCATATTCAGCAATTCTATCATACTGTGCAAGTTATTTTGCAGATTGCAATAACCACAGACTTGAGTGTTAATGATAAATTAGAAACAGTAAGGAGAAAGAATAGGAGACATCACTAATGTAGCAAACATAAAGATGACATTTTCATGGGCCAGGACAAGCCAAACAGGTTTTTCGTACCCATGTGGTTAAAGAGACGTTTTTTCTTTTCATCAGTAACAGGAAAACAGTAAATTAATGAATCATGGACTGAGACTGTTGAGCTCCACTCTTCTGTTTGCTTGTTTGCTTAATAGCTTTGAAGTATTTGGAAAATCCCTGAAACACTACCCCATCTCTGGGTGCTCTAAAGACTCTGTATATTCTGAATATACACTTTTATAGCCTGTATATCCTGACTGCGGATGATAATCTAAGGATCATCTTGCTGAAGATGAGCATTAGATCTGTATATGCGAAAGTGTAGAAGAACCCTTTTGTTCTAATTTATTATCAAAATACCTACAATAGCAAGATAGAAAAGAGGCAGTTGTGAGGATTTCCAGTAGATTCACACAGTGGGAGGACTTGCTTAGAAGTTACTCATGATGTTTCATAAGGTAGTTACAAACCTTTGCGCGCTTTCTTTTCTTAAATTTACTTTACAGAGGCTATGTTTCTATGTGAATTTTTTTGGTGACCATGCCTGATTAAGCAATATCTTTTGTCCCTCCACCATGCCTTGCACAACCTCAGAATAAGTGTTTGCAGGGTCATTTTCTAAAGTGGATGGTCCAGCTGAAGACAAAACAATTTTTCTTCCCAATTGGATACATTCTTCATTCTAATTCAAACTACAGTTCATTAAGCAGCTCTGCTTATATAGCACTGAGAGATGTGCAAAGAATGTGCTATGCAGACAAACCAGCTCAAGCTGTCTAAGGCCATAAATGCGCAGCATAGCCATAGGATGGCTTCACCCCTTTCCCCCTGCCCATAGCCATTTATTCCTTACTACTCCTGTGCACTGGCACTGCAGTTAGGCAGACTGGGTAATAAGTGGGCTCAGGAAGTTGGAGATCAGCTGAAAAAGTAATAGACTATTTTCAGCCAATTTAGCTTCCTCATTCAGCTTCACTGAGTTGTCACATACATGCCAGTGTAGTTTCATTGCAGAACAGACTACATTCAAGAACTAGGGTTAGACTTTGACTCCTATGGGATTTCATGATCAAAACTTATACATCTATCATCAAAGTCTATCTTTCTTGTCTGAATAAGCCTATAAAACATTAGCCCCCAAGCTGCACGAATTATGCAGTGTTGAATCTGTCCTAAATTCTGCATAATACAATCTGAAAGTCCCTACAGACAAGACATTTTGCCTTATTTGACAGATGAATTAATCCTGGTTTCAGACAAAGATAAGCAGATATTACAGATGACAGAGTTGTATGAATGTTGTCTGTGGCCTTTCCCACAGGAATAAGAGAAATGTATAGAAGTGCAGAAATACTGAACGAAAAAATAATGACTAGATTTGCACATCTTCTTTAGTCAAAACCCTAAGTAGTTAAATGAGTGATGTTGTCAGAAATAAGAAATTGATGGTGAAGAACCAAAAATAATCCAACTCATGGACACACAGAGTTTAATTTGTAATAAAAAAAAAAGAAAAAAAAAAGAAAAAAAAAGAAAAAAAAGGAAAAAAAAGAAAAAAGAAAAAGAAAAGAAAAAGAAAAGAAAAGAAAAAAGAAAAGAAAAAAGCAGCCCATGTGGTTTCTTTTTTTAAGGAAAATCAATTCCCTGTACTTTCAGCTGCTGCAAGGATAAAGTCACAAGACTAACACAGATGCTGTCATTGTAGATTTTGCTTATACTGATCTCATATATGGCTGCAGTATCTAGCTACTCACTAAGCTAGCAAAGAGACAGGAGGGGAGAACAAAATGGAATCTCTGGAGAGGTATAGAATTATGTCCTGAATTTATGCTATAGCACTGCTTGAAACATTAACAAGAAAACAAACAAACAAAAAAAAAACCAAAAAACCCCAACCAAACAAGAAGAAAGGTGTGACTCTGTGATATGTGTGTTATACAGGGTGCAATTTTAAGTAGCTAAACTAACTCTTCCAAAACATTGCTTCATTATATGTACATAAAGTGTATAAAGGTAAGACTAAATCTGATACGTCTATTTAAACTGTTAGTATACTAAAATCCATGTGTTGACTATAAATGAAACAAATATTCTTTTTTTTTCTTAGTCTCTCTTTCCCTGACCATCTTTTCACCTATTTAAGCCTACTCAAGGGCACAAATCCAGTATTGTTAACCGTAATGCATGGACCTATACTCAATATGTAACAAATCTGTTTGAAAAACAGAAGATGCTATATAACTATCTCATTTTCCCTCAATAAATAATTATTCTTCTATTTTTTTCCGAAGAATAGGCTCAAACTTTTTCTGAATTTCTTGCCCATACTTTGAGACAGTCTTGGACGCTCTTGGGCACTCTTCAGAACCTAGTGATTTTCTTCTTCTGCTTAGAAAGGTATGCCTTTGAACCACAGGCTGTTTGACCCAGAATGAGGAGGAAAAATCATTCAGGGTTTGGGTTTCTTTCACATGTTAAATTTGCACAAATTTTCTGTGCTCTGATTGTTTATGGAGAAATCCAACTGACATTTGAGAAATGGTTCCATAGCAAATGGACCATGGTTGTGAGCTCATCCATCTGCAGGTCACTCCACATGTCCAGAGGTACCTGTGTCATTTACATTCATGGGAACACATACCACATTTATCATCTTTTATGGACAAATAGTACCAAGACAGCATCAGGGGCTAGAATCTACTACTTGAACTCCCTGGTAGACATCACTAGCTATGAATAGGCTGCTATGCTATAGATCTGAAACAAACACTTTATCTTCTTGAAGAATATGCTTTCAATAATGATGATGACTTTGAGTACAGTGGACTGAAGTACATGTCCTCACAAGCAGAAATCCAGTAGAATATACAAACAGTTCATGCGAACCACAGTGTTTACAAGCTTGCATAGCTCTTTTGTGCTCACTACAGACAAATAGTAAGAAGGAAATCATTTGCTAACAAGTACATAGTCGGTTTGTTCCTCATTTTTAAAATTCTTAAGGCAGCCCAAACCAGATTATTTATTTTTACAGTATGTCACCATATTGTAATCAACTTGCAAAATGTTATCTAAGCAGTACTTCCTAAATATAATTTTAGAGATGCACGCAAAATAAATATATTGACTAAAAATAGAATTACCACAGGTAGTGTGGTACCACATTGCATATGCACATGTGCAGGAAGACATTCATGTGCATATTCAAATTCAGAATAAATTTCAGTAGAAAATTCAAAGTCACTTTCTAAAGGTACGCATAGGAATTGGAAGGCCATGCACCACATACTTTCTTCCCTCCCTTCATCCTCTCCTCTCTCTCTCCCTCCCTCTCTTCCTTCCCAGTACTTTGCAGCAGATGTCAGTGAATCTGAGAAACATGTGATTTGTAAAATTCTAACCAATTTTGAAATTGTTTTGATTTGTAAAATTTTAACCAATTTTGAATTTG
This sequence comes from Dendrocincla fuliginosa, assembly GCA_035047845.1. NCBI lineage: Eukaryota > Metazoa > Chordata > Aves > Passeriformes > Dendrocolaptidae > Dendrocincla > Dendrocincla fuliginosa. The sequence continues at coordinate 51,116,110 of JAWWMO010000001.1, forward strand.
TTTCTGACAGGTTCTGGTAGTTGCTATTGTTATTCACTCTGGGAAATGATCAAGGGATATTTAACAATGCAAAGGTAAATCCTTGTCTAAAGGTGTTATGTTTCTTGTGGAGAATATAACAATTGAAACTTGTATCACCCTTTCATCCACTTAAAGACAATTTTTTAAAAAAGTATTTATTCTTACAAGATTTGAAAGAAAAGTAGGAAGATTCTCATTATATTTTTATAGAAAGACTTGTTACAAACAAACTAGCATTTTAGAGTGAAAGTACCATTGCATTTGCAATATTTGCAGCTTTCTTGTATTCTATTGGAAATCTTCTTGTCAGACTATGTCCAAAAATCTAAACAACAAGAAATTATTTGAACAACAAGCCAATAATAACCCCAAACTGATAAATTTCTTTAGTATCTGGCATCTGGAAAAAGTCACAGGACTCATATGTGGCTTTTGTTCCATTTCTGTTAATATATTTGAGTTTGCACTCTCCCAGGCAAGTCATAGCAGAAATAAGGTCACTGTAAGTCATCTCTCCTTTGGGGATAAAATGTGCATTATGCACTCTGATATTTCAGTAAACAAAAATAAAACAGAAACATCCAGAAACAGCACTCTATGATCCTCTCTCAGTGATCTCAGCCCCATGCCAATGGCTCATTTCCAGAGAGAAATTAAAATTGGAGGTACAAAGAGAAAATCAAGACCAGTCTGAGAGAAAGGTCCATGAGTGTGTTCCTTTGTCCACGCTGTAGCTCAAGATCAACTCTTGTGCATCATTCATGACAAATGCTTTTCTTACTTTTTTTCTTTTTCCTTTTTTTTTTTTTTTTTATCCTTTGGGAAGTTTCTATCGCATTCTATTTCAGTATCTGAAACTCATTACATGTGATCACTCAGTAAGTTTTTCCTGGTGTTCAGTCTGTCTTGTGATTTGAAGACATTAAGTCTTGTATTGTTACAGTAATGTTAAAATATTTTGTTCTTTCTCTCTTCAAATCAACAATGTGTGTATTTCAGCAGTTATTCTCCTGTATCCATTCACAATCATAGTTTTTCAGGTTTTCCTTGGTGGCCATTTTTTTTCAGCTCAGTTACTCTGCTCTCTTTTAAACTTTCTGCAATTAATTTACATGTTTTATGCCATCTGCCATTCCCAGCTGTGGTTTATCTCAAGTCTAACATCCTTTCTGCCTTGAATAGAAAGATTCCTCAACACATCTTTTTCAGACTGTACCTCTGTTTACTTTTACATGATGTTTTCTTGTAACAGGATGCTCAGCTTTGGCAGTTGAATCCTGTCTCTCCTTATCCTTTCTGGAATAATTCATATGAACATTTTTTTTTTACCCAATATATATTTAATGTCTCTGAGTCTTCTTTCCTAAAGTGCATTTATCCCTATTGAATTCCATTTTAAATTTTCTGAGCATGTTGCCAATTTGCAAACATTTCAAATTCTGTTTCTGGTCTCTGGAACACTGGTAGTATTGCCTGTTTAGTTAGTTTTGTTTATGAATCCAGCAAACACTTTCCCTGTTTTATGATCCTTGTGAATAACAAAAAAACATGAATAGGGCCATAAGCAAGACAGAATGGTGGTCTGTATTTAATGAGTCATTGCCTAGACAGTGTTGAGTCATCCATTCATGCAGAGCTTCCAGCACACCCCGAAAAGTGACTCCAATGCACAGTTCTGTAGACAGACAGCAGTACCAAAGGGATGTGTCTGCAATACAGTTCTTGAGATCCCATAGATCTCCCTCACCGCATTCCTAATTTAATGTTAATCTAATTTTTATCTTGTTTTAAGTCCCTATCCTGTTGTTCTTCCTCCAGTTTGGTTCCTGCTCCCAACAAAGGTTAGTACCCTGCTGCTCCGTATCCCAGTCCCTTTTTTGCTGTGCCATTTCTTTGACTTCCTCATTTTCATCTTACATTCTATCTGTACTTTTGTCTCAGGCTATACAAAATGACTCCATTTATTGACCATGCCTCTGACTCTCAAAATGCTCTTTTGGGTAGAGGAATATTTTCACATCTTCATTTCTGGGTGACAACAAAGCTTTGTTGCAGAGTATGCCTCCTAATCACAGCATACTTCCTGTCTATAACATCTTGGATCACTGTCCAAGGTCTCACCATCAGGGCTAACTGCTCACTCCTTGAGAGATCAGAGCAGTGTTGTATGTACCAATTTCTTAAATGACCAGTTTTGCCAGCTTGCTTTCAGAACGATGTTTAAAAATATGTTAGGTTCAGGAGAGCAACAAATAATTAATTACCAGCACATTTTATCACACATAAATCTCAGTTTGTTGACATATATATGGCTATGTGCACACAGAGACATATAAATGTGCATGCACATATAGAGGTCTATGAAGTATTGTTATTCCACTTATAAAAAATGATTAATTAGTCTGGAGACTTATATTTTCATAAGGACTGATAAATAAATGGAAAACATAAGCACATATTTCCCATGTAGTATCTAAATCCTGGCTTAGGAAAACACTTTCTAGGGCCCGGTGGGACAACACATTAGTCTTCCCGTCCATGGTATGTCCAGTGACTTGTCAGCAGTGATCTCCCACATACAGTAGGAGTGGGTTTAAGCCATGTATTTTATTTGTTTGTTTTGGCCATTAAAATACCATCTGCACATCAAAGACACTTTATCACTATTTGAATTTTCCAAACTGTGATGTGTGGGTAGTATCTAGAGCCAAACCAAAAGCACTCCTGCTTTTAAAGGTTGCATAATGCAAGGTCTATTCCAGTAAATTATTCTTTGGACTAATGTGGTTTTAAGTTGTGTTTACTTTCAAGAATCTGATCTGTAGGAATGTGGTCTTCTCATGTACCTCATGACAGTTCAGCTTTGTTTAACACATGATAGGATGTTAATCTCTGTCAAAATGTATGCCCAAAGCTCTTAATCAGTCAGGGCAGTGACAGAGAGCGTGTATTACGGTTTTACAAGCACAGCAGCAAGTCCAAAAAAATCTATTCTCGTGTTCTCAGGAAAAAAACTGGTCACTGGGGTAAGGATGAATGTAAATCGTAAAGACTGACAATAGAAGAGATTGTGTTCCTGCAGGAGTTATAGGTGGTTCTATGATGCTACAGAAGTGGGTGCCTGAATTTGCCTGGATTCTCTGTGACTTCCCCAGAAGATGGTGAATCTGATTCTCAGGTCAAGGCTCTGCTCTCCCTCTTCTCTCTTTTTTATTATTCCGCTCATACTTTTAAAAGCTAAGAAACACGCATGGTTTCCAATGGGATTTCAAACTGTTGTCACCTTACCATTACCAGGGCCTTTCTACAGCTGAAATCCAAGTTATTGCGGGCAGTGGGACCTGGTCTCACTCTTACACACCTGTATGCACTACATGTGTGTAACAGCTTCTTACAATCACTCTGCAAGCATAGACAGGCATCACCCTTCTTGGACTTCAGAAAGTCTGATCCATATTCCTGCAGAATTTTGGTCCCAAGTCTTACTCTAACAAATGCAGGAAATGTAAGTAATTTTAAACATGTTATTTGTTTGGTGTTAAATGGGAAAAAATGAAAAACATCTGTTTCTCAAACTGATTTTAGTTAAGGAAGCTGAAGTGGAAAATACAAACCTTTACTTTTTTACTTTTTTTCTAATCCAAATAAATAAAGAAGAAATTGCTCAAAAAATGGTCAAATAACACTTCACTTGGAGACAGATATATGATTGGAAATGTTCTTTTCTTTTTTGAAATGGGAAGAAAAATTAAATAGTAGTTCATAAAATACCCCACAATTAAAACGGTGCCTTAGAAAAATTAAACTTACCACTGTCTGTGGTAATTTTTTTTTTTAAATGGCACTATTAGAAAAGCTTTACTGTCTGTTAAATTCATTACAATAAAATTCTTAAACCAACATTTTACATATCTTCTACTTGAACATGGAAGCACAATACCATTTCTCATTTCAGCAATAAAATGTTTTCTCAGGTGTGTTGCTCAAGAAAGCCATCATGTGGGGAAAAAATATGGTAGGCACGTCTCTTGACATTTTTTAAAACTCAAAATTCCCCTTGAAGAAAATACAGGCATAGCCGGTAATGGGTATCCTATAAGAATGAAATGCTGTTGACAAAGCATAAGTCATTGTCTTAAAATAAAAAGACTGGTTACATTTTCCTCTTTTTCAGCTCTCTCAGCTGAAGCCAATTTTTACCACAGTATTATTTGTACAAAGTAGAAAGAAAGGTTTGTTTCATGTCTGAAATGGGCTTAAAGTCGCTTATATGTCTGAAAAATCTTTGCCTCTTAAGTAGCTATGAACACATATTTCTTAAATAAAGAAAAGGAAATCCATTAATTGAAGACACATTTCACTAATATAGTTTTTCATTTAAAATCTAGCTTATAAGTGAAATGAAGGAAACAGTTTTGCCTCTACTATTTAAACTTTACCCTGAAGGTATAGCCAGTGTATTTGCTTTCAGTTAGGAGCAAGTCTGCAGCCTGTGACTTCTTAAACTATATGCTGGTGATTTATATCAAATGTGAAGCAGCAAGCAGGTCACAGCTGAAAGCAAGGAGTCTAACTCATCAATGGATCCTTACCCACACCTTCTGATGACAAGGACTCAGTCTATAGCTGAAGACAGGAAATCTCCAGTGACTTAGAGTTTATCAAATGGTAGATGGTAGACTTTGGAAAACCCTAGATTTTAGAGTTTTAATTTATTGGCCATTAGCTTTGCTTTCCTAATGCCATCACTCCTTGAAAAATCAAGTTAGTACTGAACTAAGATATGTAACTATGACAGAGGTTTGATTTGATTTTGGTAATTACACAAGATTGCTTAAATTAAAACAATAGTTGTATCAGGTAGTTGTGAGTTTATCCAAATTCAATGAAAAAGAACATTTAATTCAGATAAAAGGCAGCTGACTAAGAGACTAAGATCTGGATTTCAAAACTGCAGACCAGGCAAAATAAGTTAATGGTACCACCCGGACTGACGAAACTAATGTACTTAATTTTCAAGGATCACTGAGCAAGGAGGAAATCTGGCAAGAGAATCTTACTGGACAACTAACCTTGCTAAGAAGTGCATTGGGAAAGAGGAGAGAATATACAAGAAATGAGGGTATGAGTCTTTGTGGTCAGGATGTGAGAGCATAATTGAGAGATGCAAAACGAAAATTGCCAATTAAACTTCACAAAACTGTTGAAACACAGTTCTGGAGGTCACCTTATCATTCAAATGATTGACCACCTTACACAGTGAAGGCAATAGGTAGTAAAGTAACTTAATCACAACTCCCAGACTAGCTGAATATTTGACTCAGTTTTCAATAGGAAGGGTACTGTTGACTGGGAGGAGGCAGTAACTTTGGGAAGGTAGGAAAGAAAGCATGACAGACATAGGAAAAGTGATGAGAAAAAGGGCCATGGAAGTAGACAGCACTGAAATCTCCCTGGGGAATGTTAGCTCCAGGATTCCCAGTGAAGTTGCACACCGAATTTCAGTCTGGCTGCAGGTACATACAGCAGATATAGGGAGAGAGAGTACCATATTAGATTTAAAAGTAGAAGCAATTCTTATAAATAAGGTAAGGAAGTGATCCAGGCAGCTGCATTTGCTTTCACAAATTATTTTTTTCTGAGCAGCATGAAAAGATTTAGGAAACACCTTGAAAGGGAGAATAATTAACAAATGATAAGGGAATATGTTGTAAAGAGCTATGTAGATTTACCAGAGTTTTATATGCCAGACTAATCTGATAACTTTCTCTGATATGAGAGCTCATTTTTTTTTTCCAAAATAATATAATAGGTCTTATCTGTCTGGATTTCTTCAACACATTTGACAGGGTGTTTCTTGAAAAATTACTAGTTAGGTGGAAAAGATGAGGAGAAGTACAAGAATTTTGAGGTAGGTGTTGAGCTGGCCAAAGAGAAGATTACAACAGAGCATTTTGAGATTTCAAGGCTGCTTTCTTACGGCTCGCCTTTGGAACATTTTTCCAGTGGAAAACAAATATTAGAACACACTTATATGCAGGAGGCATATCCCTTGTAAAAGAATTCACTGGGAGGATGATGAAACTTCACCATCTGGAAAGAAAATGTGGCTAAAATGAGAGTTCATATGTACAGGGACTAATTACAGGAATTTCTTACGTGGATGTTTGACAGTTACCAGAGTACAGTAAGGGGTTCAAATGTGCAATGGTCCACCAGTAACAACAGTCATGTATCACATAAGATGCATGGAGCAGAATATTAATGTCATGCCCTATGAACCACTGTCACATTTCATGTCCTGTGTTCAGGTCTGGTTAATTCTTTCATAGTAAATGAAGCAAAATTATAACACTTTAGCAAAGGGCCACTAATGTTACTGGAGGCATGAACAGCCTGTGCAGGGAGCAGACAAAAGAAATTTGTCTTACAGTCTGGAATAATGAAGGCAGAAAAGGGAGAAGTTTGTTCTTCTTACAAACTAAGATGGAGAGGGACTACAAGAGGTGAATGAGCCATGTATGTGTAAGCACCATTGGAGGTGGTCTGGTTATGAATAAAGATAGGCTGGGGAATAGAAGGGTTTTACCTCCAGAAGAATGTTCTGTGACAGCCTTCTAACACAAAGAAGAGGGAGCAAAAGCTGCCTTCTAGCAAGGTGACACTTCACAGCTTACTGAAGGGTCCTGTGCAACACCACTACATGGTGATCCATGAAACTGCCTTCAGTCTCAGTTTAGAGTGCTTGCCCTAGCCTGTCAGCTAAATTCCTGTGCTCTCCATCCTCCTCTCAGCAGATAACCCCTTTAACAGAAAAGTCAATAGCTTTCTGACCCTGAAACTTCCCTAAATTTCAGTGCAGATTTTCATTTCTCTGCTGTATTCAAATTCAAATACTGTTTCTGGTAAATGGAATCATCCACTAGTGAGAAAAAGCAATTTCTACAATTCTTTCCAGCCACTGTAAGCCTTTTGCTAAAAAAATTGTTTTCATCTTTTCTTTTTCCCCCTAAAGATCTCAAAAAAGCCAGTACTGGAACAAGCCTGATAACGATTAAGGACTTAGCAGAGTTCTTTCTGAGGAGCTACAGGTTTGCATAAAACTACGAAACTATTTATAAAGTTAATACTGATTTTGGGAAGACATGTTTTTGAATTTTGAAATGAAAAAATAATGAAATGCCTTGCTGAAACAAAGATTTGATTTAATAATTCTTCTTTGTACTCTTATGAGGAATGACGTGTTTCAAAGCAATATGAGTATTTTTTAAATACTTAGAAGACAGCTTCTGAACAGAAAAGGGTACTAAAAATAATCATAGGTATTAGAGTGAACTTGAGCTGCTTCAATAGTTTTGCTATAGAACAGTGTTTGAATAATCTTTGAAGTAACAATATAAGGCATTGATCCATTATAATTCTTTGTAAGGAAGATAGAAACATAATACTGCTGTTGAAATCTCACATTTAACTAACCCAGACGGTCCTGAAAGTACTGAATATCAACTCATGCCCACTTTTGATCTTCAAAATTCTTTTCTTCTTCTTCATTGGAACAAAATTATAAATTTTTAAACTTTTTCTCCAACCTTTGTAGAGCCAAGACTTTGCAGATCCAGTATGGGCATGTCCTGTACAAAATATGTCTCTGAATCTATGAGGTGCTATGAGTATTGCTTTCCGCAGTGCTTAAAAGTGAAGAGGAGATTTTAACTTCAGTCTATGGGAAAATGTTTGCTTTTGACATTTCAACAATATTCATTAAAACACAACAAAACCATATTTTTTTATAAATCAAAATTTGTTGAATAACAATTGGAGATCTGTAATCTGGTAAATAAACACTAATGGGGCATGTAGAACACACATGCTTGTCACGCTCTGCTATTGCAATGTTTCCTGTGGGGCTTTTTGTTTAGGTTACCCCAAGTCTCCTGGGTAATCCAAAACTTGTGGTTTGAGAACAGCATGGGTTCAGGGACTTCAACTGTTTTGAGCAACCTCAACAGTCCAGGTAGTTAGGACTGCATGACACCGGGGTAGTATCAGTGCCATGGATTGCTGTGTATGCTACAATTTATTGCAGTGGAAGTAGCAATTTTAATTTTTTACTCTTCTGTCAGCTGAAAGACCTTTACACTTGCAATGGAATAAAATTGCAATTCCTGAAGGAGCAGCATTTTGCATAAAATAAAAACTACTAGGGGCTGTGTTCATGGTGTGGTGTTAGGGTTCAGTTCTCACTGTCTGTACAATCCAGGGCCTGGATTAAGAATAATCTGACAAAAAAAATGAACAACCCTAAACTGTTATTTTTGACCTGGGTCATTTTCCCAGCCTGAGTCACTGAGCAGCTGTATAGGCAGTTGCAGCAGTATGGGAGCAGCTGCAGGGCAGACCTGAATGCAGGGGGAAGGAAAGGGGGAACCTGGGGACAATAAAGCACTTACTGCTGCCAAGTGGAGTTGTTCCTCAGGTTCTGCCCTTAGGAGGGTTAAGGAATGTCTGTTTGGAAGTGCCTGCCAAGATACACTACCACCTGACATGACCTGGGAACCTATGTTTAAGTAGCCTTCACCAACCATGCTGAGAGTTTTCATATCTCCTTAGAGATGGACACACTCATTAAAACAACTGTAATGACATTAAGACAAGGCTGAATTTCATACCTATTGTTTAGAAAGCCACACTTGCTTCTCCACACTGAAACTAAAAATGAAACATCCTTTGATCTGCAGACCTTCAGTCAGTGGGTTGGAGCTATCTACTTTTAAATATGGTATGACAGGGATTAGTAGAACAGCAAAGGAGTCTTGCTGCAAATATAAATCTTCTAATCCTTGCCCCGGTTTCTTGATGTATTGTGTAGGTACTTGAAAAAAAAAGGTATGTAGTTTACTGCCATGAGAAAGCAAAATCTCAAAGCCTCTGACAGGAAAGAGATGGACATTCACAGGCAGAGCCATCTCTATATAGAATATCTCAAAGTTGAAGGGACCCATAAGGATCGAGTCCAATTTTCATCTTTCAACTTCAGCTCTCATCTTTAGAGATTTTGATATTCTCCAGCAAGACTTTGAATGTCCTCCAGCAGAAACTTAATTTCAAGAAAATATGACTCTTTGCCATATTGCAATCAGCACTCACTGAATAAAGTTTGCTCTATATGCAGACAGGAGGCTGTGAAGCTTAATTTTTGTTAGTGGCAATGACATTTAATATATTGAATAAAGGACAATGGTGACTAATTGCAACACATGGAGTTGAGATCATCCCTAAAGCTTTTGGTTTCTGGAGGGATGTAGCATCTTTGTTGGAGATTTTCAAGAATTTATACAAAACCCTCACTGACTTGGTGTGGTGTTGGCTATAATACCACTTTGAGCAGGAGGTTGGATTATATTGAGATCTCTTCCAGGCAACATTTCTATGTTACTTAATTTCCAATTGTCTGATTTCTCTGACAGTATCTGAGTATCATTTTCAGCACCTGTCTTAATGAGGTCTTTATATTTTGAACATCTTGGTGTTACTGTAGTTCATATGAATAAATTTCCATTAAAAAAATCTTTTTGTAAATTCTACCTTATTGAACAATTTGCTTGGAGTTTTTAATCTACCCATGAGCTTTCAAAGTACTATTTTCCTATTAAAATTTGTGTCCTGCCTTATTACTGATGTACCATGTATTTGAAATCCATGCAGTCTTCATCACGTTGAAGAACTGTAGTCCACAGAAATAAGTATGAGAGTAAGTATGAGTATTCTGTCTGTAAATTCCAGCACACTGAACACCTCATAGGGTGTTTTTCTTTACACATGAGATTTTGAAATACTATTTGCACATTAAAATATTACTGATGTACTTTGAAATCTACTATGCAAATAGTTCCTTTCATTAAATCAAGAAAAGAGAATGTTAAATATGTACATGGGTAGTTGCCAGATGGCCAGAGCAACAGTCTGGAGCTACTAAATGGAAAATATTCTTCTTCAAGAGTTCAAGGCAAAAACATATCTGTTAGGCACAACCTTAAATCAAGTATTTAGAAGTAAAACATATCCAAGTTCCCAAGAGACAGTCAGGAAATTAAGCCCTTTAATCCTAATGATCTGAGACCTGTCTGTGGTTCAGTTGAGAGAGATGTCCCTTCCTCTCTTTCTTATTTCTGTAATCTGATGTATAGCACAGTTCTAGAGGGTGGGGAAGTAATATCTCTGTAAACTTGGTCTCAAATTCTCTGGCTTCCTCTTCTTATTTGTGGCACCCTTACATAAGGACAAGTTCATAAAGTTTTTAATTTATCTCTTTTTCTTCTTCTGTCTTGATTATTTTGTCCTAAACTTTCACATGGCTATGTTGGAGCTGTAGCAGCAACTTTTGAGAAGGCAAATAAATAATCATAACATTATTGATTTAGTGTACATTTCCTTTAGATTAACGAACATTTTATTTACATTAAGTTGTCAACAAAGTCAAGTCCTTATAAAATATTCAAAACAGATAATGTGCCTTTGTAAAAACTGGAATATTCAGATACCTTTTTCAACCCCTTTAGATGTAGCTACTTCAATTTTTTTACAAAACCACAGACACATTTTTGGTGCACCATATATTAGCACAGATTTACTTTACCATGAGTCACTAAAGAAAAATAATCAGACTCCCCTGCTCCATATGTGAACTATTGAGGACAGTTCATGCACTGTGTAATGCCGTATTGAAGTGAATGTCATGAGTAACAGAGGTAGCACAAGTTTAATCATGTAACCGATTATTTATATATATAAATTTTCAGTGAAGTGGTACAGTAAAAATATTACTGAACAGACTAATTTCAAGCTGGAATATTCTTTTGAGCAAATCAACATCAGAGATGATTCAATTATTTTGAAATTAACAGCTCATAACCCCCCCACAAAACATCTATTTAGGAATTAGAGATTAGCTGGCCTTCTCTGAAGGTTGGTGTAATTACTTTTTCTCTCTTGAGAAAAGAGATATTGCTTTTCTTCTGTCTTTTCTTCAGAACTGCCTTCCAGCCCTCTGGACCCTGCACTGTTGCATAATGTTACTCTGTCCCAAAGACAGATCTGTCTTTGCTAAACTTCAGGTAGTTTTCTCATCTGTAAAATTAACTCTAGACATATAATTATTTTACAGTAGGTATCTATTTATTTAGAGGATTAAAATTAGACCATACGACTCTGCTCTGAAAGCCATATCTACACAGCAAATGAAGATGTGGTTGCAATTTGTGCTACCTTTAATCAAATAAGCCCAGGCAATATATGACAGTTCAGGTTTCAGCGTAGACTAACATCACAATGGGCTCAGACTGTGCAAAAATCCTTGGCAACAGGCTATATTCATGCATGCATGTAGAAACCTGGACCATATGGAGTAAATGCGTTGCTGTGCCTCAAACACCACTGGCCACTCAAGCAGGCAAGTTAGAACAGGATGTGACTGAAAAGGCGAGTCCATACTGAGGTAGGGCAGAACTGGGGCTGGCTTCCCTGTTCTGGTTCATGGTGACTGCACAAACATAGTGCAAGTGCAGAAGTGCGGCCTAGAAGAGGGCATGAACTGTCGACTGAAATTAAGTCCAGTAGAAGGGAGTCAAGAATACCAAAAACCCCTCAAAACCTTGCAACACATTTCCAGAAAGGTCCAAAAGAACAGACTCCTCTTATTCATTTACATGAAGAACAATAAACCTAATCCCAGGAGAGGGAAAAACCTACCCCTAGGACCTTGGACACCCTTTCAACTGGATTGATGCTGGACCAAGGGCTGGTGATCTTCTTTCCTCTCCTATCTGATTTCCCTCTCACATTCTCCTTGCTCCCTCTATGCTTTTATTCTTATTTCTTACACTAGTAGAAGATAGAGGAAAAACATATACCAGTTTCCATGCCAAGTGTGTAGTTTGTCAATAAAGCTTGTGAGCTTTTTTGAGGGGGACCATTTTGGCTTTTGTCATTCTTTTTCAACCATGGGTGTCTAAGAATCTTGAGTGCTCTCTTCCATGTAGAAGTGGGACATGGCATTTTATTGGCACCATGGACAGGATGCCATATCATCATCTTCTCTCACAGTTCAGGGACGTCCTTAACCTTAGAGAAGTACTGTTTCTATAAGTTAAGAGAAATGTTGTTTGTGGATAGATGATGATGATATTTACACATGTAACATTTCTGTTGGCTCTTTTCCATAGAAGCTTCTCAGTGTCTCACAGAACTGGATGAGCCCAGTAATTGAAGCACAGGTTAAAGAGTAAAGGAAAACACTTCTACAGGTCTCTTTACCAATATTTGTTTCTACTTAGAATAGGCCATTTAAATCAACTACTGAATATAAGATGGTGCATGAAAATATATCAATTATCATGGATAAGTACTTTACCTGCTTAGTGCCATTTTTGAGGGCTACTGATTTACCTTGTTCCTTTTGAGCTTCCAGCCTTTTGCACCTTTTTCACATGCCTCAGGTAGAGGTTTCTGCCCCAGTGCTTAGGGACATAAACAGTTCCTTTACAGGAATGGTGGGCAGGAATGGGTGCAAATATAAAGCTCCTTCAGGCACTTCTGAAAAGGGAATTCTCTTCAGTAGGAGAAGAAAGTCTCTTTTCCTTTTTGGCAGTTCAGTTCCACTCTCCTCTCCAGATGCTTATGTCCTTCAGGCTGAATATTGAATCTACAGTTTGTATGACTACATTCAGAGAGAGCAGAAAAAAAATAAAAAACACAAAAACCCAACAAAAAAAATCACTTGAGAGAAAGAAAAATCAGTCTTTGGTTGGTCTTGCAATGAAAAATAAATAGTCTTCCTCTGAAATGTGGAAGTGCAGTATTATTTTCAATGGTTCTTCTCCAGAGTTTAGCACCTTTGCACATTTGTCTAATTACAGTACCAAATACTGCCAGTTTCTGATCTTGGATGGAATGCAGTTTTTAATTATCAGCTTAGAAATCAGAGGAGATTTTCATCTTCCAAGGCTGACTATACTATGGCAGTAGTACTAGAAAAAAGTAGCTTTAATATTCAATGAAAGCTATGCTTTATCTGGTTTTGGTTTGTTTGGGTTTTTTGTTTGTTTGTTTGTTTTTGTTTGCTTTTCTGTATGAAACTACTAAATAAAAAGCACTAGGGGCACTAATTGATGTCATATTCATTACTTTCACAATACAAAATTACTCATTGGGACTATTAATTCATTAGGCTACAAATGGAAAATCCTCAGAAAGTTTCAATACAGGCAGTTGTGAACATTGACACTATAAAAGACTTTCTGTTGGGGTTTTTTTTGTTTGTTTTAAATATTCAAACAAGAGGAAAAACTATTGAAGACAATTAAAAGAAATGAGACAAACTAGAGCACTGGCATCACAACGAAGGTCATTAGCAGCCATAGATGGCATGGGAATGTGAACAAGGCTGGTGCAGCACTGCAATATCACTTCTGTATTAGCTGAGTCTCCGGGCTGAGTGATCTACTCTGTGGCTATACTCAAAAGGAATGGGAAGTCAGAAGGTAGTTTCACCACCCGTCTTAAAATGCATTCCCTGACAGTGACTTCATCTTGTGCAGCAGGCTGTTGTGCTCCCTGTGGCATAACTCTAGCCCTTGACTGCTTTCTCATGACTGATGCTTTTGTCATCAGAAAATCATGCACTCAAGGATTTACCTTGCAAAACGATGTCAAAGAGGAAGAGTATCAGAAGCAGAAGTTTGTATGCTACCGATATTGCTGAGATAGTAGCACAGTTCCCAGTCTTTTAAAGGTAGCCATGTATAGAAGGTCTGATGTTACAATAACCGTATAAGTTCCAGGAGTTTTAGAACAGTAACAAATTCAAACGCATTAAAGAATCCTCTTGGCCCATCCAAAGTATAAATTTTTTTAAAGTGTCTTATTAGTATATTTATCTCATAATCATGTTGTGCTAAATAAGGGCCAGACAGGTCTTTGCTACCTCTGGGAATGAAATGGATTGCACGATCTCTGCAGGTATCCTGTTACAGGGCTTTGCTCCACTTGGAATTATGAAGTCACTTCCTAAATCTGTCTTGTGTCCCTGATTGCCAATAGAACTGGTTGTCATCTTCCTTACACTACCATTACAGTGCCTTCGTTTTCTCCTTCCACTTTCAAATGCTACCTAGTGTGTCTTCTCTCCACAGAGAATAAATCCAGCTCCTTCTCAGTTTTCTCATACACTATTTGCTTTTTTTTTGCTAAATAACCAATGATTTCCCACATGTCTTACTTCTCCATATTTTCTAATGAATCACAGAATTACAACTGCACTGAATTTTTTATTTTTTTTAAACAGAATGATATTTTTTATTCATTTGTTTTTAAATGTCTGTGACCTTCTGCATCCCAGTCTGCCAGTTTTCTGCCTAGCCATGTATCTAATTCCTTCAGTGTGTTTGCCAGACTTCCAGTTTCGTGTAACCTACCAAAATTATAGAAATAGTCTATTCTGTTTCTAGTATTTCAGGAAGTTATTAACCAAACCCAGGATAGGTGTTTATGGGTTCCTAATAAAAATATATCAAACACTTCAGGACAAATCATTGCTAATGTCTTTGAGAATCCCTTTTCAAACACATGTATACTTTGTGACAATTTCCTCTATCCCATGATTTCTTGGCTTGCATATGGAAATTTCACTACATCAGTGTCAAAACACTTAAAGCCAAACAATAACATATGTGTTGGCTTTTCTTTACCTTCAGCTATAAGAGAGAGAAGAATTATTTCAGAGTGGCTGAACAGCATAATGGCAAGTATGGGAGCACAATGTAATAATTTACATGACACTCTGCATGTTCTGTCTTGCCCTGTCATTACCGGTCTGTGGATGGATGTTTTCTGCATTTCTTAGAGATATGGTTTTATTTAACTGTGGTAAACCAGCAACTTCAGCTGGAGGAAATATCCTTCTAATAGAATATATTTACAGAGATTACCCAGCATGGAGCAGCCTCATGTTATTGCCTAGGTGCAGAAGAAGCCTTTGAATGAGAGACTGCATATGGTACTACGTAATTTTATCCAACAAATGTTGTAAAAATGAAGTCAGAAAAATGTTCCCATGCCAGGAGTGCAGACCTAAGCAAAACTTCACTATGCAGATTACAGTAAAAAAAAGAAAGGAGTAATGACTGAGGGCTGTATAAGAGGATGGGAAGGCAGCATTTTTTCATGGTTGCAGATGACAGAAAAAGTGAGCTTCTGAGGTGTTTGAAGCTACAGTAATTTCTTTACCTAAAAGTAAAGGGAAAAAAAATGATTTCAAGCCTGTGTCATAGATAGATAGATAGATAGATAGATAGATAGATAGATAGATAGATAGATAGATGGATAGATAGATAATATTTTGTTTTCTCAGTGTCTGCATCGTATACATTATCCTCTCTTGGCAGTTACCAGGATTTGTTGAATGTGGTTAGCACCAAATATTGTGACTTTTGGACAAGCAGGATGGCATGAAATACTGGACTGGACATGACATGAGAAATTGTTTAGTATAGAAAATAATAGCATGAGAAGTGAACAAAAGCTACAGGTAACACCATGAAGGATAGATCGATCTCCCAGGTAGTTAAAGGGGTGTTACGTGAGAAAACAAACACAAGCCAGGGATAATAAGAGGGTGAATATTGGTGACATTCTGGGGAGTAGAGTCTGCCTAGGGCAGCATCACATAGATAGTATTTTCCACAACAACACACAAGGTTGAAATGTCATAGGCAATAATATAGAAATAGAAACACCAAATTTGGGTACAGACATAGAAAGACTGCAGTTAACACAGAAGAGGTGTTACCACGCATTTTTTCATTTGGGCTAACACTGGGATGGACAAAGGGAGATAGAGGGATGGTAAAAAGAAAGATGTCAAAATGGAGGAAAGATGTGCAAATTGAGCGGCACAGGATGTTGGAGGGTACCTGCTGGGAAGCCCCAATCTTGAGTGCTGTGCCTGGGATGGATCTCAAGCCAAACCCTCTGTTCTGCCCATAGCCTACATATAAGAAGAAATTATGGGTATAGGAAGAAATTAAGCACTTCATAGTTTTTGTATTCTTGTGTCTATTCAGCATGTGACACATAGTTGTGACAGTATATTCATTGTTTCCAGACCAGATGGATTTTTTTTAGTAGCTTAGTGTTAGTATAGATTTGTTTCTCCTTGTTTTCCAAACAGTTTCAAGGCTTGTCAATACAGTTTGACATCCAATCC
Organism: Dendrocincla fuliginosa; assembly: GCA_035047845.1. NCBI lineage: Eukaryota > Metazoa > Chordata > Aves > Passeriformes > Dendrocolaptidae > Dendrocincla > Dendrocincla fuliginosa. Next base: position 51,132,392 of record JAWWMO010000001.1, read on the forward strand.
TAACTGAAAAAGAAATGAACACACACACATTCATTAAGAAAGAAATGCTTGCTTCAAGAGAAGTTGCTGCAGTGGATGTATCAAAATACCTTTCACTTTTTCTTTTAAATATAGATTCAATTTGCATCTTTTCTTAGCTCTAATCTCACTGTCTTGAGAAGCATGAAAAATTACAGATGTAAAAGTGCTTCAGCAACCCATGTTGAGGATCATGTCTGTTTAACTATTTTATAGTGAAGTATTTGTTACTTTACCCACCTAGTAAATATCTCTTTTGATTCAAAATTAAATAACATTTGCTGAAAATTCTGTTGTTTGAAATTTTTATGTGTTCACAATGCAGCGGAGTGGTCCTTTTAGAACTGCATTATGGAGAAGGCAATAGATAATTTAAATTATTTTGTCCTGTCCCATGCACTGTAAACTGCTACCTCAAGTGCAAGAAACTATAGAGCCATATTAAAATCTACAAATACAATAAAAATCTTAAGGCATCATTATTTTTTATCTACTGGGTCTTTCTAAAATGTATTTTTAATGGGTTTTGTCTGTAAATTGTTGTTGATTCTGGGAAATATGCATTTTTTTCTTATATAGAAAACTTTCTGCTATGAAATATACACAATATATATTTGTGCTAAACTTACTTGTTCTTGCTCTCTTGGAATGTTCTGGTTGATGTCATTATTTTCTAAGGCTTTCCTGATATTATGTTCTCAGGGTATACCTACTGTCATCTTCAAGAAAAATAATTGCCCACTGTTTACAGGGCAATTTCTGGGTATTTTAGATGTTGAAGGGCTCTTGGTTTTTTCCCATTCAATTAGTTATTAATTTAAAATAGGAAAAAAAATTTCCAAGGCTTTCAGTAACATGTTGGAATGTAAGTTTAAGCTTTTGCACAAGGCTGAAATTAAATCAAGAGATAATCCATTTTCCTGTAAAGAACCCTCAGCAAGTGTAAGATGCATTTCTATTGCTGTTGTGATGGAAGGAGAAAAACTTCCATTGACTGGGTTAATTAACCATGATGTTGTGAGTTTAAATTGCTTATGCCTCTCACAAACTCTCATTAGGGGTGGCTGTCTTGGCTTTTGAACTCAGTGATATTCCTGGAGTAAAAAAGGGTTACTTGTATGATGAAGGGTTAGCAGAGCCCTTGCTGACAAGCCAAACCCTATGACTTTACTGTTTTTCTTAGGCTTGGCAAATATTTCTGTTGTTCAGGGCCGATTTTAACTTTGCAAAACCACAAATGAGATACTTTGTTCTTTAACTTCCTGACTGTAAGCAACACTGAACCTCTATATCCACTGCTAAAATCTTCACAGCATTGGGTTCTAGCAAAGAGGTGAAATTTCAGAATTTGTCAAGATATTACAAAAAGGAGCTGGAAAATTCCTACACCAGAAGCCCAAGTGTATCTTGTACAATAAACTCCAGTAGGCAGAAAGGCAGACCATTATGCTGTTCTAAGGAAATAAAGTGTGGTAGTCACTGGAAACAACATAAAAATCGAATATAAGGTTACCAGTTAGTACATGGCCACCTCTTAAAAAGACATTTCCCTGTCTGAAAATTTTCTCAGATTTGCAATGCACTTTGTAAGCAACTGAAAAAGAAAACATTCTCAAATATGGATTGTGAATAATCCTACACAGAAACTTATAAACTATCTTTAGCAAAATTAAAGACAAGACATTATAATAAGTCCAAAGCCAGCAAAAAGGATGTCAGGAACCTTAAAATATTTTAAAATGAAGCTGAATAGGATCATAAATGTGTGAACATTTGCTACTGGTTTCAGAAGTATACTCATAAATAATGGTGTATGACAAGATGAACATTTGGAGAAAATTTTAGCCCACAAAAAAATAATAATGATTCCAGAAAACAATTCTATTTAATGACTATTACACAAAACATGATGGAAATACAAGGACAGATATCATTATGGAAAGTAGCATCATGCTTTACAGCATGATTTACATCCATTGCAATTTGGAATGGAGCATGAAATGCAATCCAGGTACAAGGCATTGTCCCAAGATTTTGATTCTCTTCTCCTGCTGCATCCCTTGCCCAAGAGTAGGGTAACAGACTCCCCACAGGAATGCCTTGAAGCAACAGCCTTCTAATAATTTTCTGAAAGGCAACCAAACCGACCCTTCTGAATAAACTCCAAAGACCCAGATTGCTGTGATTTTTAGACACTTGAACTTGCACATATGCAAGTTGTGGGATTTCCCAGAGTGCATTTCACCTAACCTCTCCACCAGCAACAGGAGGTCTCGACACACTCCAGAGCCCCATGCGTGCTTGGCTGCATCTCTGGCTACTTCAGGCATAGATGTATAGCATGCAAGGCTGTGGCTGGGCAAACATAACCTGCCTCTGATCAAAGGGATGCCTCAGCCTCACATGTCAGCTGGGTTGCAGCTAGACAGTGTCACAGTTCAGCTTAATCCAGAGTGAATCTGTCCTGTATCCAAATGTCCACAACTGTGGATCGAAGGAGTCATTTTTTAATCCTAGGAGATGCAGTTTGAAATCCTTCTATAAATAGGATTTGGGAAGCAAACACACTTGTCAGATGTAAGACTGATCAAATCATAACACTTGAATACGATTCAGTGTCCAAGGCCATAAGCTATTCCATGTTTCTGCTTAGTGTAAGCTCTCTGTTTGCTGCTTTCACCCAATTGTTGTAGTCACAGTGAAATCATTCTTCATGATTTCTTCATTTACTCTTAATAATTTTGTTAGGCATAGTCTTCTGTAATGTTCTCCTTCCAGAAACATGAATAGTGTAAGTCTTCTATAATTCTATTTTTCATGAGGTGGTTTGTTTTTAATTTTAAAAGTGTTGTTACTATAAGACTACTAGGAACACATTTCTAGTAAAAATTGAGTATTTCTTAGCATTACTTTGTTAAGTATAACTCCAGACTCCCTCTGATTTCCCCCTGGTATGTTGTTCCCAAAGCAATGCAAGTCTTCCAACAGAAGACAAATCCACAGTTTAACCCAAGTACAGCCTGCAATCAAGTTTTGCTTTGCACAGCAAATATCATGTTTCATTTAATTTGTCTGTCCTTGATATATTCCAGTAGTTTATTTGTCTTTAACTGTAATCACATTTTAGACCGTTTCATATATTTAAGAAAAAAAAACAAACAAAAAAGCAAAGCTAATCAACAAATACACATTAAATCTCCAGGGCTTCTTTGTTGCTTTCTGCAATTCTTTTTCACCCTGGAATCAACTTCTGCAACATCCATTAGAAATGTTCCATATGGTTTCATTATGCTACTTTTCCTTATATTCTATGCATTTACCAAGTCACTGCTTTTTGTTGCTGGTGATGTTTTTGTTAGATGCTGTTTCAGATACAGTAATCTTTTTTTTCCATGAAACCTATAATGTTGATCTTTCTTAGTGTAAAACCATCTGTATGCAGACATGGACCATTTTTTTATGCACTTGTAAAAGTAATCATTTGAAAACACTAAATGTTCAGGTACTGCATCAACAGATCAGGCTGCTGGCAGAAAGGAATAGTCAGTTTATAACATGTTTGATGTAAGTTGAATTTTGTATCAGGGGTCTGTTTGTGTCCCATTCTGCTGTGGTGTTGTTGCAGTTAAGCAATGGCAGCACAGTTTGTTTTCTTGTTTGTGACAGTTAATGATCTAATTTTTTTATTCATTAAGTATTGTCAAAATTAGTAGATCAAATGAGCTTACAAATTGTGATGTACATCTATGAAAGTGCAACATGTTTCCTGGAAATTTTATTTTCTGGAAATCATCAAAGCTTCCATAGATTTATAAAACCAATAACCTTCTGGGATGTTGTGAGTGACCTGACATCTCCTAGAGGCTGGATAACATAGTGAAAGAAGCAAGGTGACAAAATGATCTTAGAGAAACTGAGGATGTTTGCCCCAGGCACCTCTGCCTTACAAAGTGCTGAACAACATCAGTTGTAAAGCCAAGGAAAATCAACCACGATGAGTAGAACAATTGCTTTTGAGGTCATAGTGTCGGCAGAAGATAACATACCTCTCTGTTTAAATGTGTGTGGAAGAGGTACTGCTTAGCTTTTTAACAACCTAAGCACTTCTGTTGCAGTGGAGCCAGGTAGGCTTCCAAAGAATGGGAAAGCAGCAAGGACACATTCCTACCACTGAATTTAACATCAGCAAAGGAAACCGCTGTGGCTGGGTATGAGAAAACCACATGGGATTAAAGAAATTAGCATACTATCTGAATTTTGTACATGAAGGAAACTAGGTTTAATGTACTGAATTTTAAAAGTTTCTTATGTGTGTAACTTTTATGTATGGATATTCTACTACTAGCTTGGGATTTATGCAGCAGATTCCCAGACCCTTTTCAGTTCATAAATTAACCCACTGGATTGAGTCCAAGCAAGTGCTCTTTCTGAGTTCAAGCCCAGTGCCTTAGAGAGTACTCGTCAGCTTTCTGGCAGGCATGTGCTGGCCTTGCACTGCAGTGCTTCCAGGGGTCACCGCTGCAGGGCAGATCACACAAATACGAAAACCCTTGCTTACTTTTCTCTGCAGAGGCCTTAAGCACCAGGGTACAGATTATTCTGTGTAATGACTCATGATTCACTCCCCCCTCTCCCTCCTTTCTTTTGAAAACTCAGTATTTGGCAGCAAAGGCTTGACGAACTGCTGGGGTCCACGAGTGTCAGGAGGTGAAAGACTGTGTAGACCAGCACTGCATTCAACTGGGAAGGGCAGACTTTCTGTAATCACTCCTTTATTTCATCCAAGCTATGCTGAATGTATATGAAATATGTATAAAGTGATCTTGACAGCAGGGACCCATGTACAGGACCTATCCCAGTGGGGTGTACCCATTGACTGGACCAAAATACTTTCTTCTGCTTGCTCTCTTTCTAGTGCCCTGTGTGCTTTACTTCAAAGTGGTAAAGTTTCAAAGTAAGAGGTGCAGAATACCTCACTAGCAGAGCAAGTCTCATAGATACTGATATAAAGCTCTTCAGACTAATGCAAAATCCAAGTCTTTTCTTTCCTTGATGAGGACAGGTTGCTAGATAAGAAATGGCTGCCACTTTCATAGTCTTCCTTGCCTCCTTTTACAGTTTTTAAAAGCAAAAAATGTCACTATTCCACTGTAACATGTTCTAGCCAAAACACATTCACAATTATCAGACCTAACAGATCAGATCTATCAGTCACCTTAGGCAGATGAACTTGTGGATTTCAAATGAGTGATGGAATAGGGGCCAGTTTACTCATCTTTGAAGTGTTTCTGGGCATATGAACGCACATACCTACAGAGCCTCAGAGTAAAAGAGTAAATTACCCACAGAACCTGCATACTTTTAGCTTTGGTTGATCTGACCGTTGAAATGGCATTTTCTCAATCACAGTTTAGGATTTATGAAGTTAAATTCCATTTAAGTGTCATGTCAGATGCATAAGCCTTTTCCTGGATTTCAGCCAGCCTCCAGGCTAGGGAGCTATTTGGCCTAGTAGTTTAATGGGTATCGTACTGTGTGAAAGTTATCAGCATACTGTAAAGAAGAATAAGTAAGCCAAGTTCTCTCAGTTCCACAGAAAAATTCCCTTAACCTCCTGAAGCCCTGTAGCAATTACACTAGTGCATCTTGAATCTTCCCCCTTTAAGTCTGCCTCAGTTAAGTAATGCCCTTTTTCAGGCTAAGTGATAACATATTCTTCGGTAAATGGCAAGAGAAGAGCTAATTACTGTATGCTAATGATGTATATTCATGTTCAAAGAAAATGTCAATAGATCACGACCTGAGAAAGTTTTAATAGGAAGGAAAAATGCAGTTTGTTGATATCTGAAGACAGTCCCATCATGCTGTATTTGCATGGCCCTGATGCGCATATACGTCATATACAGTGATGTGCCAGGTGCAAACTGTTACCTCTCTGAGCTCACATTCAGTGATGCAGTCCAAGGAATGATACCCCTGAGCACAGCTTTGTAAAGAAATAGCACCTCAGTTATTTGAATTCTGAGAAAGCACAGATCTTCCTTCTATGCAACGGGCTGCCTGAAGGTCCTTGTAAAGAGAATGTCAGCAGAAAAAGCATCTGATCTCATTCTTCTACAGAGTTAAAATCAGAACATCTGAAGCTTGCTATAATGTAGGTGAAAGAGACCAAAATTGGAAGAGATTCCCAACTGGTGAACTTGTTAACTGTGACTCCAGTAACTATGGATGATAAAAGGAAGGGGAAAAAGGTAAAAAGCTTTCTGTTTCACTACCTGCTGAAGGTCAGGAATGACTTTGTCTGATAGAAATACTAAATTAATGCTTTTATCATCTATGAAGTTGTGCAGCAGTTTTCAGTGTATTGGCAATCCTGGTGAGCTCACACAGGTGAGATACCTCAAGACATCTGAACTTTCTCAAAATGTACTTCTTTATTTTCCGAAGCTATCAGTGTAAGACACTCAAAGTAAACAGGAGTGACCTTTCTTCACAGTAGGAAACCTTCTCTTCTCCAGGATGAACAGTTCCAACTCTGTCAGCCTTTCTTCATAGGAGAGTGCTCCAGTCCCTTCATCACCTTCATGGCCATTTGCAGGACTATCTCCAGTACATGCATGTCTCTTTTGTACTGGTGAGCACAACACTGAGAAGAGAAGGTTCACTTCCCTTGACCTGCTGGTGAGGCCTATTGTTAAATAAAAACTGCAGTTGCAGGGTATTTTGGAAGGAATTCAGTGTGATGTGTCACATCAACCCAGATGTGTTGGGCCTTTTGGGTATTTAGAAGGAACACGCTGTTTCTGTATCACAGGCAGAGTCAGCTGTGGGGACAATTACCTTGCCAAGACTGAGGCATCTTTTGACCTACTCAGAATTTCACATGCTGAGGAAGTAGTCAGTTTGTAAGTCAGTTTGTACTGTGCAGTTTAGCAGCCTTCAATACTTAGCAGGAGTTTAAGAGGAATGGTAACTCTGGATACAGGGGCCTAATTTCTGCTCAGGTACCATTTTCCAGAAATGAACACTTATATAAGAACCTGGTTGTTGATCAGAAGTTCAGCAATACTGCCAAGCTGTGAGCCAGCACAGAGATTTGTGAGTTACATTGCTAATGTTTTAGAAAAGGCTGTCAGGCAATGCCAGTAATGTGAATGTTGTTCATTACAGTGCCATTAGTTCATTCTCTTTTGCTGGCATTTGGAAAAGGGTAAATGCTATTTTAACCACTCTTTAAATGGGAAAAAAATTGATTGCTTTGTTACTAATATGTGGGAAATGTGATACCATTTGTAAATATCTTATGAAAGACAAGTTAAAATATTTATCTACATTTGTAACAGAATTTTTCAATCTAGACATAAATTTTTAATTAAAAATCTTGATTTATAAATGTTTCTGGAAAATTCAACCATACATATGATATTACTAATAATTAGTTAAATATTTTTTGCTGATAATTTCTAATAAAAAAGATTGTCTTCTTTAGTGAAATGACATTGAAATATCATTATTCTTGACAACTTCGCAAACTTTGTGAGTTTTTTAGAGGATCTCTGAAACCACTGGTGCTGAGCTGAGGCCAATGTGCCTACAATGCGTTTAAATAGCTCTGTGTTCAGAATTTTGCTCATTTTTTAGGTTGTGTGTAATTGGATTATGATGAAACCACCAATGAATTCTTGACTAAGTTACTGAGTGACTAAAGTACATAAAACTGTACTTGCAGTCCTATTACAACCTAACTTGATTTTTTTTCCTAATAACTATTGGAGAAACAATCATAATATAATGTTATAGCAGTCAGATCCCCTATCAGTGTCTGTAAATGGGTGTCATTTCACAATGTACTGTTAAAATGCTCTTCTGGCTATGTTAATGATTAACCTCTGGCTAACAAGTTGTGCTGAAACATTTTTAAGAAATTAATTAATATAAAATAGACATCTTGTTTTCTTTGTCAAATGAAAAGTTAAAACCAGCAACCATTTAACTATTTTCAGCTGTTAGTTAATTAAATTATGGCACTTTTTGTCACATTTTGTCCTGAAATTTCATTAAAAAATACAAACTGAAAGATCTGAAAATGCTGAAATAAACATTTCCTCCATTTTTAATAAAAATTATTCTGTGATCTTTATATAGATTTATATACATGATTAATCAAAATAAAATAAAAAGTCTTGGTATAATGTATTTGTTATTCTTCTGAATATATTTCTCCCCTTCCATTAAACATAATTTCAGCTTCATTAATTTTGGTCCTTTGAAGTCTCAAGATCAAATCAGTAATGCACAGATTAGCTGATGTGACTGCAGATACATGGAAATAAGAGATCACAATGTTCATGAAGAATCCCAAGCAGCAGTAGAACAAATGACTCACCAAGCTTTTTATATCTCAACACACTCTTGTATGAAACTAATGAGACAACTATTGGTCTGAGCATTACAATGGATCACCTGAGATTTTTGGTTCTTTTTTTAGAAGGCAACCTACTTTGTCTCAAAGTAATTTTAGAATCCTTATTGCACTCTGTGCTTTCTCTATAATTACTACAGCTTCAGTTAAGAAAATTTTTCTTGTTGGGACTCATATGAGCTAAAATCCAAATCAGTAATAAAGAAAATCAAGTTACATACTTATCTCTTTGTTTTCCTTCATTTTCTCCAACAGCCTGAGCTGGGAATGTATTGCCTAAACTTTATTTTATAAGCTGGACGTTGGCTTTTAAAACATTTCCCTCCTCTTCATCAGACTAATTGTTAAGTGATTTGAAAAATACCTAGGTAGCCAGAACTGGGCAAATTTCTGTTGTACTCAGTACTGCATTGACTAAATCTGGTTCCTGGTTCTGGGATGAGAAGTTAGGAGATTGTCTTAACTTCCCTTGTATGACAAGGGAAGAAGGGCTTTGTGCGGACTACGAGGACTCCAACTGGTTTCCTGTCTGCCCCACTGAGACACCTAAATGTAACCTTGGTTTAAAACTGAACACGGTGTTGCTGGGTCATCAAGCTGCTCACTCTGGAAGACATTGCTCATCCAGCCTGCATATTGGCACCTCCAAAGTTACATGGTCCCATGGGAGAAAGCAGCTGACCACTGGAGGCTGGAGAGAAGACTTTACTGAAGTTCATACCTGCTGGATCATTCACCAGGTCTCCTCTGGCTCTGCAAATGCTATAGCTGAAATCTCTTCCTCGAATTTGAGAAACTCCAGGCTCTTTGAATGATTTATGGGATTGCATGAAGCTATAAATCTTCTGCTACAGCTGAATGCAACAATGATACTGTTTGTATAACAATTTGCGTCAGCTTTGCCTAACCATATCTGTGTCAATGTTGAATTGCTGAAGGACTGAGTAATGGCTGTAAAGAGAGTGTGACTGAAATAACACCAGGCTCCCTGGCCACCAAAGGGAACTGTCCCAGCTTCAGCTGGTTCCCAGGGAATGATCAGAATTAGTATAAGCAGAACCGCGAGAGCTACAGTTAACTTCTAGTAAAGTGACCTCCTTTGAAAAAATGAAGATAAAACACTGGAGGTTTAGCTGGCAGAAATGTCCCCCAGGAATGTCCAGTCTCTGGATGGAGGACCATTTCTCTTCAGGGGATGCAATGTTTCTCTCCTACCCACCACCTTCAGTGTCTGGACTAGAATGCCAGAAAACCACCAAGAGTTCATTCTCTTTCTTCTGAAACTGAAAATCCTTCAGCACTTTTAAAACTCAAATTTTACTTCTTCACTTCTGAATTTTGGATTGGTGCCAAAAAAAGGAATTACTTGACTGACATGAGGTACTCTATTTACCGTTTTCTCAGCTGAGAATAAAAAATGTGTAAGAAATATTATACTTTCCAAAATTTACAACCTACTTCCGTAAACTAGGCGACATTTGGATAAATACAACATTTGGATGAGATTTTTTTTTTAGAATAAAATATTTGGCCTATACAAGGGATATGTATGATCTCATGAGTGTGTGCTAAGACTAGCCTTTGACAAAATCAGCATATTTTCACATGGCCCATAAACTGGCCATATAATACCTAATTGCAAAAGCAAAGCAGTAAGCCTGAGACTGAATCAGTGCAGATTATTTCAAAAGTCTGTCAATAAGAACTTCTCCTACATAACACACCATCTTAAATTTTCTTGTAGGCTATAAATGTAAAATAGGCAAATTGGTTTAGGAACATTTAGGGCATTTATAAATGGCAAGTGACAATGTTTTGTGTTTTAATGTGTTCAACTGCTTGTATCTAAAAACCTGTTACATAGAAGGAAAACATATAGTTTTAACTTGAGTTGTAATTGACCATGCTCTCAGTTATGCTTCTCTTTGTTATTTACCATGTGCTAAAAGATTGTTTCCTCCAGAACTTTTCCAGGATTGAAGTACTTTCCTAGGATTGTCTTGAATTTTATCCAGTCAATAGGACTGAAAATTCATGCTTTCTGTTTTCTCCGTTTTTAGAAACACTTGTAACGTTCTGGTACTTCCTTTCTTCAAGATAATATTTTTTTTTTTCTTATGAGTTTACATCCGTTTCTTTGAACTCCTAGAATGTAATTCATCAGATCAAACCAAAGCAATGGCAGTCAATTCTCCAAGTATTTCTTTTTGTTGTTTTATTATTGGCTTTGTGGTTTTTTTTTTGTTTGTTTGCGTTTTTTTTCCTTGTTTGTTGTGGGGTTTTTTTCCTACTCTAGGGAAAGGCCTTTGCTCTTTGTCACTGGAGTTTATTTTTATAGCAATTAGTCTGACCTATCTGGAGAGCACTATTGCAAAGGTTTAAAAAAAGCGTCAAGTTGGTTGGAATTTTTCCCTTCCAGTGTTTCTGCAGACCAACATTTCCAGCTGTCTGTTTCCTGCTTAGGAACTCTGCAATTATATTCTGGTACTCTCACTGAGTCAGTCTCATTTAGTTTTTGCCTTGCTTTTCTGATACTCAGTCTACATTGTTGGCTTCATACAGTTTTTGTTAGGACCTTCATCTTGGTTCCATTGTCTTTGTGTTTGGTTTTTGTGCTGAAGGGGAATGAAGAGCTGATACACAAGTCAAGTTATATCTTACTGCATTTTTTATTTTTTTCCAAACTTAGGTATAATTTGTACTTGCATTGTGCTCTTTATTTTCCCTTATGGAAGTGCCAGCTCTCTTAGGTAGCATTTCACACTTCCATATTTTCATTTATTAATATCCTAGTTTGTCACTATCCAAATTATGGGAGCAAAGACATTACTCTCCAACTATTAAACTTAAACCTTCAAATCTGCAGCTTTGGCTCGTATGTTCTACTGACATAAAGTGAATTTGTCATTGCTTGCTTTGGGAAGAGAATAGAAACTCAAGGGCAAACAAATTATTGATAAGTACTTTAAGAGTTAAAATGGAAATCCTAAACAGTGAAAGATTTATTGATGTGAAATAGCACATGGCAACAAACAGGGAAAATTATATTAAATGCAAATATTGGATAAACCCAAAATAATGTGCTTCAGTAAGCAATTGTTATGACTTAGTGAACCATGAAACCAATTAAATTACACTGTTATTATATATCATAACATACTCATGCTGTATCTCTAAGCCAGAAAACACACATGCACAAAGTAAACCAAAAACTGCTCAAAACTGCCAGACTAGGCTTTTCAAGAAGCTGGGTGATAATGAAGGTATATGAAGCAATGAATATTTTAAAGAACCTAGACGGTGTTTCAAGAGCAGCTGAAGGTACTCACTTTGCACAGCAGAAGCATGTACTTCTCACAAAGATTTGTTCAGGAGTGGTATTTCCACTTATGCTGAAATGTAGAGGTAAGGAAAGTATACTGTGAATGCATGACTTAAGAGTCCTGGTGCCTGTGGCTTTCTCCAATATTCTTTCTCAACCCTGTGATTAGCTCAGTCGGTTACAGCATGATGCTAATAACACCAAGGCTGTGGGTTTGATCCCCATATGGGCCATTCACTTAAAGGGTTGGACTCAATGATCCCTGTGGGCCCCTTCCAACTCAGAATGCTCTGTGAATTTTGTGAAATATTCTCTGAATAATCGTGGAATCATAGGATCATAGAATGGCCTGGGTTGGAAGG
>JAWWMO010000001.1:51162864-51183518 GCA_035047845.1 Dendrocincla fuliginosa
CTGGAAGCTTCTATTTCTCTCCAATGATTATAGACAAATCCTGGCTTAGATCTGTTAAACTAGGATTAAATGTTTGAAACAGAACAAGGAATTAAAGGCAACAGGATTCATAGACATATATTGGCTTTTCCCTAAGACTTAATTGTGTTATTAATTAGATGGGTTTGTTTGGTGCAAGGCTGTTCAGCTATTCATCACAAAATTTTTTACTTCACTGAAGTTTGTCACGTGCACAGAATAGTGCTTTTAAAGGACTCCAAGATTTAGTTCAGTGAACATACAGCTGGCTGTGAGCTACTTTACTGGTATACAACTTAGTAGCTTAATAAAAAGTGAACATAAAATGAAGTGGATTCAGTTAATTTCAGTTAATTTATGTCAAGAGAAACAACCATTTTTGAGCTTCCGACTCAGGTTTACACTAATATTTACAAAAAACTGCATCACTTGAATTCTTTTTATTTTATTCCCCATTGCTATTATAGGTAGTTTTTTTCTAATCTACATTAGGAAGAGAACATTCCAAATTCATAGATAAAGATTAATTTCATAAGCAGAAGTTTTTCTACCAGTTTTCTACAACTACTGGCTACACATGGCCAAAACTGTTAGAATTAAGAGAGCAAGAAATAATGCTATATTTGAAGAGAATTAAAGTTAATGTCTGGATATCCATCACCTGTAAGCATTGAAAGAAGGATGTTAAACATGCCTTTAATAACTATCTTGAGGGCAATGAATATTCATTTTTGAAGAACTGATAAGTCAAATTAATTTGGCCTGTGATAATACTTTCCACTTCATAAATGTTTTCCGCAGATTAAAATTTGGTAGGAAAAAAAAAGTGAAACAAATCTTCATTGCTCCCCTGAGTTTTAATTAGATAACCTTTTAAAGACTGAAAAAATCCAGAAATTTTTTTCCATTATCAATTCCATTAAAAAAGTTAATTAAAGTTTTGTACTTATTTCCATTTCACAGACATTGTATTTTAGATACGGTATTTTTTTTCTTCTCCCAATAAAATTGTACTTTCACTAGGTCAGTCTTTAAAATGTTGAGATCAACATATCTGAGAGGGGTTTCAGTCATCATAACCTGTTGCAAAAAGGTTAGTTATAATACACTGAATTACCTCCCTGCAGAAGTCTTTTGATTTCTTCATCTTCCAGTAAATGACCATCACCTTCAATAAATTTAGTCACCTTGGTAACCTCTGATAGGATACAGGTTATGGCAAAAAAATTGATTTACAGAAAATATTGACAATCCTACAAGAGCACATACTGAATTAATCCTAGCATAGCATTGTACTGAATTACAAAATTCATCTGTTATGACATAAAATTCCACATAAACACTGAAAACACAATATTTTTCTATATTAGACCCAAGGAGGCTCAACTGTGGACCAGACTGAAATGTGAAGATCAGGGACTCAAACCAGAATGTTACATTTGGACATTTCTGTCGTTGTGAGGTTTAATCTCTGGGTAAGATTTTGCAGTATATGAGCACCAATTCTTAAAACATGAAATCCACTCAGTAATTACTTAATCTATATATATTATGATTTTATATATATATAAAAGAAAGGAAAGAAAATCAGGATACTAACCTTCTTCAAGCAACTTCTTTAACTTCTCTTCATTGTCTGGAGCACCTGCAGTAATTCTGGTATATTTTATTTCAGGACCTGGAAAGAGATTTTTAAGATAGTGGCTTTAATCAGATATAACAGGATCGTCCTTTAAGTTATTATTTCCTAATTAATACATATGGTGCTTCCATGATTAACATGCTATAATCTCTTATATGATAACTTTATATTCCACCATGTCCCAAATTAAACTGAAAAAGGGTTGAAAACAGTAGATACAGCTGTTCAGGAAAGTACTTAAACAAATTTAACTTACTTATAGAAAGTGTCTGCTTACATACTTAAAGTAAGACACAGTTTAAACTGTTGTATTAGGCCATAGATCAGTTATTTCTGAATTGGTTAGTCTGCTTTGATTGTTGCAAATAGACATTGATGCTTTTGTTACTACTGTGAGTAATTTGAAAGCTTAACATTTGAGATTCTTTTTCAGTTTCTGCAGATTGAAGAGAAGGTGACACCAGGTCTGAAATGCTGGCATTTCACATTATGTTCAACATTTCATGTGGGATATTAGTGAAACTTGAATTTGAGAATTGAGAAAATGGTATTTTATTTTCTCCCCCAGAAATTTTCTCCCCAGGTTTATTCAGAAACCGCCAGTGCCTTTCATTCAATTACTTTCATTGTAGTAAATAGGTGGGTGAGGACAATTAAGTCTGGTTCTTTATTTTGTCTTGCTTTAATGACTTCTTCAGTTGAATTTTAAGATTTTCTAAACAGACTGAATATTATGCCTTTCAGCTAAGTCAATATGTTGCTCTAAGTGTCTTTTCCTTATAAGTACTCTGGCAGACAGAATTTTAATGACAACATTCAAACTGGTATTTAACCAAGGGGATTAAAAAGTGTCAACAGAGAATTATATATATCATATTCTATGCTTAAATATGCACTCCATTTATTGATTTCCAGTATTCTTAAAGAAATATCTCTTTAGTAGGTCAAGTACAATTGAAACTGGCCATGGGCTTTGAGAGTTACCATGTGAAAAAAATCAAGGGACGTAGACGCACAGTAATTTTTATCTTACATTAGTTGAATACAAATGTTCAACTTGTGGATATCAGATCAAGTCTACACCTTACAGAGAAACAGAGAACGTCTTTTTCTAAAATGACTGTCAAGAGAGTCTGGGTTGACATGAAAAAGGAGGTATCTTACACAGTGAACATCAAATGAAACCTATCTGGAGATATACAGCTCAAAAGTTAAGAAGAAAAAAAAGACTTCCTTCTGAAGCAAGCCAGACTATAAAACTGCAATAAAAGCTGTCTCATTCTGAAATAGGAGCAAGAAGCTTGCAAAGGCAGACACTTAGTAAATATATGAAAATAAAAATTAAATAGAGAAAAGACAAGTTTCCATAGTTTTGCATGCTGTTTAAAAATATTGTTGCCATTTCTGTATATGTGTGTGTAGGACACACGGCCAGATTTTCAGCCACACACAGGCTATGGGAAGCGTTAGGGAAAATTCACCTATCCAAGGAAATGCAGTTTAGGCATTAAGACAGAACTTAAGATGTGTTACTTTTGTATGTAATTGTGAACTTTACTAAGAATGAATAGCTCAGCATAATTTACCTTGAATAATTCTTTCTTCTGTTACTTTTTTCTCTGTTACTTCCACAGGTCGTCCGTCTATGATTTTGGTGTATGTTTTAATAATTGGTTCTACAAGGATTTTTAAATTGAAGACATTAATGAGGTGATGAACTTTCAAGTGCTCTTTTTGAGATTTGGAAACTGATTGAAGTGCAAAAGGAAATATCCTAGCATATTTTATGAAAAATAAAAAAGTTCAGAGGAGAGCGGGAATTAATTTTACTCAAAATTTAGGACAGCCACATGCTGTTTTTCCTTTTAAACCATCCTAGATGTGAAGGTCTCAAAAGGTTTACCTCTCTGTCTGATAAAATTGCCTTTCTATCACAGAGTTGCATACTACATTTTTGATTGCAGGACAACCACTAGCAAATAATTCTTAACTGAGACAGATGTTATATCACCATGCAGAGTATTTCTAACACTGTCTTGACTCTAGCTATGGAATACAGCTAGGCAAAAAAACCCCCGGTTTTTTAAAATGCATGAGAAGTAAGAATAAAATGATGCAATAAAATTCCAGAACTTCACAAAGGTGGTGTTAAAAACAGACTATCTGTCTAACATGCCACATGTGTCACCTAGAAAAGTGAAAACTGGTGGGGAATAGTGAATGTTTCAAATTTTAACTAATACAAATTGAGTTTCTGAAAGCATACCAACCTCCATGAATCACTTTAGTTATTGTCTCCCCTTCCCTGACTATTTTGAACTCAGGTTCCCCTTCAATTAATTTAGTTATCTGTGTGATAGATGGGTCTGTGACATAGAGAAAAAAAACATGTTACAAATAGTCATAAAATATTTACAGTATTCCATGGGGCTGAGATGAAGCTTGTACTTTTCCCCCTCTACCCTAAATAAACCAGAATATTGGAATAGAGGGTTTAAATCTAAAAAGTCATTTGTGGCAATACTGTACAGTGTTGTGCTTCCTCACACATGCTATCTTAAATTTAGATCCTATTGCACACTTATATTTACCTATTTTTTAAAAATTTTGTGTAGCTGATATTTTTAACATTTGTTGACAAGTCTCAGGCAACAAAACAGATCCTCAGCAGCAGAAAGGAAGTCTTTTTCTATATATATTGGCAAGAAGGACACTCTGTGGCTTTGCTGGAATCCTGAAACTATTGCTCCAGTAGAGATCAGCATGTGAATTTATACAGTGAAAATGTTTGTGAATTATTTCCTACTAAGGTATAGATACTGAAGAGGAAACTAGTGTAAGTTTATGTTGGTTTGTTTGTTTGGTGTTTCTTTTAGATTTTTGCTTTGAGGATTTTTATATGTTCTTTTTTTTTCTTTGCTTTTAGGCTACCGGGACATGGACAGTGGTCACCCACCTTGGAAATAAAATAAAAACAAGCAAAACCCAAACTTCTGGGATCAATGGAAGGGCTGTAAGGATATTTATTAGTGTTAATGACTATTATTAGCATGTGTGAGGTCATCCCAAGTTCAACTGCCAAGACAACTCTTAATCTTGTGTAGTTCTTATAGATCACACTCATCCAAACGTATGTCAGACAAGCTGAGGCAGAAGACACTAAATAAATTAGAAACATACCATTGATCTGTCAATTAGATAGGGTTATTCTGTAGTGATTGTTCTGGAAACTCCTCCTACTTAAGAAGTTTCTGTAACATAAACTTCCTTTATTCCCTATTCAGTTAAAAACTTAGCATAGTTTGTCTCTTTTACTTTCCTTAAAAATCCCTTGGATATCTTTATATGAATTTCTGTAAATGTTGATGCTGCATTGATAATTTTTTTTTTTTAAATAATTACTGATCAGGATTTAACAACAAGATTTACATATGTGTGCCTGTTGTTAATTGTTGAAAGTAGTCAATTCAGGCTAACAAATCAAAGCATACTTTTTTTTAATTTCTTTTTTGTTTTGTTTTGTAGCACCAGCAGATGTTTGTATAAGTTACAATTTATTGCTAAATGATTCATTTATTTGCTGCAGATGAGACAATAGGATGGGATCATAAAGAGTCTCAGTTTTTATAGAGCTCTATTTATCTACTCTGTGCTCTAAATAAAGGAATAAGCCATTGTTTCGATTATTTTCTAACATGTCTGGATGAAAAACATTCATAAAAATTTTAAAGAAACATTCTTGGAAGATTCATTCCCATGCTTCTGTTTTAAAGTGAGAGGCATTTTTTGCATGTTGAGAATCCACTAAATACCGATATACATTGATACAAGTGGTGGATATAAATGAAATAATGTCAAAGGTATATTTATGAATATTTATAAGTACTTTTTATGTTTACATTTCTAAATACCTTCTCATTGATTGATATAGCAGATATATGCAAACCAAAAGGTGAAGCCATAGCTTGCTATGTAGCCTAGTCTAGGAACAGCCCTTTGAGTATTTAATCCATTAAGATGTGGGTTTCAATCAGATTTAACTTTTTACATCTCTTTAATGTTTTATATCCCATATGTGCCTGTGTATGGACAATGGAAGCACAACATAAGTAGAAAACACTGATAAGAAAAAGCAGATGTTGCCCTCTAAACTTTGTGGGTAGGGGTGTCTTTTTTTTTTTTTTTTTTTTTGTAATGCAAATCTTTTCATCATTATCTGATAGAAATTCCTGATAAAAATAACACGCACTTTGCCAGTTTTTATCTACAGGTAGTTGTTGGTTTATGTGGTTCTAATGTGAGCTGCTGCTCACTACCATTACTACTAGCAAGCTCAGAGGAGCCACAATTGGCTTTACTGGGTCTAAGTCTGATTCATCACTGGCCAGAGATCACTCCTTGGAGCATGTCCCAAAACAGAGACACTGTACCAGCAATGAAAAGGAGCAGCCCTTCAATACTCACTAACTTCTAAAGTTATTTTTTCCTCTTCTTTTAGGTGAAGAAAACTTTATTCTACATTTGGCTATAGAAGTGCTCAGACATTTCATTTTTTCTTAAAAACACAATTTTGTTTCAGTTAACTTCCAGCTTCTAAACATAATGTAAATCTACTAAACTATATTCCCTGTCTCTGGATTTAATGGAGAGGAACAGGTGCTTTCAGAGAGTGATTCACCCTCATTGTAGGAAGATTTCTAAAATACCTTGGAGCTATTATTGTATGAAGTAATCTATCCATTTATATTGTACTGTGGATCTGATTTAATGATGGAGACTAGGCAACAAAGATCAGCATATATGTTAGATAGTCTCTCATCCTCAACGGATGTAGCAGACAAGCTGTTGAAAAAGTAAGGGCATGTCCGTTCTGCTGGGACGAAATCCTCCCAGAAACACAGATTAAGCAGTCTGGATAAAAATGTTTGCATGACATTCTTAATTGCCTCTCTCAGTTGAGCTCAAATTCCCTTTGAGCATTTTTATTTCAATGGGAAACTGGATCTCATTAGCTTAAGTTATAAATCACAAGTGATTTTAGCAGTCTCAGCCCCATATTTTTTTCTCTTCAGTCCCACCACTAATCTTGAAGCAATTGTCTTGAGAAATTAAAAAAGGAAGTTTGGCTACGTATCTTTTTCAGGCATTTGACAGATATTGGTAGTTAGAACTGAATGAAAATCATAGAAAAATGAATGAATTCTTTTCTTCAAAGTATAAGAAATGTGTCTACTTCATTTTTTAAAATAACTGTTTTAATAAAAAAGGGTACTTATTAAAAAAAAAGTAATTGAAGAAATGTTTTGGAAAAGATTATTTATAAAATGTTTTTAAAGGCCTGTAGAAAAAGGAGAAAACCCATTTTGGGAAAATAACTGTGGCTAATCTATTTATACAAAATATTTCAATCAGTTCTAATTGCAATATTTGTATCTTTGCTTTTTCAGCAAAGTGCTTAGCATTCTGGACTTGCTACGTACAAAATGCACCCCACTACTATGAACAATATATATTCTGTATATGTATATGAACATATGCAGAAATATATATACCCAGGGTCTCATTTACCTTCCTTTGTGATGATAGGCTGAACGTTGCTTTCAATTATGTTAATTTCTGAAAACATAGAAAATGGAATATAGAGTACATTCCACTCTTGCTATTTCTTTATGGCAATGATCAGTTGGATTTGGTATGCTTACAAGGATATGCACAAAATCACAAGTATTAATGGCTGGAAAAGTAACTCAAAAGGTTCTACAGTATGAATCGCAATTCTAGTTGTGAAATGGTGAGGCATGCAAGTCACCTGCAGATAGAATCTGCTGGCATGCTATTCATGAAACACTCTGGTCGCAAGACCCATGACAATGTATGGTACATAATAATAGTGGCTTGTACAATAACCTGCACAAAGATTTCACAATTCCCTGACATACCTTACATCTGAGTATTGCCCTTATCTTCTCTGGTAAACAGAGAAAACCTGGCATTCAGAACTATAGACAGAATGTCACAGGGAGTATGCCTGTGGAGCCCTTGGGAGATCAAGTTATTCCTCTTCACCTAGGACAGACTCAAACATTCACTGAACATCTCTGATAGTTATTTGACTCACATCCATTCAATGGTAGAGAAGCCCTCACTTGGTAGAGGATTCAGCCTTCCTATTCCCACACTCAACTAAATCAACATCTACAGGTTCCCTGGTGTCCAGACTTGACCTCCCTTGCTTCATTTTACAGGCACTGCTTCTTGTGCTACTCTCACTGACCATGGGAGGTAGAATATCTTGACTTGGAAGAGACCCATAGCAATCAAGTCCAACTCTCTTGTTCTCAAAGAACTACCTAAGACTAAACCACATGACCAAGAGTGTTGTTCCAAAGCTCCCTGTCAGGCTTGGTGCTGTGACCCCTTTCCTAGGGAGCTTGTTCTAATGACTGACCAGCTTTTAGGTGAAGAAACTGTCCCTAATGTTCAGTCTGAACTTTCTCTGATGCAGCTTAATTCCATTTCCTTGTGTCCTATCATTTGTCACCAGAGGGAGGAGACCATCTGCTGCCCTCCATGGGGAAGGTGCAGGCTGCGACGAGGTCACTGCCCAGCAATGAGATCACCCCTCAGTCTTCTCTTATCCAAACTGAACAAGCCAAGTGACCTCATCCACTCCTCGTAACTCTTGACCTCAAGACCTTTCATCATCTTGGTCACCCTCCTCTGGACACTGGGCAGAGGAGGGACATCAATAGTTTGATGCCCTTCTTTGATTGCAGTGCCCAAAACTGCCCACAATATTCCAGGTGAGGCCGCCCCAGTGCAGAGCAGAGCAGGACAACCCCCTCCCTTGCCTGGCTGGCGATGCTTTGCCTGATGCCCCCCAGGACATGGTTGGCCTTCCTGGTTGCCAGGGCACTGTTGACTCATATTCAAATTGCCATCAAGGTAGATTATTCCATTTACTGTTCTGAGAGTTTTTTAACTTCAGTTATGTACATTCTCAACCTCCAAAAGCCTAATGTGATGGTTTCCATTTCTGCTGTGAAATGTTGGTAGAAGCCCCTAGAAATTTAACCGTCTAAATTCACATTGCCTCCCAAGTCAAAGTTTCAGCAGAATCTTTGTCTTCTAGCGGTTTGTTTCAACAGATTTTACTGTATATGAGGAAAGCAAATTCAAACCCTAAGAAAGGCTGCAAGAGAGCAAAAAGGGATTCTGTTTTGTATTTCCTCCCTGAAGAGAAAGTAGTCAGAACAACTGTCTCCCATATAAGCCTCATATTTGCACATCTGGGAAACATGTAGAACCATACACTCTGTTCTTCTGGAAGCACTTATGAAAAAGAAAGGCTCTCAGTGTACAGTTTGGTCAACGCTGCATCTTAGAGAGTGCAGCAAGTCCTGGAGACAGAGGCAGTACAACTCTATGTACTAAGCATTGAACTTTGGCTAAAAACTGAAAAACAATCTTCTCCGTATGTATCTTGCCTATCCCAAAGAGTCTGACCAGCTTAGTCCAGGGTTATTTTCCAGTCACACATCTGGAAAGGGAAAAAATACTTACAGTGGCGCAACAGCCAGAAACATTCTACTTTGAGTCTTTCCCTTCCTTCGCTTCATCAGCACATTTTACTTTCCCAGAAATTCCTTTCTTTTTGTTTGAAAAAGAGATGTACAATTCCAAATTGGAATTGGCAATGTTTAAAAAGAATTCTCAAACCCATATGAAAGTATTTAAAATAAACTTACTGTAAAACGTCAGCGGAATCTCTTTGAAGGTACTGTCACGAACAAACTATTAAAACAAAAAAACAATTGTAAAATTTAAGAGAAGTAGCACTTGCCTTGTAGTTTCCTGGTGAGTGCGGGTAGGATTCACTCCTTCACTGTCCTAAAAGTTGAGTGGTGCTATTTGCTTAGGATGTCTCATTCATTGTTGATGGAGAATGCAATCTCAAGACGATAGCTGTGATAGCTACAGATGCCACTTTTCCTAACAGAGTATCAATGGTAGTGCCTCAAATGACATGAAAATTTATCCACTCGTTATTTTATTTAAGGAGGGACTGCCTCAAGGAACTAGAAGTGATGTATTTTCCAAGAGTGATAAATTATATCTGAACCAAAGAGTAGATTTGGGCCAATTCACACTGGAGTTATCCAAATGCAAATATGTTATAATTATTTGGCATTGAAAAACAGACATTCTAACTATTGAGTGCAGGGTATGATTCCTGATTATATTTGGGTAATTGGGAAGTACTGAATGTGTTGCCTGTTGAAGAAAGAAGGGATGAGAGAATCACTTATGAATTATAACGCACAGAGTTTCCCAGGTCCAGCCATAAAAACAAAGGGTTAATTACTGAAAGAGTACCTTAATTTGAATGTACTTAATCAACTTCTTCAGGATTGTGAGCAGCTGATCATTTCCTACTGGAAGATCTGGCAAAAGAAATAATCATGTAAGAGGAAATTTACAACTATGTGCATCTTACTTTCATTTATAGTGATCAGGACTTGTAAACACTCTCAAACACTCACACAAGCATTTACTTGTATATATGTATATATATATTCTTCCACAACAGCAGGAAAAAATAGTCTATGGCTAGTCTTGTCTTCCCTAAATTTGACTTTCATAGAATTTCAAAAAATTGCCATGATTTCAAGCAAGGTTCTTACATAAAATAAGAAGTGATGTAAATTTTCTGTTTCATATTCCACATAAGATTTATATCTTTAAATTAATTAACTTTTAAAAGTTATTGCAGCTACCTAATACATAAACAGATTTTAAAGAGTGTGTATTAATTCCCTAAAATAATACTCACCTGCTGGATATAGGAGTTTGTCAATGACATGAATAACACCATTTGTTGCCATGAGATCAGATTCTCTTGATTTCAATTCATTAACCAGAAGAGTATCATTCACCTGATATAGGATCAAAAGAGAACACAAGTTATCAGGGACATTAAGAAACAACCCCAAACCCTATTATAACATTTGGAGAAATGTATCCCATTGTGTAATGTAGACATGAAATATCAAACCCCTATTGCAAGGCTGCAGTAGGGAGACTTTTTCTATGCTTAACTGTTTTCAAGTAGAGTTTGCCTCCTTGGATGGTTTTAAGAATATTTGTCACACCAGGCTCAATGCCACTTCCAATGAAGACTCCTTGTGTCAAGTGGTAAAGAAGAATATTCCTGAGAGCATTTTTGTCTCCTATATAAAAAGAAAAGAAAGGAAAAAAAAGTAGGAATAAGAATTAAATGGCAGGGGATAGTTCTTTCTGGAAATTCTAAGGATTCATAAAAGCTTGATCTGGAATGACACATAATATGAATAAAAATACCATGAACAGATACAATTTGAATCTGTACAAATGATGATAAAGGGAAACAACATAGCCATATGACAAAAAGGCACTTAGAATATCATCATAAAGATCTTATGACAAATCTTGTACAAAAGAACAGAAAAGTGGTCACTGGAGCAGCTAGGAGTGTTGGTTTTGTCTATTCTTGTAGAGAACAGATGCAGCTTGGAGAAGCTGAGAAAGGGGAAGAACACCCAATTTTAGGGATGATTTCCATGTTTCAAAGTTTGACATTCCTATTTTGGATGAAGAGAGAGAAAAATTCAACATTTTCAAGAGTGTCTTAAAAAGCAAATGAATCCTGGAGCCCAACTTAATGTCCTGATAGGGCTCTCTAGTGCTCCGGATACATGAAGACTGAGGGTCATAGATGCAGAAAACCCCCATAATGTCCCCAGAAGACAGGGTACTAAACAGAGCAGCTTAAAAACATGTCTGCTTACGATTACAAGGAATATTGTCCATTCTAAGTTTAATGACATTGATATTGATTGCTATTAAGAGCTTCAGCCTTGATGAAACTGCAATGGAAATCCTATCTGGTAATATCTTTTTCTGGTGGTGTTGTGGTTGTTTTCTTTTTCTTTTTTCGCCCATGTTTTGCTCCAATCACTTATATTACTGCAATTTACTTTACTACTGAAAAGAAATTACACTATTTTTTTCTTCCTACTGAAATTGGCAGTGAGATTTTTTTTACTGGACCATTCACAGACAGCATCAAGTTAAAGAAAAAGCCTAAATATGGCCAATCCAAAGATGTTTTCACGAACTATTACCTCACCTTTGTTCTATGCCACAATGGTTACTGGTTAAAATAATCTTTCTTATAGATAAACAAAGCTATTATTATAATAAAATTCCTTTATATTCCTTAAAATATGTATTAATTATAATATATTATTCATCTATTATTGTGTTCAATTTTTATACAGAAAGCAACCTGATATCTTAAAAGAAAGCCAAGACAGAATTCTAGAAAGTAATCTGACACAGAAAAATACACATCCTGCTGCAAAAAAATGAAGGCCAAGGAAAGTATGTAGAAACTGAGTCACAATAATAGAAAAAGATGGTACACAAAGCCCCTTGAAAAGCAGAATTAATCCAAAATGGCATTGGCATTGACTACAACTTCAAGTTGCATACTGAAGACAAAAATAATAGACCTCAGAAACTCAATCTTATTTAATAAAGTAACTACTTAGTACAATACAAAGAGAAAAATGGCATTTATCCAGTTACTTCAGTTCACAGCCTTGTGACAAGCTTAATTTCCTTTTATGGCTATCTAATGAGAGTCATTTAGGCTATCTGTTAATTTACTCTTAGTCACTAGAGTCACACCACACTAGAAGGCAACTTGGACCACAACCATAATTTTAAATGACTGAAGAGATGATTTAAATTCCCAGTGCCTCATTAGTGAGTGAAAGGCTGGGGTTGCTGTTTATCAAGGCTCTGAACTTGACTCTTCCAAGTCATTACAAATTCATGGGGTTTGGCTTCATGTCTTTGAACTTTGATCTGAGAACTACAGGAAAGGAAAATGTGACTGACCTCGTGGCAACCACTCCTCCTGCACTTGTGCACAGGCCACATTCACATTACTTTCAAATAAACTAAAATTATTTATCGTGCTGTGGCCACAGTCTACCATCTCCAAGTGGGAAATTCCGTAGGAGATTTGAAGTATTCACTGTACAGTTCTCCTCTTATGAAAACAAAGCATGACACGAAATAAACTGGTTTTAAATCTTGCAAAAAATCTATACATTCCAGAGTTTAGAAGTGTTGGAAAGAAATCACATGCATTGGCATGTTGCAAAAGATATTCAATATTTAACTTGGAGAGCACAGGTGCTATCAGAAATCACTGGGTGGAAACAAAGGAAAGGAAAGGTAAGAAAAGTCAACACTAAATATCTCTTAATGCAACACTAACAACTAGAAAAGAAATGTGTTAGAACAGAATTTTCTGTTTAAAAAAGCTATTGGAAAGATTGAATGATGAAAAGTTGAAGGTAATAAAAAGAAAGAAAATTTTAACCTAGAAGGCAGTAAGACCATAGATTAAGATATTAAGGAGTGAAATTTAAATTTGAATTCAGGTTGGATGCTTCTTTCCAAAAAGTTATTTTCTCTATCCCCCAAGAAGGAAATAATTTAGCAAAGTCCTGCGAACTGCTCTATCCAAAAGATAAACTGTTTCATCAGGCAGCTTCTGTGTAAGAAGTGCATTAGCCTCCTTTCCAATCAATTTGACCTCTGCTTATGGTTCTAGTATTCTTATGTTACTTACTTATCAATATATCCTTATCGTCATCAGTCAAACCTTTAAAGGCATCGTTAGTTGGAACAAACAGAGTCCATTCTCCAGGACGTGACAGAACATCATCTAAATCTGCAGCTTTCACCAGACTGAGGAAAACACTGTTTACAACAGACAAACAAAAAATACATTTTGTTGAAATGCAGTAACTACAGTTGAGTCCAGGTACTTAGTTCCCTCTTTTTTTTTTTCTTTTTTTCTGATAGTACATCAATGTTCAAACACTTCAACTATTTCCCAGAAATTAAGATAGTGGAGGAGGAAAATGAGAAAAAAAATTAAAAGATAAACTAAGACAGTCTTAAGAGTAGCAGATAGAGGAAAAACATTCTGAAAAAAAAAGGAGAAAATGCAGGCAGCCTGGATCACATCAGGATTCATCAAATAAAACTACCACAGATCAAAGAGATGAAGGGAGAATGCAAAGGTTAGTTGCTCTCTCTAGGAGTACTGAGATACTTGCAGGAAAGGGGCAAAAAGATGTACTAAAAAGGTATGCAGTCATGCTGCACCCATATGGAATAGTACTGCTCATTAATTAAAACTCCAGACTCCACCGCATTTGTAGCTCCGGATATATCATCCAGTTCCTTTTGTCCTCCTACTTCTTTCATTCTGGTGTCTTACAGACTCCTATGTGCCATAAGCAACCATTCTAGCATAGAGTGTGGGAGCCTTTTCAGCATACAGCTGGAGGAAAGCACTTTTTCTTTCACCCCCATTTTTTCCCTTTGAGTAGGCAGCAAATCCTTCCTTGTCCTCGCTGCCCTCTAAAACCCAGCAAATCACAAACTCAGTTTACAACTTTTCCTCAGCCCAGCTGTTCTGTATATACAGTTACCCTCTACAGGAAATTCTTAGTGTTGTCAGAACTGCAACTCACCTAAAACGCTTATCATTTCTTAGCATTTCATGCAATGTCTTTTCTGCTGGGTTGATGATCTGTCTGAAGATGTGAATAAAACCATTTCTTCCTTCTTTACTTCCTCTGACCATGCATGAATTTTCAACACATACAGCCTTATTGAAAGAGAAACAAGTGTAGCTATTTACATAGTGTCAAAAAATAACATATGAATGTAATTTCCTGCAACCTAATTGTGTGTTCTTTCCAGGAAATTTGGCATTGCTTGAAAAAGTAAAAGTAACAAAACCTAGAGTAAAATAACATGGTGCAAATATTTTGGAACTTGAATTTGTTTCCCTTGAGAATACTATTCATTAGTTTTAAAAACTAGGTTTTAACATTTGCAATCAGTGGACTGCCAAGTCCTGTTCCATTTTGTCAAAGAATTTTCCAGGCAAACAATGTCCCAACCCATAAAGACCAGATTTTCATTTTTTCCTATCCTAAAAGTTTAAAGGTTTTTTGCTAGATAGTCAGGATGGTAAATGCTGGTGTTTCATTCAGCTTTGCCTTTTACTGACTCTCTATTGATAGTTGGGATATACAGTTATAAAGCCCCATTCACTTACTGTGCGATACACAAAGACTCTAAGTAGTTTTCCTCCAATTGTTTCCAGCTCTTGTCCATTGTACAGTTCATTGAGCCCAACTTTCACTTTTATAATGTGATTCTGCAGGATTGTTCTAAGAAGACGTTGATCCAGCCTTAAGGTGTCATCTACAAAGCCATTTACATATTAGTATATAGTAATCTATATAGTGAATTTTCATTGAAATAAAGTTAAAAGACTACAGAAATATAGAATCTTTCTTTGAAATGCTTGAGTTAAAGTTTGGACAGATCTGTGTACACAGAAAATTAATTGTTAAGTAGTTCCTACAAATGGCAATTCCTTAAATTCAGTCATGGACTTTTGACATTGCCCTGATTAATTCTTATATGACTGATGATTTATATGTGGGCCTTCTCTATCTTCTGAATTACTGCTACAGTTCGTATTAGAACTATTCCTTTCTGCATGTGCACCTTAAAACATATCCAAATTTTCTTCTGTGGTGGTGACTTAACACTTGAATTCTTTGGGGAAAGATGAGATGCCCATGTGGTCACCTCTGCAAATGTACAAACACCTGCTTTAGAGTGTATTTATATCAGTTTCTCTCTGCTTTATTGTACTGAAAAAACCCTAACTTTCTTGTAGGTCCTGGTTTTGGCTGGGATAGAGTTAATTTTTTTCTAGTAGGTCCTACAGTGCTGTATTTTGGATTTACTATGAGAATAAAGCTGGTAACACAGTGATGTTTTGGTTGTTGCTAAGTAGTGCTCAACCTACGTCAGGGACATCTCAGTGTCTCATGCTCTGGCAATGAACAGGTGCACAAGAAGCTGGAGGGAGCACATTCAGGACAGATAACCCTAAGTGGCCAAAAGGATATTTCATACCATAGAAAGTCATGCCCAGTATAAACCTGCGGGAGCTGGCCAGGAGGGGCCACCCACTGACTGGGCATTGGTCAGGGGCGGGGGAGCAATTGTGTCGTGCATCACTTGTTTCTCTTCAGAGAAACATAATGTAAATAATACATTAGTATTATTAATATTGATATTTTATTTTGTGAGACATTAAATTGTTATTATCTCAGCCTACGAGGTTTGTTTTGGGTTTTGTTTTGTTTGTTTGTTTATTTGGTTTTTTTTCTTAAAATTAGCTTTATTCTCCTCCCCATCTCAGTGTGGGGGAAAGGAGGAGTGATCAAGTGGCTGTGTGGTACTTAGTTGTCAGCTAGAGTTAAACCACGACACTGTATAATTTTTTTGAGACTAAATAAGTTGTGAATATAATTGCAGTAAAGCAAAGATTAAGGGAACTAGCAGATCCTTAATATTTTTCCATTCCCACAATCTGTCTGTGCATATTTTTTATCTTATTTTAGTGATACTGTTTTCATTAGTCAAATTATATGACTGAAAGCAAGCTGTGCAGTCTGGTGGTTAGGCTTGCTTTGCCTTTCTGCATGCTATGTAATTTGGAAGGATGAAGTATCTCTATTTGGCTATGGCGCTCTTTTTGTGAGTCTGAACAAACATTGGGAGTGATTGGGAAAGCCATCAGGGTAGCATACATTCTTGTTTATTTTGACAATTTTTTGGTGCTACTAACCTGAGAAAGCACCATTCAGAGGTGCCAGGAGAGTGTATTGGCCTTCTGGTCTTAGAGAAGATGCCAGACCTAGCTGTGCCACCAGGTCAGTAAAAGTAGTCTGCTGGGCCCCTCCAAGCTCAATGACCTGTTTGGCTGCAAATAAAGGAATAAGAAAAGGTATTTTAACACACAGTTTCTTTGTGTTCCTGATTTGGATTCTCCATACTTATCCATAACTATGGATCTGAGGGAATCTAGGTAAGATTGTAGAAAATATCTTCAGTATAAGAAGCTCTTCCTACTCATCACTGACCAGAATCAGGAATTAGCACTTGATCAATGAGATGGATGACGCCATTGCTTGTCACGATATCCTTGCGTTTCACCATTTTCACTCCATTCACAGTCAGGCTTTCACCATCACAACCAACTTCAACGGTTTTTCCTTCCAAGGTTTCATAGACAGCTCCACCTGTGATGGCTTCAGAGCACTGGAGAGTATTTAACAGATGAAACTTCACAAGAGCTGTGAAGAAAAGAGTAGGAATTTCACAGTATTTGGACACATACGTATAATTCACATATAGGTATGGGATAAATTATTACATCTATGCTATTTTAAAAAGTGTATTCACTTAGCTGGCATATTTGCACTCATAGACACCTTCTTTAGAATTATTGATACAATACTATAGGCCTTTAAACAACATTTATGGGCCAAAATATTTGTCATTCCTTTTATTATGAAAACTATACTAGTTATGCTGCAACCTGCATGTAGCAGAGTGGTGACTGCAGATGATACGCTCCAAAAGGGCCTATGAGTACAGAATTCCATAGGCTATGCAAAGGTATGACAGAATCTCTCACTCTGAATTTCTAGTAGGAATGTCTATCAAAACTATGCAGCTGAACTATTAGAAACATCAATATGCCTGTATTTTCACAATTCCCGTTAAATTGTTTTGGAAACTAACTTTTCAGTGACTTTGAATCCTTAGGGAAAGTAGAGGTGCTTAATTTCAGAGCCATTAGGATACTGTACTCTATATCTCTATCTCTAGATCCACTTATCTGCATTTCTGATTTGCAAAAAAGGTTATGTACCTTCAGAAGCCACCTTGTCACCCATGATCCTTTCTAAAACTCCCCTTGGAAGTCTCTCAAAAGCTTCATTAGTAGGAGCAAACAGTGTGTAATGACCAGGCCTTCCAAGAATATCCATGACATCTGATGTAATGGCAGCAGCCTAAAAAATAATTGTTTTTTTTTTTTTTTTTTAATGCTGATTATTTGAAATATTACCAAAATATATTATCTGTTGAATCTATTATCTGAATCTGTTGAAACTACTATCTAGTTTCACCTCATGCCCATGGGTACTTTAATGATAGACTGAGATCAGTGTTATAGAAAGATGAAACACTGAATTGACAGAGAGGGTTTCATTTTCAACTGAAGGCTAAAAGGATTGGCTTTTATATTATTTTCTTTGTTTTTTGTTTTTTTTTTTTTAAAAGGGGATTAAATGTTGTGTTTGCCTGTGGCAGTCATGGGATGTACTTGAGACATTCAGAGAGTCTTCTCCACCTTTACACCTCTGCATACAGAGAATGAAAAAGTTATTTGCAAACCAATGGCACATTTTTTTTAAACATGCAGCATGAGATCCTATTACACTGCACAGACATATCTTCTAGAAGAAGGAAAAATTAGAAACTTGGACAGAAAAAATCATACTTCCTCTCTGCAAGAAAAATCCTTCCTGTGTGCATCTATTGGTGCTATAAAACTTGCTATGAGTTGGGTTCTGGAATTTATTTGGTGTTCTTACAATTTTGCAACATCCATTTTGAAATTATTTGTATTTATCTAGTACCAGACACTGTAATTTTATGCTAACTTTATGTTTCATTGCCTCAGTGTTTGAAGAGAAGACACTTTTTAAGTACAGGGACACATTCCATCCTGATGTGGTCTTATTTGATCCACAAAAGAGAACAAGCAGACTCCTTATGTGAACTACACCTTGCCTTAATTAAATTAAGAACCTAATCCTTCTTACTTCCAGGTATCATAAACAAATAGACAAGAAATCAACAAAAGCAAACAAAGAAACAAACAAACCCCAACCAACAAACCAAATAACAACAAAAACCCCAAAACTAAAGAAAACCCAACAAACAACAACAGATAAGTGCTTTTTTTTTTTTGCTCACTTACTCTAAGAGATGAAAGATCATCCTCCACTTCAATGAAATCTTGAATGGTACTTCCAACAGCAGTCAGGACACGATCAATGACATGAACAACACCATTGGTAGCAATCTGGTTGCCATGGATGATCCTGGCACAGTTAACAGTAACAACCTATATTTGAAAAATCAAGTAGTAGAACATTAAGTATTAATTTGATCATAAACTTGGAACCTGATTCTTACAGACTGGCAAGGTATGTATTGTACATTGTATATGCACTGTTGGTATTCCATTAGATTTTTTTTTTTAAATTTTGAAGTAAAATTTTTCAATATTTAAAAGTCTGACTACACTTCTGGAAAGGTAGCAGCAGACTTATTCAGGTTACATTGATTTCATATTCATGTTTTATTTCCTATTGCAATTAATCTGATTTGTTTTCCATATCTGGTTAGTATGGTGACAGTATTGGCTTTTACTAATGCAGCCTGTAAACCAACCTAGACATTTTGAGGTATTTAATGTATTTAACGAAGATGAGTGACTTAACTGGAATTTTTCTAGCATTTATAAAAATGACTTTTCTTTTAGACAAATAATGGGTGTATGTTTTCTACAATCTTAAATGCTCCTACCATGCACTCCAATTCAAATAAAATATCTGATTGAATATTATTTAACAAACACGTGAAGATTAGTAGTAGATTGTGCTGTCAAATTTATTATGGTTATGTATTTTGGCCACAAAAGGCTTTGATCTTTATGAAGAAATTTCATTCTCATTTGAACTTTGATTTCTAAACAGCAAACAGCACACGTTTATTCATTCTTTCTTAGTGATTAGTCTACACAGGAGTCAATATTTCTTCAAGAGAATATTCGTTTATTTTTGTCAGTGGCAACTGACCTGCTAGATGTTAAACTTTCTATAACATATTTTCTTAGCTATATAAGGAAATAAAGGCTATAACTGAGTAAGTGTATTAGGGGGGGAAAAAGAGAATAGACTTACCCCATTAGGATAATGGTTAATAAGCAATTTCTGGCCATTATACATAGACACCAGAGTCATGCCATCCTTAAGATCTTTTGTCAACATCCGCTTATTTACCATGTGGTGGTGGAGAGCATTATACAGTTCAATATTGACATTGTCAACTAAATTCCTGTGAATTTCCTGAAGAAGAAAGGAATTTAATTAATCAGAAGCTTCAAAACATTCTTCTACTTGGAAAGGTATACATATTGTTTCACCTTAATTTTCAACATCTGTCAGGAAACACAACTTTGAGACCTATCAATCTGGCTCTCCTTAAATGATCCTTCAGTCTGATTTGCTCACAAATGGAAGACAAGAGGCTTCATTGCAGACAGGTCACTGAAGGAGCTTTGATTCAGTATTTATTTCACTAAAACCATTACTAAAAGAAGGACACATGAATCACTGAAAATGTACGACTGTACATGATGCAGCTGCTGGAATTCCTGAAAGTTGTCCCACAACTATGCTAATAACACTAACAATATTAATATTTGTCATGCAAGTGCTTAAATAAGAGACAATTACGGTTGCTTAGTACTCCTGAAAATAAACTTAGCCTTTCTAGCTTCAGAAATGCATGTTAAACATTCAAATTATTTAATTATAACTTGCACAGTGTCCTTTTATGTCTAAAATATCAATATAGTTTCTAATCTATTTTATCATACGCTAGCTGTTCCAGCTAAAATGTTAGTTGAAATAGAAACACACTAACTCATGCACACACATGCGCTCGTGGGCACACACACACACACGCACACACACGCACACACACACTTACTGAATTTAATTGCTCCCAGGCTTCATTGCTTGGTGCAAAGAAAGTGAATGATCCTCGTCCCTCAATCTCTTCTCTCAGTTTTGACATGTCAGAGTACTGCTGTGTGGAGGTAGCTCCCACAATACCAAGTGTTCCGTATACATGATCAATAGGAGCAACTAAAATAAACATGAGACAGAAATACCATAAACTATTCTGTCATCCA